>SJOL01006370.1:913557-965248 GCA_004794785.1 Opisthorchis felineus | reverse complement strand
TTGAAACTACATTTTTAACGCATGCTGAAAACACTGGTTTACTTAACGGGTTTTCCAGTTATAATTTGATTTTAAGCCTAGGATTCCGGGACAATAGTTTATTTTCCATAGGACACAGGCGATGGCGCTTCGGCGCTGCATATGTAATTCTGTGAGCCTACTCATTACTTATTTGTGATTGTTGTCTCTAGTTCCAGAGACGCACTTCTTAGTATCTACATGGGCTTACGTCAATCCAACAGAAACATTCTGGATTCTAAACTGAGTTTCGCTACTTCAACTTACACCAGTATCACCAACAAACTGACAGATAATTAGACCAAGCATAGAAGTTTGTGTACTGAGGGCGTTTAGCAAAACAAAGGTATGCATCCCTGTGCTATCTCATTTCGAAACCTGTGTAACCAATAGTAAAGCTGGAATCTTGTTTTGGTTAGACCAGACTGAATGGATAACGTTTCACCTTTGGAATGCACAAGGGAGCTGACAGTGGTGCTGGCCAGACTTGACTTGCGGAGCTGTACCTGGATCGAAGTAAGACGAGCGTTAGCCTGCCAAGCCGAACAGTACACTCTGGGATAAGCCACCGAGCCTAAACATAAATCTTGTGGGCTCTGTAATAAATCGATAATCGTTTTAAGACACTTATGGAAGATGGATAGATAATGGTTGGTCACGTGGAGAAGGGTATGCATTAATGCAAATCTGAGAACATAAGCGAGAAAATACCGTCTAAGTAAAACAATAAAAAGCTATCATCCCTACATATGTCGTCAGGTTTTTGCGTATTCGACAAATATCTGACGAAAAAAGACGATTTTTTCTGCTAGTGACACTACCTTATGCCTCTACCAGTTATCTGGAAGCAAACGCACTTTTTAACAAAATAGTTGACGGGGTGGCCTGGCGAATTTTAATGTCATATATAGTGTATTGCACAAAAAGCTTTGTACTATCTATGTTCTCGCCCCAAAGCAGGAAAGCTGTAGGGTACTCTCAACTAATTAGAAACAGTGCCTTTAAAAGTCCATTGTTGTTTCACCTCATTACAGAGAGTCCCCCGTCCTACTGGCTGCACCCGTTCCCGGTTCAGACGAGGATTCTAGCGGTTCGGAAGAAGGCGGCGATCCGTCTGCGGATCCCGTAAAATCTCCAGATGTATCCGACAACCGAACGGGAAGAGTAATTGAGCGAACTGTGGCTGAGCATCGCTTATGGCGTATCGCACCATTTAACTTTGAGAAGTATCCTGGCATGCGAATGAACGTTCCACCCGAGAGGATGGCCTGGACGGTAAAAGCGATTTCTTCCTCTTTGAGAAATTCCTCATCAAAACAGTTCTTCCTTAGATATGGATAACATTTGTTTCCATTCTGCAGCACCATTTGTGTTTACTTTTACCTCTTTTTGAGGTAGAGATGGTCATTTTAAAGCAAAACACTGTAGCTGAGGTGTGTTCTCCAACTAGCAGGGCGCTGAAAAATTTGGTTTTAACTTAAGCTGCAAAGAGTTAAGTCATATGGTGATCGGCCTTCGTTCCTCGTTACCGGCCACTGTAGGTTACATTTGGTTTTAACGAAGTCACCTGGTGTGTTCCAGGGTTGCAGAGTTGGTGCATAAAATTTTTGTTTCTGTCGGTTAACAAAATGATATCATCGTCGCATCCTGCAGCCATCTGGCAAATGATAATGGTACATGACAGGATCACCTCACACGTCTACAGATAAACGATGGCTGGTGTCAATGCAGTACAAACCACAGCAACATATAAATCAAAATTATGGTACTGACTAACTGATAAACCCACCGTCCTCTAAATCGCCCTGGTCATCTGAACTGTTGTTGTCGGGATCCTCTTGACCTCCAAACCAGGAGAGCGAAACTGACAACCAATGCGTCAGGTCACGTCAGGCACTTGAAAGACTACTCAGCAAAGCAAAAGCGTCCAAACCGAGACAGTATACTGGATTTTCATCCAAACAGTCTTCAAATAACATGAGATTCATGCTCTCTTTCGATACCTGGAGGAGTTTAGGTTTACTTGCGTCCATTTACGATAGCGTCGGCATCCCTCGCACCAAAACTTACGGCACTGGCCGTTGCGCAAGAAAGAACTGAAAATGTATGCATTCCACTGCACACATCAGTTTTATGAAATCTTCGATCACTCGTGAACGCTGTTTGCTCTATCCTAACCACTTTTTGATCTTTCCTGGCCTACTGCAGGTAAAAGGCTATAAATAAACTGAAATCAGGAGCTCTACAGCTGTAAAATTGCAAGTATGCCCTATAACTTCCGCTGGAATGGCGCCATAGGCCACAGAAGTGAATGCGAGTAACAAAAAAAGGGAATGCGTACGACAGAGTTAAAGCTCATCAAAATTCAGCATTGTGCACTGTTCTGTGACGGCCGCGTTACGTACCTGCCGTCCTTTTTTTCAACACATCAGCCATGCGTAGATGCTCCGGTGAAAAGCACTCATTGAATTCGGGTCAATCAAGGGTACTCTTTGATTTAAACGAAAGCCAGCGAATTTTAACGGATGACTGTGCAAGTTCAGCAAGCAAGTTTCTGCACACCACAGAAATCCCAAACAACTTCGAAGCAAAACACAAGCCACGTTTGGTGTTCATAAAGAAATAAAATGCCGAGCAGCGAGAGGACCATAGGATTTGGTTATTAAACTGCCATTTTAAACTCCCTACTGACTACCGGTAGATCTGACGGCAGACTGTGGCAAATTTAGGTGCTTAAGGAATTCGTCCGAAAACAATGCACTAGTTTTCAGTTTGCGGTCACGATAAACGCAAAAAACAAGATAGGTCAAAACAAGTCGGTCTCACACCTGACAGTCAGAGCAGCCATGATAATGGATTGGAGTAGGCAGCGTTCAGCCAAGCTGTATTACTCGTCCCGCCTGATGTGAAGCGGTAAGACCTGTATGGGGAACTAACTGACGGCACGCTAGCCTGTCTACATAAAACTGGTGAATTAGATAGCATACACTGTTTTATAAAAAAGTGAGATAAACAATGTGAATAAATAATCGTTAGAAGACATAAACTTACCATCTCATTTGTGGTATTTTAGACGGAATATCCAGACTACTTTGCCTATGATGCTTGCGAAGAAGTTCTTCTTTATCCATCAGAAGATGCGCACGATGGAGAAAAGTGAGTTTACATGATCAAGTCCTCCGAAGTGATGTAAACTATGGTAATCGACTCAAGTTCATATTACCTCTTTGATGAAGCATGCTTCAGATTTTTCCCACCTCACAGTTTCTATTTTTCTGGCGCTACACTGTCAAGATAGCTAAGGCTAAGAAACAACGATTAAATGTACCTACTTATACCCATAATGTTTATACTACCATACGTAGGTGTACTTAAATGGTCATCAACAGTTTTCGGGAGGATATATTCTAACCCATAGGTTTTGCTTTTGAGTGGATCAGGAGACGGAGCCCTTTCGGGTGCTTTAAAATCAGGTTTACTTTTATTTACTCCTTTTTTGTCAAAGATTGCGTTTCAGTTAGCACAAACATTGTCCAACTCTTCAAAAGGTCTATAGCCGTGGACATGCAAAACGGGGGGTTTTGGGCCAGATGAAGCATTTCGTAGATTTCCAGGGTAGCTCCTTCATAAAAAGGTCATAAACTGAGAAATTCCCAATAAAAAGTGTAAAGTCCTCAACAAGCAGCCCTTCTAATAGGAAAAATGGTACTGATAGTTTCAGCAGTCTAACGCAGTCGTAACAATAGAAATAACTTTTGAAAAACAATCACTTGCCCCCTCACAACACTCCTAACAATTATTGTCCCGGATAAACGAACAAAAATTAACAATACAGTTATGATCAATTCGAGAAATTACATTATCACTACTGCTCTTATTGTCATGGCTGCCTAGATGGAGCTGGTTTCTGGTCCATCAGACTCGATTTCCCAAAAAAGAATATTATTCTTCTCTAGTATGTATATTTTGCCCTACCCCATTAGCTGATCGGTATTCGGCGAATGGAAACTATCTCGGAAACTACAACGTTCTCAAAGTTACCAGTTCACAGTTAAAAATGTCTATGTCTAAGGCGTTTTTCTGCCAATTCTCTGTATGGTTTATTTATTTGAGCGAACGAATAGTCAAATTCAGCAATCACCTCGACGTGGAAAAAGGTGTCTAATGAAATAAGGTATCGCGACTTGCGGTAAAACGTGAATCGTTTAAAACTGGCGAAAGTTGCGGATGGTTCTACGGAAATTGTTAGAGCCTACATTGTACCCATGGGAGCAGAATATGCGGGAGTATCACTCCTGTAACTAAATTTTGTCTTGTATATTGTGCTGAACTAGACGGATGTCAAATTCTGTGCTCTTGGACCTCTGGAATTGCGATTCCGGGCAATCATCGCGATAGACGCATTCATTATATTAGGATAACTCGTACTGAGTTTGAAGAACGTAATCCTTGCAGACGCTGATGACCTATGTCCGTAGGTTGAGTTTTATGGTACACTGACGTAGGGGCTGTGGTGGCCCTTCGACTGGCAAAGCTTAGCCAGGTTGGAAGACATACCGCCTGCCACAATAAAACCCAACTACCTGTCACTTACTCAACAGAACTGGTCGACACTTCCGGCGGTAATTGTATGTGTCTTGAGTGGTAAGGACCTTGACGAATTCATCGGCTACAAACTGTCGCACTTCACACGACATACTTCAGCAGGACCCTGCAGGTGCCCAACTACTCTTCGATTAGCCGTCGATATACCGGAATTCGATCGTACAAAAACTTGGTCACCTTATGATTGTGCTCAATATAATAGGTGGTGACTGAGAAATGGTCCCTGTGTCTGTTTAGACAGAACCGTACTAAACAACCAGTGCTTCATGTACCGTTTGTTATCAGTAAATGCGCTCAACTTACTAGCTCCTTTGGATTCCTCGACTTTCCGTTGGTTTTTCTGGCCATCTGCTGCATTTTTAGTACACCAAATTTTAAGGCAAAACAACGTTGGTGCTTCTATTACCCTGCACATAATTTTCCCTCGTGTATTCATTTAGCGGTTTCTCACATGCCGTGAAGGATGAAAGCCGGACAACTGCCAATTTCTCAAAAAAAATATTTGAAGCCATATCTGAAGCCACAGCACTGCAACTGTAAAATTGAGTGCGCGCCAAAAATTAGGGGATATTAATTAAAACAACTCCCAGAAAAAGAGCAGGTTGTGGTGTTTTTTGGTTTGAGCATACACACAGCAAAATGCAACATTTTTACACAAACAATTTCATTCGACACACTAAGGTTTTGGAGAAAAGTGCATCTTCCGGATAAGAATCTACGCCTCATGATCAATACCTCTGGACCCATTGATCAGGTTTTGGTACACAACATAAAGATCGCGCTAATACTGTATACGTATTGATCCTCGTCAGTAGGTATACATCCGTAAGGCTGCAGATCCCGATAACTAATAGCCAATACAGTAAAGTTTGTCTTAATGATGCTGACTCACGTTTAAATTGTGCTTATTTACCAAGTACACCAATATCACGAGGCCCTCAATTAAAACTGAGTGAGAAACACTTGTACAACTTAATTCCGCTGGCACGACACACGATGTTGCCTCACCGAGGGAAGTTATCTCTCAATACACTACCATCCTTCGGCAGGGAATTTTTTTAGGAGTGTTTTTCTTCTCGGCGGTTATTATTCCTAATTTTGCCGGTGCGTGATTTCTTATGAAATCAGTTTTCTTATGTGAACTTGAGACTCATCCTAGCTGGAAAGTGCCCTCTTTGTATAAATAGCGTTTCCCAATGTAGGTGTCTATCGAGATGCTGGGTTTAATCTTTGTTCCCAAATGTTCACTGTGAGTGAAGATGAGTCGAGTATACTTGTTTCCACTCTGTAGCCTAGTTCAAACAGTCTTTCGGTAGTATTCAGTAACCTGAGGCTATGAATACTGCTGCTTTCAAATAGTGTGAGCCCACATAAAATTTCCCATCCAAACGTGCTTTTAGCCCGCGGGAGCATATTCATTGTCCCATTATTTCTAATACGATAACACAATGCAACCAAACAAACTGACAAGTCCCAATAATCCATGGATATATTTTACCACAATGTGTACAACAAAACTTAACTCCGAAAACAGACAACATGATTTGGAGATAGCCAGAGGTATATCCCATCGACGCTTCAGGAGGCTGAACCTAAATATCTTGAAGATCTGAACGCAGTCTCCTAGTTCAGTCCAGCTCGTCCAGTATATAGACATTTACCTGCTGCTCTGATGTAAACACGTATCCAGACGTCTATCTAGACAGATTTCAGAACCCATTGCAGCCTTTTTAAGCAGGAAAAAGTGACAACCATTAGTTATTCCGTTCCAGAAAATCTAGTCCAGAGTAACCATCAGATGGATTGCTCGAATACGTCTAGTTTAACTTACTTAGTGTATAAAATTACACTACAGGATTCCGTAAATGGATTTTGCCAAAAGTCCAGGCCACTACGATCAGTTGAATTCTTAGTTGTGCAAGAGAAAACAGCCAATGAAACCACTCATATTGCGGTGAACCATAGTAAGAAGGAGAGAGAATAATTAGCTGGTCATCTTTTGTTTGGCGGCTAGTCATAGTTTCCACTGCCTCTTTGCGTGACGTTTTTCGTAACCTTTGCGGTGCGTTTCTCACTTGTTGTGACTTCAGTGCAGTACAATGGGGTATTTGATTTTTCGTTGCAACGCCAACTACGCTTGGGCTTCCGCAACCCATCTAAATACTTTTGAAATTGTTTTCAGCACACACTTACTTGATGTGATTCTCCGTAACAGGAATTGCTTCGCATCCTCTACTTTCTAAGGCATTTAGTTCCTTCCAACATCAAAGTACGGAACTCGAACATTCGAAGTTGAGACCAATGACAATTTATTAGATTATCTCACCACTTGAGGTGAGATAATAGTAGTAAGGTACCTGTCTGATAAAACTTATTGTACTCCGTGTGCTGGCTAGCACACAACTTGATTGCGCCTAAAGGACCAATGACCAGATATCTGTGTTTAGAAGGTCAACTCTACATCGTCCTTTCACACTGGTCAAACTGCCACTCCCTTCCCTCCCGACTACATTCGGCGTGACTTTCCCATTGGTGACAGTCAACATACAAAAGTTGGATAGACGGAAACGTACGACTTATGGCCATGAACCTTTGCCCTTTCTTGCATGTGTTTTGCATCACGGTTTGCCTGCTAGCTTTGGATTGAATGCTGGCCTGCACAATGACGCCTGTGGCCTGCATAACGACGCTCGTGGCATGCGCTGGAACTGTGCATGAGCATCCCTAATGCTGCTTTTTGTATAACAGAAAGAGATTAAACCGAGTATTACCATCTTTTTTCCACGCTATATTCCATCGACAATCCATTCGAATCTGTGTGTCACAGTTTCACACACGGAAACGTCGATTTTGCTTTCAAACTCAGTGAGAATCTGCGTGGAATTAATTTCAATCAATATGATCCACATGCCAAAATACGGCGTCAAAGTCTACTTGGTCGGTATCGTCTTGACCCTACGACCGGTGCTCCCCTCAACCCAATGGGTCGAACTGGCTTACTAGGCAAAGGATTACTACCTCGCTGGGGTCCGAATCATTCCATTGTTATATGCATCACACGATGGTCCAGAGATCCACGTACCGGTAATCAAGTGACTAGAAGTAACCGTGGAGTGCTGCAATACATTGCTCTTGAACGAACCAAGCGTTTGTGTATACCATGGGTAAGTCTATCTGTCCAAAAATTCATGCAGGAAGTCTGTGAAATTGACGAATTTTTCTCATTTATATTTATACACTCGTTGTTATCTGTTCGCCGATTTCGTAATGGAGCGAAAATTCCATTGAACAGGTAAAAATATTCCTACTTCGTACGTCCTTTAAGAATAGAATTCTCGCCACACTGTCCCTAATTGTGACTACTCGACGTCTGTCAACTAAATGATCATGTACAGTAAGGAGGAACTGTGTTAAGCGGTTGAAACCTAGCAGCCACTTTGACTACAGTTTATTGTGAGATGGAACAGGCGTGTCTCAGAAGCGCAAGAGTGTACATGCGAATTCAAATACGAATACAAACTTATGGCGTTCCTATTTGACAGTTTTTTGTTATGACAGAATATGATGGAGTCAATTGCAATTCATCACATAGAATCTCGGGTTTGGCAACAGTGTTCCTTAAATGGTGGGCGAACTTTTTAAACTGGTATCTCATTAGTTAAGTAACTAAAAATAGATAAGGAGAGACATACGGACTAGAAAACCTTACATAACTTCACAGTAGAGAGTGACCTTCAAAAAACGATAATGATGTGCACCATTTTTAAACGTAGCTTGAATAATATTCTGTCATGTGGAGTTTTTGTTTGCAGTCCTTGTATTTCACAACGTACTTGTTGTTACTAAGAAAAAATATTATTAGCCGGAGGAATATACTAGCAATCTTTCCATCGGAATATTTTTTACAAAGGTTGCCAAGCGAGCTACTATTTCCGGAATTATTTCCCCAGTTTACTGTGAAAATCAAAGGTGCAGACCTAGCAATGTAGATCGACTATCCTGTCAAACCCCGCTGATTTTTCGATTGCACTAGAGCATCCAATATTTTGAAGAACGTTGGTTCGAGCTCTTTCCCCAGCTCTTTCTCATTTAACGTAGATTTGCAAGTTTAGAAACAACCTATAGTTGCCTCTGATCCCAGTTTCTTCATGCACTTTCCTGGCATTTTATGTAATTCAAGACTTGAAAACAAAGCAAGGAGGAAAAAATGAAATATATCTGCACAGTGAAGTTACGTTCACAACGTACACATTAAAAATGGTTCAAGGGGATGGACGTACCACCTCTATCCTTGCATTTTCAGCATTTACACGTACAAACATCATAGTAAAGGCAGCACCAGAGTTTCCTAAAACAGAAGGTACAGTGAGCCTTTCGTAAATTATTCTTATTTATCGGGGAAAAACCTGTTTTGCATGTGATTTCTCGTGCGTATTTGAAAAACGTTTGGAGCAGTAGTGTAAAAACGGAACAATAGTAGTAGTAATGGTGTAATAAGGGAATACTAGTCGTTGCCTCTTCTTAAGGTGTATGAATGGAAGGTTAGGGTAGGTTGAGGGTCCAGTAGACGTATCAAAACTAATTCAGCTATTGTTAGTAATCTTAGCTTGACAAAAATAATGTACAACGTGAAAAACTCTACAAATTATTTGAAATGCATATTTTGCTGACATTTAGAGGTCAGATGCAACGCGGTGCACTAGAAACTTACATTCCATCGGTACGTTTAAGGAGTGTCCATTTCCGGTACAATTTTCTCCCTACCCGACCAACCCGACAAATTTTTTTGCATTTGATCAGGCTTAAAACTTGTTTTTTTTGCCTGTGTATCTCGGTATGCATGTCACAATATGTACTTTCTTACCAGATACCTGTAGACCAGTATGGCGTCAGCTGTAGCTATATGCACTGCAATCAGAAAGGTTCACATTCCAAATCATAGACAGGCAAATCTGTGAAGGGAAAAACCACGTCGTTGTACAGTAAAAATTTTTCCAATCTATTATTTGGGGCTTCAGTCTTCACTTCTGCTGATTAACAAATCTATGAGAAGTGAAAGGTGTACTATCCGTTAACTGAATGCAGCCATTTAAGTCATATCCTGAGCTGTCGCATGAAAACTAACCATAAAGATAAACAATTTATGCACCCGATCAAACAGTGATGTGCTTATTTAACTCCACAGAATAAGAACATCTAACTAATGCCTATCCACTTGCGAGACTTGGATGGTCGATATTTCAGTATCTGTGATATTCACTAGAATCTCAATAATACCGCCCAGAGATGGAATTTACACATCTGCTGAGAACTAACCAGCACACGTTTTACTTGACATGTCGTCTGACGGGCGAAAAAGGCACATTGTTGCAGCACCCATACGAAAACAGAAAGCACAATAAACATTGCTGGTATCTCACTCGGCTGAACCAAAAACAGCTGAATCATGCGGACTTCAGAATTTGTTCCGGGAAGCAGTCAACATCATCTTCATTGACGGCACCACCAGATACGAACACTGGTATGTTGCGGGCGTAAAACCACGTCAGTGTAGTTGAATGCAGTCTTTTAAAGGGGAGAAGAAAGAAAGACGACAGAAAAGGAAACCCCGGGTCAGTCCACAGCAAACATCCTGAATGCCTACACCTCCGACACTCAGTCAGACATTCTGAATAGAAACTGACACCATAAAAGCCGCTGACATCGGTTAGAGTCTCCGGTTCCGGGATTAAAACTCGTACAGACCAGTTAGTGTCACAGATATACACACAAAGCCTGTGACGTACTCGCCTCAGTTAGACAAGCTGAATCTGTTGCTGAAGGTCTAAGTCTATTAGTTGTATCGAAAGTGTTGTCATAGCTACATGGCTTTGTATGAACAACTTATTGCATTTGTCTGCTGCAAGAGGAAACTATTTCAGTCTACCATCGACCGTTTGAATTTTTGCCCCGCTCTACCGCCCGTAAGTGCCCCCTATCTTTCATGTGTATCTCCTCTTTCGCAATTCGCTTGTCTTTTCATCCTAAAATTAGCAACAACTCCATACCATCAATTTGAATGTATTTTAATCTACTGAAATTGTGAGTGCCTCGCTCTCTTTTCAAGTAAAAGTTGTCTATACAGACATGCATCTCGACTTATTTCACCAATCGCAAATTGTGGTCATCAGCTGCTGGTCGGTTTTCAGTATGTGTGGGAATCAAGACATCTGGAAGTCTATCAGTTAAAATTAAAGTCGCGTGATAACGGCCCGAACTCAAGGAGTATCAGAAAAAGCAGCCTGATGTTGAGGCATAATTTGGCATACCGTGGTAGATTGTTGTTAATTCGTCTTTCTGAGCCTGTTCTCATGTACCCGCGTCTATCGGTGGAGTTTACTGCAACAAAAATTATCCGCATAAATTGATCAGAATATTTCAGCAAAACCTCTCAGTCCACCGCGACGTACAACTAAACACCGATAAGTTTATCAGTAACAAGCGAAGGTTAGGCTGTGGGATATTTACTTGCTAGGGCGGTTTATCTAAACGTTCCTACGTATAAAAAACGTCGCCTGTAACCTCGTGTGACCAGAAATCCTACAGCACACATTCAATCGTGTCAGTAATCATGAACTGTTGACGAAATTGCACATAATTAGATTAGGCAACTTGCGGCCGTTGACGCAACGAGAAGGAGGCCAACCGAAATTCCAAGCTTCTTGTGGTCATAATGTCCAGATTCACCTTGCTGGTGTATATGACTTCTGACTCCCTACGAACTGCTTAATAATTTGCGAACACCTGATGGAGAAGGAACACAATGCCCACCACCGGAGTGTTATGCTTCTGACGCCTAAATTGCGTGCTTGATATCAGCCAAGAGTTATGGCTTTCGAACATATAAAGATATTTACATGCAACATACAGAAAAATTAGACAACCCCTCGAACGATCAATAATTAGCTGCAAACCGGCCGATAGAGTTAACGACGTTCCAACCTACTAAGACTATCTGACGAACCTGCGAGCTGTAAGTTTGGGGTATACATTTTCTGAAGCCCGTTCTTCCAATATGGAGATTGTATCCGGAGTAAATCGATCATCTGGCACACCCTTCACTCTTAATTAACATATCGAATTTCATCAAATGTGAAACCTTCAGACAGCGAAAGAAGTGGTTCGATGATTGATTTGGATTAGCACCTTGGACAGTGAGCTTCTGAGTTATATTTTCCCACCAAGTTCCGAAGCTTTCCTCACAGCACAAAAAGTTGCTACCTCCTAAATAGGAAGCAAAATGAAAAAAGCAAAATATAATAATGAGAGGTTCATATTCGTCATTAATTTGTCAGGCTATGACTATCGACAGTGGATTCGATGTCCGACTGGTCCACTACTTAACGACCGTTTGCGGACTGCAAAGGGTTTACCTAGACTTACTCTAGTCGGGTTTTTTTACTTGCCCATTAGGGAACTGCCAAAAGGCATTAAGAAGTACGTCAAAAACTGCACTTGTCATGGATCTTTCAAGGCTCATTTAGAGCTGCGCATTATTCTTTTTAGGGGTCCCGGTAAATTACGTGCTAATTAGTTCAGCATTTGCACGATTAGTCAATAAAGGACTACCACGCTTTACGTGCAGTCGCGCTCTTTGATTTCAAAACGAATGAGTTCTTTCGAAAATATCCTCGGTTTAAGCAGTCACCATGCAATCTAAAGTGAATCTTTCCTTAGTTCATAATAATGGGGGATATTTTGCAACTACGTTTGCACTTGCTAAACGTAGTCAGTGCAGTTGGCAACAGTCACCGTGGATCTAACTATCATCTTCATACAACTTGATTGAACTTATTCGACCGGTACTACTAGACGTGCTTGAATGAGTCTAGCCAAAATTAGCCCTAAGTGATTGGCGAATTCATGTGTGCCTCTAATTTTGAACTTTTTCTTGAGCGTATAGTTTGACGAAGTGGACATAATTTCAAATGGCAGACAGACATGAATACTTGTAGAAAACAGTTGAACTTTATCAAGTTATAGACCCTTCTATCTCGTGCATATAGACAGTTCAGTAGATGTTTTTAACAGGAAAATCGATTGTTTGAGGTTAGTAATCAGCTCACATTATACTACATGGATCGTTTACAGTACCTCACAGATCATTCAAACCGATGCGAACTTGACACATGTGTTCCCAAGGTAATAAGCAGCTTTATTACGCGCCGAGCGCGAGCCACATTATCTGAAAAGCGCGTTGACAGACTTCTCAAGCGACTGGACAAGGCTGAGGTGACTCAGGTAAGCGCCGTCTTTGTGCTAGGGCTGTTTCTAATCTCAGTTACATGTAGCTTCTGCTTCACATTGTCCACTCAGTATTTGCTGAGTTTTCAGAATTATCATTCCATGTGTTTGTCCGTGGTCATACCATGCCTCTTTCCGGGTACAGGGATATGCCAAGCTTGAATCTGGTTTCCTCAATTTAGCTCGTCTGACCTCATCCCACTGCGGGAGTGCTTAACATACTAGCTACTCATGCCCGCTAGTAATGAAATCCCACCTTCAAATTTAATGGCCTCAGTCTGCACCGAGTCCAATTATTGGGAATCGCCTTCGATTAGTTCTACGCGGGAAATGCAAGAGACGATGCAGAAGATGGCATTAAATGTAGAAATAAAATAATCCATATAAATAAGCAGAATAACGTTGTTTTTTGCCTATTCTTTTATTACTGTTCTGAAAGTCATGAACGAAAAGTTCACGTTCACGTCACTGTCGTAGGAACGATCCTCCTCTTGTCCTGGCACAGTTACTCTGGTGAGTCCAAACCAAGGCGAGGAAGCGCTCCCCCGCCTTGGTTTGAACCCACCAGAATGAGTGCATCAAAACAGCAGGAGAACTGTTCATGGAAGAGTGATGTTTACTTCAGTTCTTCAAATCCCGCAACCACCTACAACTAATGAAAGTTTGGGCCGAACAGACGGAAAATGTGGTTGATTGGGTTAAACAATGAATATTTCCGCCTGTTGCCACAAAAAGGTGAGAATAAGTGTTACCGTCAAGTCCGGAATCCTGTATGTGAATGACTGTATATATAATATATATGTCTATATAATGTGTCATCATATCATCATCGAACTATATATAACAGTACTAAATACCGGTGCTTAACTACTACACAACCGTATGGAAGAATACCTCAGTAACCAGTGAAAAGTAGGAAGCCACTTAATTAATACAATAGCCTTATATTATTATGGGAAACGATTAAAAAAGAGTTCCTATACATGATATCCTCAAAGAGGTAACCTAGCTTGGCGTAAGAGGCCATCGGTAAGGTTGACCCAGCGTCCTTTGCGAGCCTCGCTAAACAGGACCGCATCGCACAACAAGCTAAGGTTAGGCAGTCAGAATTTTGTGCAACACGGTACCCGCCACGAGGTCTCTAACCACGTGGATCCCTAAAAGGAAAGCTCGAAGGTCCCACAGCATACAGTTTGAGAGTAACCGCCTTTAGTTCGCGTTGTCATCTCAGGGTTTGTCCTATGCGGGCCTTTCGCCAAGGAAAGCTCAGAGTAGGGAGTCACGATGCCTCAGTAAACGATGGTTGGGCGTGCGTAGGGCATGCCCCAGCCACCTTAACCAGTTAAGCTATATTTGGTGCTCCAGTGATTCTGATTCATCACTAAATACTGGCTTGTACACCATTTCATTGCGAACCTGTTGCGTACCTCAAGCACCTGCTGTGTTTCGAGGGCATCGACGATAAAACGTTTAAAGTTTTTGACAGTCTCCGGAAACGTTATGCTAAGTTTTACTGCCACTGAGTGAGATTTATCTTACATTTGCCCTATATGACCAAGCAAAGTCCGCTTCTGGTGTAAAATGTGACGCAAGTTTGCAAATGTCGTTTGCGCCTTGATACTGATTTATTCTGTCACAGTATTGTCGTGGCTTATGCAGCTGCTTGGATTAGTAAACTGCTCAGAAATCTCAAGTTCTCCTCCCTGAAGCTTTAGAGTCACACACGAACAGAAAATCCCGGAGCAGTACTTTGCACCTAAAAGTATAAAACCATGCCGAAAAGCTGGACCGCTTCCATCATCCAATTTAGAGAGGACTTTTCAAACTGGCGATTGTCAATTAACGAAGCGATGCAATCCCCGTAGCTCAGCTTCACTGGTATTTCAATCTTTTAAAATGTGTCGCCAATCATAGTTTCGACGGCAAAATCAAAAAGAATCAGGGGTAGAGAGATAGCAGCCTTGTGGAACCACACTGGTTATAGGAAAACGCTTAGGCAATTCGCTGTAATCTCGTGCTTGACCAGATACGTGGAAATAGAGAGCGCAGACTATACATACAAAAGTCAGGTGCATTCCTTACCCGAATGTATGTAGGAGAAGCGACATATCTACGCAGCAAAATACTGCTTCACAGTAGAGGAAAGTCTCGGCTGACGGTCGGTGGCTGGTGTGGTATTGCTCAAGCATTTGACGTAAATATGTGATCGGCGACCTCTACCTGGTCAACATCACGGTTGACGCTCTCGCAATTGCGTCTTATGTGTCACACTTAGACGTCATAGTATGGGTGAGGCTAGTGACCGCGTTACGACAGGAGTGATTCATATTCCCTTGTGGCTGGAACAGTGCTTCACATGTCTTTTTGAATAAAGATCTAATGAATCACTGGATCTAGATTGACCCAAAATAAGTTCAAACAGTCTAGTTAGGGCAGAACATAAACATTCGCCACACCCCAAAGTAAAAACAGTGGGAGTTCGTCTGACCCTTGGCTCAACAGCGCTTCAAGTCAGAAAGGCATATTAGTAATTCACCAACTGAAATATGATCTGAATTCATACCGCAGCTTTATTTGAATACCAGGTAAGCTGCAGTTGGAAATACTCTGCCCAGGCGTCAGCTTTCATATACTGAGCTGCCAATATTTCTAAACTCACTATTAGATGTTTTGTCGAGTCCTGATGTGCCTATGGCTGGGGTCAGAGAAGTTAGGAGAGAATAGCTAAGAAAGGCCCGAGGCGCCCGCAATCGCATGTTTTTGCTTCCCTGCCCTGCTGTATACATCGATTAAAGGAATCAAATGATGTAGTGTGAACTTGTTTGTTTGTGCTTCCTGGTTGTGGGTGGACTGAAATACTTCCGGGACCCCCAAGCCTAAAGAAGAGAACGAATGGGTTCCTCAATCCTAATCTCTGCCACAAAACCTGACCGCAAGGCAGATAGAGTTGGCGTAAGAGTACCACGTACTTTAAAGTTTTAGGAACAACTTGCAGTACTTATTCCAAAACCTAACCTGAATGGCCAGGAGAGTGATTTTCAGACCTGTGTTTGTTGACCAGCCTTGTACGAGCGACCCCATGGATCCTGCATCAGCATCCTTGTGTGTAGACCAGTGGATTGCCGAGTTACGCAAGCCAGTGCACCATGATCAGTTTCAGCCACTTTAGGGGCAGTTATATCATCTAACATCTGTTGATCCTGCAGAAAAAACTGAAATTTTGATCATCAGGTTCGATGCGTGGCAGAGTATTACAGCATGGAGAGCACCAATTTGTACTGCTGTATGGCTATGGGTTGTTGTGTCATAAAAGTCATGGAGCCATGAATATGTTGCACAATGACCACTTAGTAGAAAATTATGGCTGAACATAATGAGATCGGAAGGATATCGACACTCAAAACTAGCATTTCTTACATGTGAAAAGCTTAAGTCTTATTCACATAGCATGTCTGATAATAAACATAATTTGTAAGATACTACTGGTGACAGGTTTGAATAATATGAATAAAGCTTAGTTTTTAAAGTCAGGAAAACTTCATATCTTACAGTAGAACAATGCACTACTGCGGTCTCGAAAGCCTAACATGATACTGAAGATGCTTCTAGGAGGCTTCAAGGTTGTTTTTCCCAAGTGTCGATGCCCAATTTAGTACCTTATAGAATTAACTCATTATGTCACCAAATTGATCTCAACCAGATGCCCGTGGAAGCATTTGTTCTCCCTTGTCTTCTTTTTCTTGTATAGAGACCCATAACTATTGGGATTAGCATCTCGAAATAAAGATGCTTTTCACCTTTCAGTATGAAGTTTTTTTTCGAAAAAGAAAAGTTTTTTGATGATAAGCACTCTTTAATTTGGACGAGTTTGTAAGTAAGTTAACTGATCAGAAGGTAGCATCGTTGTGGGCTTATAATTCTCAAAACACTAATTCTAACGTATTAGGTCTAGAATGGTAAAACTTGACTGGCCTTAACAGATTTTTTCCATGAAAGTAAGCTTCTGCTTCCATCTGTGCTGAAGAAATCAGGCTAGAATTTTGTGATAAACGGTGACCTTTACCTCAAGTTAGACTATCTTGAAGAAAGGATGATGTTTGGTCACTCCATGTTTCTAAGTTTAGTTCATTAAATCACTGTTGATGAGACTGTTTTAGCCTCCACAGGATAGTTGCTTATCTTGAAATGAATTTTTTCATGCAAATCAGTTTACTCGAAATCAGAACAGGTCATATTTTAGTTTTCATGCTTGAGTGACATAAAATCATCTCTGACACTTCGGTACACCAGTGTGCGTCGAATATTTTTTATCAGTCTTCGAGTGGAAGATTCGTCAAGACGTACTAACAACTTGTATTTTGTGGCCACTCCGGAGTACTGACTAGGACGAAGGACCATTGAGTCATTGCATTAACTTAGCCCTCAGTTCATGCAATGTTAAAAGACTTCAGGAGGCTTCCGTGATCACAACCAGAGAGATAACTTATTACAAATATACTTTTCTGGGTATGTAACTAAAGCGAGTGGCATGTTTCCTTCGGTTGAGAAAAAAGGTTGAAATAAGGATGGGCGCAAAATTTAGTTAAATAGACCATGGATATAGCATTCGCATACAAAAAATAAGTCAGTCCCCCCTCCTAACGGGCGGAACCAGTCTTTGCATACTCAGTTAATTTGAATTTATTGAGGTAGTCCTATAAGGTGAGCAAAGGAACTAGGTATTGTTTTCAGCTAAAACTTCATGAATACAAATTACCTGTTCTCTGACACGCAAACTGAGCAGGGCACTCTGATTAATGTAATATTGAATCCTCATTCTCCAGATATTCAAAGGCTATCTAGATGATCAACTGAATGCAGATAGCGCTTGGACTGAGACAGTCGTGATCAATATACATGAAGGCAATGCAAAAGGCGCATATATGAGTGACGACTTTCTCAAAGTAAGTTTACCCTTAATGACAAAGCTATGCCTTTTTCCAAGTACAGTGACCCTTCACCAAATAAGTAATACTGCTGCTCCGTTCTACCTTACTAAGGTGGGGCAACAAGTGTCGTAGAGTGATTATTAGGGAAAATTCATGGTGCAAAACGCCGCAATACACCGTTTCTTCCTTCTGATCTCTTAGATGGAGATTTCCCAAAACCCTGGATTATTGTGATTCAAGATGAGCAATAAGACATCTGTCATTATAAAGAGCAATGTTGTGTTCTGACATCCCAGCCTCTCAAGGTTTTTTGTTCTGGTCAGATATGCGCAGAAGACTAGGTGGCGCAACATTCTGATTAGTATTTTCTGGCTGACCGGTTCACACAGCCGCAGAATTTTTGACTAAATGAATGGCTACTCAGACCAAGAATAACCCCATATAGCACTTGTCTGCTATTGACGTATTTTGCGTTGTTCGGCATCTAACAAATGAATGCCACTATAGGGGAATGAGACTCATTCGGCAGAATCGAAAGTTTGTTGATCCGATTAGATATTGGCTTGCATCACCTGCGGCAAACCAGTTGAGCTTTGAAAAACATATAGTGATGCCACAGTTATCAAGAGTAGTAAACTTCCATTTTCCAAGTACCTTAGCAATTTATTATTTAAACGTTTAGTAAACAAATCTAAGTTAAAAGATCCAAATTGTTTTGGAAACATGAAATTGCAGGGAATGCTCTCAAATGATCCTTTGATAACGCTCACCAGTTGTGTTCGACCACTTCGCAACTGGACGATAGTATAGTTCGCGTGCAGTAAAGATCTCTGCAAATTATTTTCGGAGAGATCAATATTTGGAGCTCAGTAAGTATTGAACAGGGCAAGGCTAAAGCTGTTTTATCCTTCTAGCAGTGTCATCCCAGGTTTTGATATGATTGGTCTGTCGCTGACACTTTGTGAAGACTGAAAAATATGTTCTAGACATCTGAGGCTTTATAGAAAGAAAGGCTTTACACGAAGTCTGAAGTGATACAGTGTATTTTGTGGTTTTCGATGCAAAGTAAGGACAGGAACACAGCTTTGTTTGAAGAGTTTGGCACTTCTGGCATTGTTGCCCGAATAATACAACCATCACGACTGACCTAATTCTGGAACTGAGTATCCAAGTTTAATTAAACAGTGAAACATTGTTGACTGGATCATATACCCCTGAGGTCTACGGTCATAGTGGCTGTTTGAATTATATGGTTAGGTGTATGGTAAGCGTGGTTTAAGGTCATCGCTAAGGCTTCTTCCTTCTTGAGATTTTTTATTAACAGTTCGTTTCGGATGAGCAAAAGATGGATGGCGAAGTACCCGACATGCACTTCTGCATTTGAGTCAAGAAATAACTCTAACAGGACCGGGTCGTCCTAACGGTTCAGTTTGATCTTCTCAGATGAATTATCCGACCCACCTTACACTGGTGAATTATGGAGTGAGAGGCGTATGTTTTCAGATGTACGTGGCGATAACCAACAAACCTTTTAGATGCGGTCCATTGTGAGCACATGACAAAACAAAACCCTTAAAGCACACTGAGTATCCCCAACAAATTTTTGCCTATTCTGCATACTGTTTGAATGATGGACCCATATATAAAATCTGATAAGACAAGAGATTTCCTATTTTTATCATTGCTGTGGAAATCGCAAAACATATCCTTACTCGACATATGGATGGACATGTAGAGGGAGACTCCATACGCCAACTGTAGGCCGGGAAATAAACTTGACAAAATATGTCATCTGTGGGGACAGTGAACCGCCATGAAAAATATCAGATTGTGTAAATGGCCTCAAACGATCCTACCGGTGACGACCTCCCATCTGCTATGACCACACGATTGTCTACTGCACTAGTATTAAGTTAGGTATCCAGGCGGTGTTGCATTAGACCCCTAATTACAAACATATCCAGTAAAACGTCCCTAACACGACCGATCTTACCGATAATTGTGAACTGATTATAGTTTGCATGCACACAACCTACACATCACAATGCTGAGATTCGCGCGATATTCATTGTCACGCTTCTTACTTTTCCAGTTATTCGGCGAACCAACCACCGGCGAACAATGCAAATGGATGGAAGTTGGTCAAAGCAGCAACTTACGGACAAGTCATAATTACATTTTAAAGAGTGTGGCCGAAAGCAAACGCGCCTTTTACTAACTCCAATCAGTTTACTGTACCAAATCAGCACTGCTGTGCGCCATATTCCATGAACGAGTCTGCTAGATACCGCCTGAGACAGTGGCACGTCTCGTTCAATAAACGGCGTGTTCAAAAGCCGAATCTACCATATGTCTGTCTCCTTCTAATTTATTTTACTAAGATTCTGTAAATCTGAGACCATTTCCTTATAGATTAGGCCTCTTAGACTGTTGGCGTATGTATGCAGTGAATATTCCTGCACTGATGTATATTGGGAATCTTCTAATAACAGCTGTTACGTCTTCTTTCATTCTTTCGCATTCCATTATTATCTAACGAATGTGTCTAATGAATGGTCAACGTATTCTCTAGAGCATCCTTTCTTCCTTGTAACATAACACATACTTCACGCGCGGAAATCTACGCGAAGCTTCCTAATAGCAAGCGCTACTCAACGCGCAATCCTAATGCTTCCAGAAATTCTACTGCCATAGGAAAAGTCAGTTCGAGAAGATAATGTAACTTTGTGAGTCTACAAACAGTGTGGAGTCATGTGACTGAAGATACCATAGATTTTGTTTTGTCAAAACTCTTGATGATATCTTTGTCACGCTATGAGCAAATACAAAGTTATCAGACAAGTGCATTGTTGTTTTTCGATGCTATCAAGTAGTACCTGTGGCTTTATTCACACTTGACATCAACCTGCAGAGCAAAATGCATCGCTCTATACATTCACCTCTGAGGTCTTCTCACAAACAATTCGGCTCAAGTTCACTTGGTTCTTCTTGGATTGTTTCGTGTGCATGGTGGAAAGCCAAGTAACTGTTTTTGATTTTGTCAGGATCCTCATAGAGAACCTGGTGTTTTACAGCTGAAACCCATGAAATGAAAATATTCGTTTTTTTTAAGTTATTTACTATGTGGTTTTGTCCGGGCAAGGACTAGCTATGTGAGTGTGGATCAATCCTTCCTAACATCAAGGGTATCGGAAAATTTACCGTTCTTTTAGTAGGAAACTAGTTTACACCTGCTAATCTGAAAATTTTCAGAAAAAATAATGGTACATTAGTGCAGTAAACTGCATTTAAAAGGGTTTACTCTCCCTATTTCCTAAACTATTTTTCTGAAAACCTGACTTCAACTAACTCATTGCCGATGAAAGTTTGTTTTTCCGGTATATTTGTGACCGTTTGCATACTTACTTTTATTTGAATATTGCTTATACATATTGCCGAAAATCGGTGACATGTGTGTATTTATTAATTGTTGGTCTGTTCGCCAATCTTGGTAACTGGCCTGCGAACTCTCCGTTACCGTTCGAGAATACCTTGTCTTTGCACTGTTGGATACACAGACTATGGCTCCTCGAACGTTGAAAAACACTGCAGACCAGTAAACAGGGAAACAACTAACTGGTTAGGAACATCAGTGAGCTTAATCATCCAAAATTCAGAAGTGATGAGAGTTGGTAGGATATCCCAGAAGACAAAGGAAAATTTCCGTCACGATTTGATCGATGGAAACAAACTGGGATTTCAGTTTGATCATTGTTAGACAAGTGTTTGACGTAGTGAGGCTTGGACTTACACGAAACACCGCATGAAATTCGCGCCAGTGTCAAAATACGCAACCCTGAAAAGCCTTGTTAAGGTACAACTTCCACACTGTTCGTGAGTCATTCAGTATCCCAGACATATAGCTATCTACTAATGACATTTGATTATTTATTTCATGGCGTTAAGCAAGGACTAAGTGCACTAAGGTTCCTCCAGATCTTATTTACTAGTTATATGGCGTCAGAACGGCATCTGATTCCTCCAGGTTTTGACGCACAATTAGTTAGCTGGTGTCAAATGCAAGCAGTCTTACCATTATCACAGTTTCCACGATGCGGTGACACATAAGCCTGTACTATTGGCCTGTCCACCGATTTTGGTGGAACTGCTTGTTTCAATGCCCATTCGCCAAGTGCATAATGTACTCAACAAAGCAAGAAACTTCGTACCTTGAGGCTGCTCATGACCGTATTACTGTGACCAAGTTAAGTTAAGTTAAGTACTGAAATATACTTTAAACCTCCACGACAACAAACTAGTACACTCCTAATGGACTCATACGATGTTGCGTCACCGATCACATTCTGCCTCAGCAACGGACGTAGTTTGAACTTTCTTGTGGCACCAACCAGGGTTTTAGTCACTCGACATGATACTAAGGCCAAAAGCTGGGCCAATTTTGCTGAAATCTGAAAAGCAGAGGGAGAATAAGATAATAATAATAATAATAATAATAATAACCGTTCAAGCGTGACACCTCTTCGATGCCCGTCTATCGTGCCACCCGATGGAAGCACGAGGGCTGAGATACTGCCAGGTAACTCGACCCAGACAGGAGCAGTCGAGATGCAGAGGTTGGGTTCGTACCACCTTGCAGTCAGTAAATTTGTGCTTTAACCACTGAACCATCTCGAGCTCAGAGGACAGGATATAGAAAAATGTTGCAATTTATTACGCTGGCTTTCTCCGCAGGATTATGTGTAAACTTCGAGGTAAAAAAGTTGTTCACAGAACACTTGTTGCTACGTTTTCCAGCTCTGATGCAAAGCTGTAAAACCACCAAGTGGGTGATCTCCCCGATGTCGCCAGCCTCTGTGTACAATCCTAGCTGATGAACCCCCGTTTTAAACAGACAGTGCAAGCAAGCAATCCAGATCTGAACTCCATCTGTATTCGGCCCCCTTAAGACAGTCTTTTTAAGCGCAAGGGCTCATAACTGAAAAATTGATTGGCTGCGGAATTTCTCCAGATGAGCACCCATCAGATGGATGCTGCAAGAATTTATCACCTGAGGTTCACGTCCAAGGCTCTTTTTTGGGTGCAACAGCACGGGACCAACTACCATACTTATGTACATGGTGTACGTGAATCTAACTGATGAGTATCTGTTTCAACTCAAGCGACAAAACTCAGTAGGGATCAGACTTCTTATTAATAGTCAGATAATCAATCCTTGATTTTCACAATCATATAGACTTGTGTTTATTACAGGTTGTTATAGCCGGTGTTTCAAAAGGGACTAGGTTTACTCTAAACGTAACCGAGCTCGAGCTTCGAATTTATGAACCGAATGGACAACCTGACACACGTAAGTGTTTGAGAGTCTAATTTATTCATATTGCGCCATCGTGGACTGAAAATAAAGTACCCTTTTCGGAAAGAGATGAAGTTAGAACTACCACCTCAAGACTGGCTTTTTCTGTTTGAATAGGATAGGAGATTCCATATGAAAGTAATGTAGTGTGGAAATGGGACCTTCTCAATAAATGTCACTTTTCTTATCTGTCGGAGAGTTGGACGCCGAATGCGAGACGGTACAGAATGTGAACTCTACACGTTGTGGGCACCGCTGTATGGCACCGTTTTGTTGATCTATCAAGTTCATGCATCGCTCTGGATGTATTCACGATTAAATGTAGTGAGCATGCAGTGGGATCACTGTGGAACCGCTTCTCTGAAGGCAAAGGGTCTGGTGAAAGTTTTTACAAGTAGAAGAAGCGAGGGTGTCTCATGAGCCGAACTCCACTAAGATAGACAAAGTGAATCACCAACCCTTACGCGGAAATCATAATGGCAACTGTATCATGTGCTATAACCGTATGATATAAATATGCATGTAAGCTTCTAAACACTAAACAAAAATAGTAAACATAGACATCACATATAAACTTAAAGCCTTGTATTACCGTTTTCCACGTATATACAAGTTTAGCCAAAGTCTCTGATTGCTAAAAGAAGACTTTTGTCAAAATGTAGCATCTGTGGATAGTTTTTCTCAGACCAGAGAGTCATGTTCCGTTTCACTTCTGTGGAAATTTGCTTTCATTTCATTCTTCATAGTCTAGCACGCGTTCAAATGCTGATTCTTGAGCTCCGCTGTCATAGATGTTGGAGTTTTCGACTCGTCTCAGTCGGCAATTTTTAAACTCGGTTTCCCTTCGCAACCTTAAAAAGTGGGTTAACTGGATGTATGGAACGAAATTACTTGGTTTCATTTGTGCACTCCGATGGTACCTCCTCGATTGGTGACAAAACGTTTGCTGATTACCAATCAGCAGCCCATCACCTGTGCAGTTACCGAGATGCCCGACCAAATTAGTCACTCCTGCACGCACGCCATCTTCTAGTTTGACGCGCACCCAGGATGATTTTACTGAATGCCCACATCAAGACTGTCCTTACAGTAATAACCCAGAGCTCCTCTTACTCTGTTGGTTCTGACCTATTCTACCGACCACTATACACCTTGTACCGGCAACTCCTCAAAATATATGCCCCGCGTTCTGCAGACCACTCCTTATCCGCTTCAGGTAGAAAATTTCAGTTTACCGAGTTACTGGAAGAGGCGGTGCTAAAGTGCGTTGGTTTTATTCACACATTTCTCAATGGCAGGATGACAAAAACAAATGAACTCCTATCGTTTTCCTTGTAGGCTCACTCTCCTGAGTGAGACTTGGTCTACACTGCAAGCGACTGACAGTAAAAAACCAACCTCAGCCCACTGCCTACTGTGTTAGCTCACTCGAGACGAGAGTGTATGAATCTCTGCCCCAATTGTCAACACTATAACATCCAAATCATTCTTACCGTCGATTTCTTATAGGGGCACCCCAACCTAGGAACAGAAGGTTTCCTACTCACAAAACTATTAATTAGTCACTATGACAACGAGAACGATGCTCTCCTTTCCAGCTTTTTGCGAGCAAGGCTGAAGACATCAACCCAGCTTGAAGATGCCTATATACTGCAGACGTGCACTGAAGCGAATATCTCCTATGCTGGACTTTTGTTGGGACAGGATAAACGCAAGAACTGTCTGACCCATTTTCATGCCACCAGTCTCTCTTGGACATGACATTCACCAAGAAAGCTTCCTTGGTAGGGGTTGTCAGAAAACGTAACCCCTTAGCATAAAGAAATGGCATACTATTTGCAACCAAATCATTTGCTCTTAGCGTTTTCTCCTCGCCTTCCTCCTACCCCAGTGCGGGCGACTTTGGTACTTGGCATATTAGAACGACATTTGAAACGTGAAAAAAACGAGCCAAACAAGGCACCTCCTATCCTCATGCCAGATTGACGGCGACTTTTATCTGACCCTGAATTGACAACCACAACCCACAAGTGGCTAACTAAAGCTCTAAGCCACACATCCGTTGGTTACAGTTTCATTAGTCCATCAGTGTTCATGGTCGTCTGCCTGAATGAACAAGCTTTATGTAATCCAACTGACTTCACATGCTCGGTAGCAAAAACATCCCAAGATTCGCTCCTGCACGTGACCTAATAAATTCGAATTTGTGAGCCCTCGTGAAGCATCCTTCTGTCGACGTAAATACCAAGACCCTCACGCAGCGTCTCTGTTTGTTTATTACTTGTGGTAACATATCATCCGTTGTTCATGTCTCTATGGTGTGACAGAATAACTAACGTTTAAACCAATTTTATCCTCGTGCGTTTTTTCTTCGTTTTTACTCGCATTTTTTTACCCCAGTCCGTTTGTTCGCACTGGTCACAATGACTCCCTGTGACTTTCGACCATGGTCAGTTAGGATGCCTTATACTTTCCCGTTTAATTCGTGTCCCAAAGTTGTTCAACTTAGTAACATCAAAGTAGGATGAACTGTTTGTTCTCTCCATTGTATGGTGCATTAGAACCGTACAAATTTACCGGAGAATATTTGCTTCTAACATTTGTGGGATGAGGTCCACTGTTGAAGCCGCACTTGATAGGCAGCTTGGCTATCCACGGCAGCAGTTGGATACTGCTACATTTGATCCCTACTTTCCGGAAGGCCTGCGTGCGTGAAGTAAAGGGTGTGTAGTCCATAGAAAGATTTGACCTTGTGGGGATTGACAGTTTCCTCTACATCAGATCAACAGTATTTATTCAGGGTGCTTTCTAATTTCGGACTCAACTGCAGTCTCACTGCCTAATAACCGACAGCAACAAATCC
The DNA here is from genome assembly GCA_004794785.1 of Opisthorchis felineus. Lineage (NCBI taxonomy): Eukaryota > Metazoa > Platyhelminthes > Trematoda > Opisthorchiida > Opisthorchiidae > Opisthorchis > Opisthorchis felineus. The sequence goes on along the minus strand of SJOL01006370.1, from coordinate 939,198 downwards.
CAGAGACACGCTGAAGTGACATAAGCCCTCGTGAAGAAGAAATTTTATGTAATTCTTTAGATAGGGAATATTGCCGGGGGGGGGTGAAGTAGAAACACCGGAATCCATGTTTTAAGCTGATGGTCCTATTGCTATCGTGTAGAGTTACCAGTGTCAAATATTTATTTCACCATTTCGGTAGGAGAAACTGGAAAAAATATGACGGTTATCTGTATACATATCTACATACTCATGTAGTGCTCAAGAGATACCGCATACTTTTAGTTCATTCGCCTTTGGTAGTATTTCAAGGCTTGTCGTCGAGTGGCTTAAGCCAAAACAATTTTATGAAGATAACAAGTCGAGCTCCGTTAGGGTACTGGCGGGCTTCTCAAGCGGCTTACAGGATTTGAACAGTTAAGCCGTTTAAAAAGCTTTTGAAAATGCGATGTGCAATAAAACTTTAACACTGATTTGTTGGTGTTTAAGACAGACATGCGATCTACGTTGCCATTTAGAAACTATCAGTTTATGCCTACTAAAGGCGACACCGGACAGTAATGGCAATGTTTGGTCTCTCTTAGGCCGACTGCATGCTCAAGGCCTGAGGGGATCCAATCTAGCTTTGGGACCAGCGTAAAGATTTTAGCTACTTGCTTGTGCCCGCCAGTAAACTCATGTGAGCGCATAAAATTTTTTGTTCCATTTTTAAACCAGACTTCGGATTTCTGGTGCTGATTGCTTGAGCAGTTTCATATTTTGTAATTCCTGTACTGTCTGCTTGCCATTTTGAAAGTCCTTATCATTTTAACTTTACGAATCTTGCGTCACCGTCTTGTTCCGTTCTAATCAAGCGATGGGTATCTAAATCCAAAATTCTGACACACTTATAGCTTTCTTTTCTATTATTTTGGCGCCTTAATCAAGTATTTTGAATTTTTGTCCTTCCTTTTTTATCCACGCTGAAACCTTGTACCTTCATTGACCGGTTTTTGGCCCTATCCGTTTCTTTATCTACTCGTTGACAGCACTGTACACGGAGACCAATGCAGTTCGTCCACGTGGCTTCCCGTACGAAGGTTAGTGTAGTAGCAAGTTGGTTCCACGCTACTACCGTGAATAAACCAGCACTTACCAAGAATGCATCCACACCGAAAAATTGCATGGTTGTAACAGGAGAAGCCAAAATTTTGGAGTGTTGACTGAGGTGATAAGCTCATCATCAAAACTATATGAGTAAGTGCAAGAGCACTTCTGTTGTATTGATGAACACCCGAATATCAGTTGTCTCCATAAAACAAAGCAGGCATTTTTTCGTAACTTGTGGTAACCATGGCTGTCTGGCACCATGTTGGATCATGACTACAGTGGCCGAAATTGCACGATTTCTACGATAAGGTTGGACAAGAGAACCCCGATTCTAAGAGACTGGAAAAGTTTGTCTGGTATTTCTTACCACAACGATTGATAACTGACCATAATGTGATATTTTTGACAAATGTAACACTATTAATAAATGCACTGAAAACTTTTTCGACGGGATTCTTTGATCTGTATATGGTTGAAATAAAAAAGTAGTTTAAAACATCCATCTCCTTGAGCATTATTCGCAATACGAAAAGAATATTTGTCCTTGAGGTGCCAACCACCTTGATCTTGGACGTTACTCGAACCCTCAGCAAATTAACCCCTGTCCATTGATGCAAGCCACCTCTGTAAACATGAGCCAAATCACTCATTTTTCACGCTAACGGCACACAGAGTGCCGCTAGTAACAGATATTTCTAGATGAGTGTTGGTTTTTGCACCAGCAACGAGTAAAGTGTCCGACCACGGGTATCTCAGGATGTGATTTTGTCCCATTTACAGCCAGCACCGTCTGAATAAAGTTGCTCATCAAGACAAACAGTGTGGCTAACAGTTATCTTGTCTATCTTAATTTTATTCCGGCTGAGTACATGAAGAATTTACGCAGAAATAATATAAGTCACGTATAAACCCATACAGTCAAAGGTCAAATGAGCCAAGAAAAGTCATTAAGAGCACTTGGCAAACTGGCTTACGTCACTATCGAACTTGCAATTGAAGCGGAATGGAGCGCTAACCGACACGAGCCTTTGGTTGCATAATCTAATTTCACCAGCTTCAGCAATCAACGGCAGTCCGATTCTCACACTGCCGTACTTTGCCTGAGGAATATCCCATACAAAACCAGCGTACCATAACGGATAGGAAAAAAACAGACTATTACAAACAGAAGCTGGCTAGTTGGCGGCAATTCTTATTTCATTTGGAGCCTAATGGCACGGGCGGAACTGAAGCTGGAGCACAGATGAGCAGTGTTATATGAGAAGTAATAGTCTATGGTGCTTTCGCAAGCAACACAGTTCTGGGATCCTCTATAAGTGAAGCTATGACAAGGACCAATTTCTCCCCCCAGTTTGGTATCTGTGCTCTTAGTTTTAAGGGTTTGATAATTTTTGGTATGAAATAGTTTGAACAGGTGCTTGTGGTAGACAACTCCTTAGAGGAAGAATAGTTTCACAAGATGATGGAAACTTCCGTCTGAAAAGTCGATACTCGAGCCGCCAGTAAAACGTGGCCATGTGATGTGGTCTCTGTGACTGAAGGATGAGCGGCGCTATATCCTGCCCAAGTGATAGCTAATCCCACTGCCATTCAGTCGTTCGAGGCCGAACGGTTAAGTGTTCAACCACTGACCGAAAGGTTGTACGTTCGGAACTCCCTGGATTTTCGTGAGATGCGCACTGCTGATGATTCCTGGTAGAGATGAAACAGCTGCACAGTGTTTCTCTGCCTTTCCGCATAGCTTGGCCCCACTGACAGGATGAAATCACAATTGGAAATTACGGAATCTCCTCACACTACGACCTATCAGTCAGTACATTTTTCCGTAAGGTTTGATTGCCTTCGTTGGGAAGCAAGCAGTTTTTACCTCTACAAAGCCAACTACGTTTTTGTTTTTCTATTATTTCATCTGCCGCCCAGCTTGCTTCCACAAAGTCCATTTCGTTCCCCTTGGAGAACTTCAACCGAGAAAAAAGTGTGGCAGACAATGAATGGTGCCCCGTTTCACACTATCAACAGCGGCCACCTTTTTTATTTGTCTCTGTGTTTGATCAAGATAACATTTATCACCTAGCCCCTGACTAGCATGCCATGTTTTAAGAACTATTGGTTTGTCATGTTGTCTCATATCTGCGAAACTTCCCTGGTCAACTCCGCCCAGTGATTAATGCACCAGGTTCCCTACCAGTTGTTTCTTTTTTATCCTCAAACTCATCTTGCTCCCCAGTGCAACATTAGCAGCTACAGCAGGGGCAAAGGAAGATGAACCAATAAAACATCGGCAACAGCAGAAACAGTGGAAGCATACTTTAATCCAGAAAAATCAGCAAGTCAGAGCGCAGCTGCCTCAGCATTCGTGGACCAATTGTAAGCCATCTATTCGTTACTCAGGGTAAGTGGCTTGGTAGTCCGTGGTCCCTAAAGTCCACAATGACACAGATAGTGGTGCTACATTAGGTTTCTGGTAGCATCGTCGCGAGACCATTTTCGGTTGGCTCTGAGACCGTAGGCAAACCCACCAAATTGTGCTTAATGAGGCGATGACTTGGCGCTACGAGCCATGCTCAGTAGTGCTATTTAATTTTACGACGAAATTAGCTCCTGATAGACACCACAACTATTTCAGACGGATGTTGGTAGATGAATCCAAAAGTTCGACCCTCGGTATGGCACTCTGAAACTTTGCAGGCAGTTTTTGGGAAAAATTCTCACATAATCTGTTTACTATTAGTGGGAGTGCTCCCCGCCTAACCAGAAACGAGGCGCAAATTTCAGATCCTCGATAATATTGACAGGATTAAAAATCCTCCGTCAAAACGGATAATAGAACCCCTCTGTTTACAAAGTTGAACAGTATTATGTACCTTTTAGTTTGAGACCTTAATGCAGAATATATTCAACTAGTGAGTCCGAGGCGCACTCAAAAAGGCTGCGAAACAGTCCGCATTTCACTAAGGTAACAGCAGTCGGTTGGCCTGGAAAGCATTTTTCTGAAGTGCACGACACTTCCAATTGTTTTACATGCCTGTAACCCTATCCTTTCTCAAATGGGTCGTAAAAAGAGGACATTTTGCCTATTCCTGCCACCTTCCCAACCAGGTTTGTCAGAAGTGCGGTAGACTCGGTGAAAAAAAGAGTTGTAGTGCAGACAGTCATTTTCACCTAAGTAAGTTAGACTTCAGACCAGTGTCTACGCTACGGATTTTGGAACGCTCCAGCAACTGATGCACCGTATCGCGTAAATGATTGATAACTTTTTAATTTCAGTCCATACGAATACAGCTTTTGGCAAAACAATCGTTTTCCGAATTGCATGAATGTCGAGGAGGAAATAGTTCTTCAACCCAACAAGTCGGATTGTACAGAATGTGTCCGGTGACCTGTTTTTCCTCCGTCAAATTAAATGCCACTTCCGTTCTCACATCCATGTCAAATTAATTATTTGCTATATATCCACTGATTTTCACCTAACCTCCTCAGACAATAACTGGACAGATAAAAAAACTTACGAGCTGAGCCAATCGGAGCTCGCGGTTCGCTTCCACGAACAGACTCTAAAAGCATTGCAGCACTTTTCACACATTTTGAAACAAAACCTTCTGGCATTCGTTCTAACTAATGCTGGCTGGTTGTTCAAAATAGATACAATTTGATAACCTAGTGGAGATTTACTTTCCCCTCAAAAAATATGCGTTTCGTGAGCCTCCAAAAGCTCTCTCATCAACTAAGAGCAACTGATTTTTATCTCCAAAATATCAAGCAGCTTTTCATAAAATTAAGAGGTTTTACCCCCGAACTATAGCTTGCACACGGTGAACCTTAGATACCTAGCATCGTTGTCGCAGATGTTTAAGAGAACGATCTCGGATGTGTCTCAGTTTGCCAGTTTAGCAACGGTAGACCAAGTTCTGAGACACTTTTTTTTGTGTACTAACTTCACGCAGAAATGGGCAGTCAGACCAAAGAAAGAGTACCCGCATTTGCTTCAATATAGTTCTATAAAGTGCTCCATATCATACACCTTGCGTCGTACTTTGTTATCCTCCATTATTATTCGTCGGTAGTGAAGTAGACATTCCCATCCACATGGCTATCAGACTCCAAAGATGGGCTACAGCCAACAACAACCAACAAACAATTGGGGACTAGATATTAAAAGAACCTGATGGTTTTGGAGAACAGGTACGCGTTGTGTTCACAGCTGAAGCACTAAATGAAGATTTTTGTAGAATCTATTTCCACGTATTCAAACTTTCAGTATGTGATTTACGCTCTTCCGAGTCAGCCAACGGTGCTAGTAGATTTAATTTGGACCAAACAGCCAGGGATTCGATGCCAAATTCCATCATGAAATATCCCTACAATCAACGATCTATGCGGATATTTGACGGTTTCGCCGAGCACTTCAGGAAGCTAGAGTCTTCATTCAATCGACAGACGTACGATGAATATATGTAACCAACAAAACACCGTGAGGCAAATTTCCCAAACGGCGGAAATCCTGGAATTAGCTGAACATAGTAATCGCGTTTGCTGGACTTTCAAAGGCCGGCGTATAAAACGGCTTGCTCCCACTTGTGATCACAGCTTTATTGCTCAAGTGGGAACTACGATTTTGGCCAGCTCCTGGTTTCATCATTTATTCAGTTTTTCCAATCTGTCAGCGAAATCAGCCAACTCAAGATGAGCAGTTATACGCACTTGAGAAAAGCTTCGGTCACGGATACCACATGGTGCTTATTATGACCGTTTTGCGTCTTTTATTCTACAAGGACTGCCAGTTTCTAAGTTTAGGTGTTCCGTTATAGAGCAAAATAGCATTTCATTACAGCATCCTTGAGCAAACAAGCGGGCAAAGTGGGTTGTTGATACATTTAGGCAAAAATTCCAGAAGCCCAAGTGAGAAGAAAAGCCTGGCAACATGTTAGATGGTGTCTTGGTACTTAGCACTCACAACATACACGACGGCCAAACACTGGTGCTCACCCGCGGGCGCCTATGTTGGTTGTGGATTGCAAAAAACACTTAGCACAATGCTACACATTAAAACCGGGGGGAGCGCAGTAGAAAGATAGAGATTCGGTTCCACCAATCTCATGCAGAAAACCGGTAGGCTCTTGGTTCCGGATTTCCGGTCCATCCACTTTCAAGGGATTTTAAGCAAAAGTGCATGTGAAATTGGTTCAAAACCGGGACATTCTCTCTGTATGGTGTTCAGGTCTTGCTGCCGTACAAGAGTAAAGACAGCAAAACTACCATATATATTTCAACCTCGATATCATTAGGTGAGTGGAAGGCCAAATGTGGCAGCTTTTGAAATTTGCGCGCCCAGTTCGTCATCCATTATCAGGTCTGTGGATAGTGTGCTGTCAGGAGAGCAAAATTGCATGCAGCAGGCCGCCGCACGATTATTCGAATGGATGTTCTTCTTTTGTTAGACTCCTAGATAAACTACAAGCCCTTAAAAATATTTATGTTTATGCCTTATATTTTGGCCGTAGCCAGCAGCGGTAATCATGTTTCAAGATGCAAAAATAAGGCGCAATCGTTGACCTTTAGCAGCTTACGAAAAGTGGACTCTCTTGACAGTTTTCTGATCATGAACCCTCCGTTTTGACTAAATAACCATCAAACGGGGTTGAATCTGCATAACACCTTGGCGATGATGGAAAGCCTCCGCACAGGCAGTTGCTACGGGTTGTCTGAATATGCATGAGACAGGATCACAGTCCTGCTGCTGTTCGGCAACAATTTCGAAACTGTTCAGTTTACTTGCATAGTTCAGCATCGGGGATTTTATCCGAGCGTAAAAGGTGCCTTTGGAGCTGTCAAGCCCCCAGCCCAGCTTTCACAGGATGATCCACAATAGTTTTCTTTTGACTGAGTCCAAGGCCTTTGGTCGATTGGTTTTGTTTGCGGTAATACAGCACTAATAAATACTTGGGCTCAAATGCAACACATCCGCGAAAGGAGTATACAATGTTTTAGAGTAATCGGGCTGGTGAAAGAGTGAGAGCGGTGCCCTACTATATCATCGAACTACGTTAACTGTGGCCCCATTGAACATTGATGAAGAGGGAAGGCGGAAACCTTAACATTCAGAAGGGTCCGCCCTAACAACCTCGGCGTAAAATAGGCCTAGCTCATCAAAAAATATGAGGCCGGAAATTAACAATTTTGGCGTAAAATTTTGGTAGCCCCATGTTGTGAACTTTGTCTCGCATCCAGCTGATTCTGAAGAAGTTTAACACCAAGCTCTTTCTCTATTTACTTTTCGTGCCCTCGTTCAGCACATCAAGTTAACCTCCGAGTTTTCACAAACGATCGGGAAGGTGTGCCTGATCTGAGCTAAAATGAACATTGACAAAAATTGACCGTTTGATTTTGCAAATTAAATGAAACGGTGACGTCAGGTTTACCCGCGCTTAGTAGTACATAAAGACGTGCACCCCGCAGATATGTAGGCAGCTGTATAGACAGCATTGGAAGTTAGCTGGAATCTTTCCCCCACGAAAGACCTCGTATCCATGTCGTCATTTGTGCTGAGCAGGCTTCGTGGAACTCCTAATGGAGTTACGCCCAGCACCAGGCTCTATCACTTGAGTAAAACCAGCGTCGATGAATACCTATCCCCGTCCATCTCAGAAACTCACATTGTTATCATAAGGCATCAAAAGTTCCTTGAATTTCAAAGACTATACTTGTGTGTTGTATAAAATTTTCGCTAAGCGGAAACCAAAAATTTTGCACGCACATGGAGGGCGTGCTGTAATCTACAACAAAGACATTGAAAACATGGTCTGCTTGCCTAAACCGTCACATCATGGAAGGAAACTAAACCCACTCATTTTTGAAGCTTCACAAAACGCACTTGCGAAAGATGGTGATAAAAAGTCAAAGTACTTCATATTTGATTGCATTATCCTTCACTCCATCAACGTCCATCGGTTTTCATCTATGAAATGAATTCCTCACTAATAAAATTCTACTTCTTGTCATTCTCCCAAAGGTAGAGTTCTTAAAGATTGTTAGTATTAAAAAACCAAACTGATACTTGCCCTACCGCTCCTCACTCGCAATTTCCGAATGACCCGGCAAGGTCCAGTTCTAAGCCATCAACCACCTTGATTAAAAAGTCGCTCGGAAATCAGCCGACGACGGCACGCAAGATTGTTGTTGTGAAGTCAACAATCAAGAAACAAACCAGACAGAAACCAGGCAGTTTCAGGTTGGATTCAAAGGTGCTTCGCCTGAGGAAAACAAAAAATTTTAAAATTTGTGAAATGGGCTACTACCTTTTGAGAAACTAATTATGGGTTCCAAAACTCTATGGGGTTTGGACAGCAACGTCATGCGTTTGAAATTTTATGCTAGCCAGTTCAAGGTGGTTTAAGACGGTAAGTGCCAGAGACCATGATGATTGCGTATCTGTTGACTCTAGGAATAGCTACAACACCAGAGCTGAATCCCATGAGGAATTTCTGAAGGAAGATGGTTGCTGCTACCCGGCCCAAGTAGTCATCTGCTTGAATTTAATTGGCCTAACTACGCTTGGACCTGTTTCAGTCACTTTCCGGTTCTCAGCTATAAAGATTGTTGCCGTCTATAATGCCAGTAGTTTTCACCTCCACCAAAACTCTAGCCGATGTTACTGGAACTGGCTCAGAGGAGAGATTTTAGGGTATTTATTGGCTTCCTAATGGTTGAGAGTGTGTAAAAATTGGGGACTCTGAACCAAATTTTGAGGGATTATTGACAGTGAACAAGCAAACGGTCGTTATCGTCGAATTTTCCACCTGTCCATTTAGTTTTATGCTGCACTCCCTTAGAGTGGCCACAATAAATTTTGTCACAAAACCCATGTTTATATGAAATTCATAAACGGCGCCAATGGCACCCTTTCGTTCACCATGGGTTACTCTGACAAAGATTGCTTCTTCCTTTCCTGTCCTGTAGTCATACGGTCTTATCCGCACGGCATTCTAGTTCTGATATTTTATTTGACCGAAACTCATGTACGCTGATCCATCTAAAAGCCGGGATAGTATACGTGCTATTCAAACTTTTGGAGTAAGCAGAAAATTAAGCACTTGTGAATTTTTAGGGATCCGTGAGTCTCTCGCTTCTTGGGAGTTTTAGCTTTTTCGTTGTCAGTCGCATTCAAATTTTTGTATTTCCTCCATTCTGACACATCTACTCTATTGTTCTTTCGTCTAGGAGCTGTAGGAGCCCCCGGTATATTGCAAAGGCGCAACACATCTGGTAACCGGCTCAAGGTGGTTCCGCAGGTCTCAAATCAGACTTCGTCGCTAACGATGGCATTTTCTCACTGTGCTCGGCTGTCATTCATTTTGTTCATTTTTGGCAAAATTTAACGCTCATCCCATCCAAGCTGCTCATTCCGAACTCAGTAAATTAAAGTCAAGTTTTCAAGGGAATTTACAATGTAGCTTTGCTTCGCTGTGCCTAAAGTATTGTGACTAGTATGAGGCGCTAGAAAACGGTATCCCGGAAAAGGCAACGCTTCCGAAAATGGTTTGCGCACAACAGCAATTAAGTAATAAGAATACTAACAATAATTGCGGCATACCACTTGGGGCATGATCAAGCAAGCTGCGGCAATCAGTGCCCATTTCGGCTGCTCAATAAAATGAGCCTCGCGTTTGGTTATTAGGCTAAGGGGTCCGTCGTATGAGAACTGCGGTTCCAGAAGCCGCTTAAAAAATTCAATGTTATTTCAGTTACGCTCCGGCATAAGCCACTGTCCACAGCAATAGAGATGGCCGACCAGCGCAGTGAGGCGTGCGGTAGCCACTTTGCTAACAAATCTGCTCTTAATTGCTTCTCTGGTTGATCCAATGAGCATACGCTCCTTAGGCAGCGAACATGGCCCCCCGCCAGGATTTCCAGTCGGTGCCTTTCGGAGGGAGACAAGTAGGCAGCAACCACTGCCACTCAATTATCTGCTGGCTTAGCCTGCTGAGCCATTTTACACACATCTTTTTGGCGCCGCCACAGAAGCTTGCGTCAGCAGCTCAAACGTGGTTCGACCCAAGGAACACAGGTCTACAGCGCACGTCCGGAACGACCACCGCTGGAAACCAACACAGTCGCCTGTGTTGCTAGAGAGCAAAGCATAGTACAAACTTATCTGTTTGGCACAAAAACAGGGGGCCAGATGTCGCCCTACCTACAGCAGGTTACTAAAATCCCAACTCTTTCGGTCTCAGACCTGCCGGTGAGTGTCCATTATTTCCTGGGGCAGTCGTCTTATTATCGCCGACCTGCGGCACCGCGAAAAAGTTCTAGGAAGTTTTGTCGAAGCTGACATTCCCTCGGCTATTCTGTGCATCTGTTTTCCACATCATTTCTGCCTGCCGATTTGCGTGCATCGACACTATTGCTTTCTTTTTGTGACTGGTGAGTATCCTACCGTTATGTTTGATCATGGCAGTGCAGTCAGAAGAACTGTGGTCACAGGCGCCTGAAAATGATTGGAAGTGGGGCAACTAAATAAAAATGGGCATGTTTTGAAACAAATGGGGTCGTAGGAAATTGGCGAAATCAAACCATTGTCATTCAAGCACGGAAAGCATCAGGGTATCGGTGACGGTGGAATAAATGTGACATGTGGAAGTGTGGAGGGACTTGTCACTGAGGAAAAAGTCGACCTAGAGATGACGGAAACAGCACTACCGAGATAAACAAAAATATTAAAAATTGACAGTTTTAAAATGAAAGTAATAGCTGTTACAATGGATGGGATGTCCTTGAAGATTTTCACGGATTCACGGATCGATTCACAGGATCGAGGCTTTTGCCCAAGTTCCCGGGTCGGTTTTGTTCTTGTCGTTCAGCGGTGTTAGCTCAGCGGTGGGTTATCTAAAGCCACAGGTAGCAAGACGTGGAAGACGAACCCCGGTAAAGTGGGGTAGAGAAAAGGGTCTATACTTCGAAATAGAAGTCTTGTTTAAAATGGTTGAGTCACTGATATCGAGTGCTGACAGTCTTTGATGGAAGCTAATAAGGCAGACAAAACGCCTGCATTGAGCACGGCCATACGGTTGTCAGGGGAAAAGTAACTGAATTTATGAGAATAACGCGCCAAAAGTCCAACGGGATGGGGAGTTAGCCGGGCGTTCGACATATTCGGCGGGTTGCGAGGGTTTTAGCTACACAAGCAACACGTTTGTTCGGAAGGTAGCAGAGGGATAGTGAATCACGGGAGGCCACCAGACGACCGCCGCCGCACCCCAATCGCTGCGTCGTACGCTGGTATTTGGATTGGCCCATACAGGGCCATTGTGGGTGACGAACTTGTGGCAATTGGAAACAATTGGCGTGTTGATGCTTTTCTTCTATTCGTATTGTGTACAACTTATTTCCCCGTTTTGTTTTCGTTTTGCACCCATACCGCCTTTCTTGTTTTTTGACCTGAACGTAAGCCGTTCTTTGATCTTATAATCGCACGTCTTGTTTAAATCAACACGTAGATTTCGCTATCTTGTGTCTACCTTGCCTCCAGTCGGTATGAACTTTGAGATCCCGTTTGAAATTGGCGATTCCTAAAGAACTGTATAGAAGCTGATGTAATCCCACGATTTGATGTTCTTACAATTTTATTATTTTTTTACTGTATTTGTTGATAAGCCTCCATTTGAACGATATGACTTTGGAGGTCTTGTGCGCAGCTTGACGTTGCCCAGATGATTGCTGGAAACAATCAATACAGTGTTAAAATAGCGGGGTCAATAGAGAGCAAGGGTGCTCGTGGGTCCATGTGTGTCAGAGTTTGGTTTATGCGCATCGTTACTGCCATCCAGATGGGGCAATGGGATGGTCAAAGTTAGAGTGAAAACTCAAGTAAGGAAAAATAGAAGAATGATTACAAGAATGTGTTGGAGTGGAAAAAATCATAGATGGTTGAATTTACCAGCTACTGTACCGACAAGATACTACCAGGCCTTCAGAGTAACGATACTCGAGGTGGCGATAAAGTTGGTGCCGTAAAAGCTCGGTATTCATAACAGAATAGGGAGGAGGACGGCCGGCTACGAGAATGAGCTGGTGTGGCTGCATGTGAATATGGAGAGCTTGCATTAGTAAGATAGGCCACCTGAATTATTGTCAGTTGTGAGATTGCACGTATGACCAGGCAGGGAGGAAAGAAATATGAAATGTTGGTCATCGACCCTCAACGCTGCCATTCAGGCGTTAGCCTCCGCAGCTGATAACAGTATTAACAATAATAATAATAGGTCTACATCCCAGTTTTTAGGGATCATACCAATTGAGGCATTATTGGGTCGCTACAATTTAAATATAGTGTGCAACAACACAACGGAGAAGGCAGAACCAAGGGGGCACGCTTATCATCTGATGAGTAATTGCAAACAGCGTAAAACAAAAAACTATAATAACTAGGCAGCAGAGATACGAGCACTTCAGTGGTTGAGCTCACAGCTGGTTGATTTGAGCTAAAAGTGAAAACCGTAGCTTACGATGGGTTGCCCTCGAAAGTAGAATTAATTGGTAAGGTTACCAAAAATCCAAGCTGGGATGATGAGGTGAGAAAATTCGCAGTAGGGGCAAACGAAAGCTTGCATATTAGAAGTATGGTATGCACTGAAACTTCAGTGGCTCAATGGTATCGCCGTTGGAGAGGAGTCATGGGTTAAAGTTCCTCAGGATGATGAAGTGATGCCAACGCATGTGACCAAACGAGCTCCCTTAATAAAATCGTTGAGCTTGTGGACATGAAAACCGAAAATGCAGCAGAACATCGAAATAGTTAACTCTGTGCAAGGCGTTCAGCGGATCAGAACGAACTAGTCTTGGAGGTGGTTGAGGTTAGGTAGGTGGTTGTAGTTTCAGCTGAGGGCCCCAGAAGGCGAGAAGGGACAATCGATAGTATGTAGAGGATGGTAGCGGGTGCGCCACCAGACTGATTGTGGCGGTGCCGTGCCATTATCGCACTGACACACCTCGGTTTCCGGACAGCCCCGCAAAGGACGTCCCTGTCAAGGTGCTCGAACAAGTGACGTGCATTTCTGTGGCCAGCATGATTTGAGTGAGCCAAAAGGATCAACACAGGTAAAATCAAGCCGACGTAGAACCACAGGTAATTTCGGTTTGGTCGGGGAGCCATGTGGATATAAAATGGAGACAATGTGGAGTGGATAACGAAAATACTGAGCGTTAGGGGCAGTCACTGCCGACGGAGGCAACTTGGAAAGAAGGGGAAGGGAGTGAAGTGTTTGTGAAGCCCATTAACGTAAAAAACCTAAATTTTACGACATTCAGGAGGATGGCAGTACATCGATGAGTGAGCCTAGTTGGGGGTTAATTTGTGTTCAGTGACCCAGTAAACAAGAATGGACAAGGATTACCGATAGTTATGCTAATATAGAACGAGAGACACGGAACAAGCCAACATGGGTGACTTCAGCTTAGCGAGTATAGAATGCACTCAGAGAGCAATTCACGAGACCGTCATTAGCAGTGAAAGGAGTGTTTTGTCTTCTGCACTGAGCGTTAGTTGACCAGTATGTGTAATGACAGGGCGAGAGAGAGTTTACATAATTTTGGCAAGGCTGGAAGTTCGCCGATTTTGTGACGAGCGTAAAGGCTAGCCGTCGGACTGGTTGGCAGGGGCAGCTATGGAGTGAGTTGGACAGAAAGCAACTTCACTTCCTTGCTCTCTCACAGAGCCTTACCAGAGTTCCATCAGAACGGGTGGTTAACTGATGGGCGGTCGTGCAGCGGGGCCTGTCCGGCACAAAAGCATGCAGGAGCATAAATCGCGTTTAGAAAGCTGTCATAGACAGCTAATAAAATGCTTCACTGATGCCTATTCAGGCAGGGGCTACAGCAAACGCTAACATGCAGAGTGAAAAAATGGAAAGGCGTCTTATACGACGCGCTATGCAAAAAGTAGCGAACAAGAGGGAAGACAAGAAATTGCGGGAAATTTATGCGCATTATGTCTGGAAAATGGGATTATCTCACAGCGGCTTGGTTATGATAAACGAAGGGAGCGTCGGTTTGTTGAAGAAACTGCATCCGAGAGGCCGTGTCACTTGTTTTTCGTTTGTCTTAGCTAGCTCAAACGCGAGATAACGTTTTGTGTTTTCCCGTATTAGGTGTTTCGGATACTTACGAGAACAGTTTCCAGACCAAAAGAACTCTTACGAGTGGAAGACTGGATATCCTTTCGAGCGAATTAGTCTTCACATTCCTAACCTGATATGATTTTGCTTGACTCATTCGTAGATTTTCAAACCCGATTGAGATGCCAAAAACGGCGGCTGACTGGACCTTTTGCATGCCAACTGCTGGCCTGTCAGTCTAACGCAAACGACCTGCAACTGCAAAACTGATCATAGTCGAACTCGAGTTTTACTGTAAGCTTCGGCTTGGTGACTTTCTTCCGTCCAATAGTCCTGCGGCGCGTCCTCTGTACACGGCTTCCAAGAGAGCAAAATAACATTTGTGAAATTCAAACACTTACCCCACTCTTAACATTGTGACCACTATGAGTAGGCATCCGGGCCCGCGCCCACATAATTTGGTAACCGGTCATTTCAAAACCAAAATCCTAAAGGTTGCCGAATCCAAACCGCTTAGTTTTTCCTGAAGCCCACCAATAAAGCTCCAAAGGGGTTTCGTTCTTCTATATATGGGGTCTGTTGTGGCCTTGGAGTCGCCCACGCCCAACTAGACAACATTTGTCTCCAGCAGTTTAGTAAAACAAAACAGGGCTTACCGAAACCACATTCAGGAAGGCTCTTATCAGGGCATAACGAAAAGCGTATGCAGACTCAATAAGAGGCCAGTTTCAAACCACAGATCGCCCTTGAAGGCACTAAGTCTGAGCTTGCTCAAATCTGCGTGACGTCCGATAGTCCTTAGGCGGTACCTTCGGGACGGTCCTGAGGATCTGGCGCGTTACTGAACGTGTGCCACTCTTTATTCTTTTACTTTGCGAGGCTAACGCAGCTTCTCAATGGCCTTCTGGAAGAAGCCGCGGCGTCCATATCCTCCAGGTGGGCGCGAGCAGCAGCCTGTATAAACCACTGGCACCGGCTACCATGACGACGGCAATCCCATCGTCGTTGGCCCTTTCATCCTTGTGGTGAGCGGCACCCTAAAGCAATATGCGGGGCGAGTAGATTGCACCAAAGTTTTTAGAAGCTACGTCATCCAGCTGAATAAAAACATGGCACATTTGGCCTCTGTTCGCCCCAGTATTTTACACTCTCGTCAGGCGCTCGAAGTTTGTAATTAATTAAGGCCGGAAATTTGACCACTGATGGCGTCCCCTCTAGAAACCCAGTCTCCCAAACTATAACGCTCAGTCCACCAAGTGTAGGCCCCTCATGTCCGGAGACTCAGAGCCACCGCTGGAGCTTTGCCATCTACATTACTCGCCACTCCCAGCGTAAATTTGGCCACCACGGTGGCTACATATGCATAATGGGTCTCGCCAGCAGTCTTGTTTAGATACTAAAGCCGTTCCACGGTCGAAATTATCGGTTATTTTTTATGAAAACCTGTTTAGAAGTGTGTTTTTCCGATTTTAGTCAGCAATACTGTATGGTCGGATCAGCGCGCCAGCTCAATCAAACTGGTTTTCGGATGTACCCTTTGTCCCCCGGGTGAACTAACTGCACCGAGGCCACGGTCAAACCTCAGGATTGGTCCCTTCATAGAACGTTTACAAAACCAAGTATACCCGTTTAGTCCAGCTTCATTCCACAAGTAGAACCGATTAGTACATATCCCTAATGAGTAAGGGCTGGTTTCCTAAAATAAGCCGCGTTCTTTTACCACGTCATGTTTCATCACATAACAAGCCGCAGAATAAAACTTTCGTTTTCGACCGAGATGGCGAAACAAAAGACACCTCTATAGCCTTACTAAGACCAGGCTTTGTTGATGATGGCAGTTAGCCCACACCTATTCCTGTTCCTTCCAAAGGACGCCCTCCAGACTTCTGTCAGGAACTCCGAAAGCAGCACAATTTATCGCTATAATAAACCCCGATATCTGTACTCCATGTCTGTGGGATTAGACACGTAAAATCTGTCTGGCTGTAGCTGCTACTCAAGTTTTCGTGTTCTAAAAATCTAACAACGTTAGTTACCGTTTAAATATAAAGACACCCTTTATACGCCCTTCAGTCTTTCTTTAAAGCTTGTCTCCTTATTTCCGGGCAGAGCAGAATTACCTTTGGCAAATGGACACTCGGTAGTATCACTGACCTCTCTATCGTTCCTACACTTCGCTGGTTTCCAAGTCCTTTATAGCTTGCTAGTCTTCGGTTTAGACCACTTCGAAGGTATGCCTTTACCGAATGGACTCTAATCTGATGAATTCCACAAAGTTTTCATTCATTTTGATGTTCATACGCTGAAGATCCTCGCTTCTTCAGACATTTGTTCTCCAGTCTGCATCATACATGTGGATTGGTTACAGCCAGTTTGTTTTGTTTCATTGTGGAGGAGTTGGCATCTGCTAATTTGAGAATTGGATACAAGTGTAGAAAAAGATTACAGCTTTGGCCGACCAACTGATTTTCTCGCCGCACTGCAGACGACTGAGTCGTGTTAGGTGATTTTACCGTCCACCAAAACACTTCAACAACACATCCGTCCTAGTAGTTCGTTACTGTTCGGATAGCTGGAACCCCGCCGCCGTTAACCAAATTCCACACTCTAAACCAGCGTCTCATTGTGATTTGACATCTGCCCACTACAGCAGGTATTGCCGGTCCTTCCCCTTTTTCTACACGAATTGGGCTGTATTTGGCGCTTTTGTGGGCCATCTTTTTACTTTTTCTGCATTCGACCTTTAGGTAGATTTTTAATTGTGTTTCAAGTGAAATAAACCCTATTGCCTGCCAGGGTCAGGTCTTGTAATTATCTTTAAAACCCAAACCGGTTGTGCGGAACTAATATCATGCACCATAAAATTCACGGTTTATAAAAAGTTTTTCGCACTGCAAAGTGTTCAAATCAACTTTTTCCAAGTAATTTATTTATCACAAGTTACATACACAAGCATACCCTCAAACACTTGTCATTATCCGATTCAGTCGTGTCTTTAACGCAAAAATATTCAGGAGGAAACAAATCAGCATTGCCTTTGCCGCCAACAAGATCAAAGTTCGGACCTCCACACTACAGATTTCTCAAGTAGTTTCTAGGCTGATTCAAGTCTCTGAGACCCAAATTGGTCATTTAATTTCAGGGATAAATTTGAGTTCAATGAGTTAGTACCAGACTTCAACACATAAATCGAATTAACAGGCTCTTTGGATCATTGTTTACTGATATTTTGACTGGCGTTATTGATAATAATTGTGATTTCGGTATGTAGAACAGCCGATCGTCAGAATTTCCGCCAAACGCTTTTACACAACAGACATCCCGTTTTTGATATATGAGGCATTTTGTACGCGGGTTGAGGAAACGTGACAAGCATCCTGCCTAAACCCGTCTTGTCTTTTGTGTTCACGGAACACGTTTAACAAGCTTTGTCAAAAATTATCCATAGACTCTTCATTCGCGTGTCTCATTTTGATGGGACTTCTGGAGTACGCACAGATTGCAATCCGATGCGCAAATCGCACGAATTATCAAAAAATACCGGCACTGATTTGATATCCGCAAGAGGAACGAAACAGAATAAAAATTCTCTGGGATTAGTAAAATAATCAGCCTTAAAACATCTTTCTGCTAAAAAATTCGGAGGGCGGAATGTAATTCCAGAGCACCAAGACACTTTGTCTCTATCCAAGTCTGTCCTTCAGAAAGGAAAACGGAGCCCGCTGAAAACCTGTGAAGATTGCTTTGCCAAAAACAAGCACTGTTGGCCCGCTGTTGAGGTTTACCTCATCTTCTACCGGAGAAGTTTCGTTGCAATAAAAAGCAAAGGCAAAATGCGTCAAAACTACCATCTCTCGCGCTGGTTCTCTCAAATCCGCCTTCAATACACATCCGGTTCATTAAGCGAAACCTACAACTCTCGCCGTACTGATCCCTGACGTCAACGCCGAATATTTCTCAATGCCTGTATCTCAGACACCGGAAAGTTTTTAAAGGATTGAATCTCCTACTGGAAAAGTGGACAAAATTTCTTCTCTCCACAACCCAGGGACCTTCTTTGGTTGCAAAAGCATCCCCCCAAAATTCTCAAAGAACGTACGACCCACTAGCGTCGCCATATCTACTTTTGTTCTTCTTTCTTCATTGGTGCCTACCTGTCCATTTGGGATCGCGCGATTATCCGCTCAATCGACGGAGATGTTGGTCGCCATTACCAACATAACTACCATCCCATTATCACTGCGTGCATTCTGTGCGAGGTGGTTGTGAAAATTGTTAACATATTTATGCTCCGGTACCCTGTTACCAACAAAATGCTCCATTTATCTCGGCGCAGTTTTCCAGCTTTCCACTCCTGCTTTATGATCTCAAACTCTGTACTAGTAATAACAATTTTATTTCCAGATTTTAGGGAACATACAAAATCAAGCAAGATCTCTGTCCTCAACACAGCTGCTGAGAGAAAACTTGTGCCGAGCGCCATTTTTTACTTGTGTACTACCTATATATATTCCCTAAGCTCTCGGTTTCTCAATGGAGACAACAAGGAGCTGAGGGTTTACTGTATAGCTAACATTATGACCTCACTCTTGGCTGCTCCTCTAAAGTAATTGCTGGTGGGTCACTTTCATCCCACTTTCATAGCTCCAGCGAGTCCCACGAAGAACTGTGCGGAGACCCATACTGTTTCTAATCTTTATTGATTCGATTTGTGCCCTCTATCGGCTCGCCTGTAGGGCACTGCTTTCCGCCAGCGACACAACAATCACACCACCATAAAAAAGGATAGGATGTATACCATCACCGATGAGGTCCACACCTTCCTGGCGCAGACTGGTGAGACAAAAATCCAACAAAAAAGGCGAGAACTCCTTACCAAACAAGCCTTGGTAGACTAAGGCATCAAAACCACCCTGGCTACGCCCAAGAGGGATACGCGGTTCAGATGGTAATATACTGGCATCCTAGACAATTATTCCTCCACAGCACCAACCGCACCTTCCCATCCGAGGACACTAGAGAGGGGGTAGCACCAAAGCAACTCTACCCAAATAGTCTCAGCCTCCTCAGTAAGCTCTCATAAATACGCTGAATGGCTATGGCTGATTATTCCTCTCTGATTACCATCCCATAGAAGTAGCTCAGCACGATATCTCCGGTACAAAAATCGGACTGGTTGGCCAAACTGTTATTCTAGGGGACTATGACCTAGTGAAAGGTGACCTCGCACTCACATGGGTCAACTCTACAACTCTCACTGCTATAAACCAAAAGAATGCACGTGCCTTAACTGATTGATTTGGGCGCCACGCAGAATCTTTCCCGGTGCAATATACTTAGTGTCCGCTTGAAGGCAACATTTTCACATGGAATCTGGACAGGATATCTTCCTCCCCATCCATAGACCTCTACTGGAACTTTTCCCGGTATGACTTATTTGCAACACGAAACTTTCTCACTTGGCTCGTTGTCGTGTGCAGGACCAAACCAGTAAACATCGACTCGGTCAGCATGATAGGCAGACACGACCTTCATTCCAAGAACTCATCACCCTTTCAGCCCAATTGGAAGCTGTCGAGGAGGACAAACAACCTCCTGGGCATAATGACAGCCTTTTTGAGAACAACGGCTAGCAATGCTTCTATCGAGGATTCGATATTTCATTAGATGCGGACCGATGTAGAGCAGGAAATTCCTTGTTATAAAACAATGCCAAACCTTGGACCTTGCCCGGAAAAGAAGGATCAATCTACAGGTGAGCAGTCCTGCCGGAGGAACAATTTACTGCGTTCTTCCCCAGAAACTTTTCCGTAAAGCCAACCTGTGAACACTTTGGGGCGTAATATGCCATCTCATACTACTCTAATCCCGTCTCACAGCACCCAGCTTTCCCACTGCAATAGCATGCTGAGTCCCTAACGAACGTGCAATTCACGAAGACAGGTGTTTTCTATCCTACCAAGAGACTAAATCTTCTGGTTGTCTAAGACAGAAAAAGACTCGGCTTAGATACGAATGCAGGCCTCGTGCAAGCTGGCGAGTAACTTTTGTAAATTGTTCAGGTAATCTCTGCGCACGTTTTGTTCCACCGTCTAAAAAAGCGCCACCGTTAAAAGTCGGTGAGTGTCTAGTATCGGCTAATTATAGGCCCAGCCTATAATAATAATAATAATAATAGTAATAATAATATTTATTCCCAACCGGTGGATAGCATGCCGTCAGGAATGATCATAATGTTACGGTCAGAATAAAAACATGACTGAGGGGGTTGTGGGTACAGGGGATTGCGTGGAAAGGGGGCAGCGCCACAAGCAATGGGCATTATCCGGTGTAATAATAATAATAGGTTTATTTCCCAACTTGTAGGGAGCATGCCGATTGAGGCATGGTCGGGTCGTTACAACCTGAACCAGGTAACAACACAACGGGCATGCTTATTACGTAAAAAGTCGCCACAGTTGTGGGACTGATGAAACGCATCTTAAGGCAGTGTTCTGGAACGCTTAACTACCAACAGCCTAATTCCCATGGCCGTACCGAATGTCGGATGTTCAGGCCAGTAACCATTGAGCCGCGGGCCGAAACCACTGAAGTTTTTTCGGTGCGTACTACTGCTGATTTCCAATAAGGATGAGACATTGCATAGTGCTTCTTGGCTTTTCGGCATATACTGACTCCAGTTACAGGAGCACCGGTATCACGCACGTAGCTCACATTCATGCCGATTAGCCCCTGCGTCTCAAACATGCTCGCTCTTACTGATAGCCTGATCCAGGCAAAGGACGACGTACTCATATCACACCATATTCCTCGACCTGACGGATGCATCCAGGGAGACCTCCATATTCCACCACCCCAAAACCTCGGGCCACAATAATCAGGCCCATGTCGACCGAAAGACTATGAGTCTAGGAACCGACGGCGAAGGATGAGAACATTAGTCGGTAAACTCGGGTGGGCTGGCAAGTGCCGCCTCCCTGGGCGCGAGGCCCGAAACTCGACACAAGCATGGTTAGTGACACTGGCAGACACAGCTCAGTCATGGAGTCAGCAATGCCCGCAAAACAAATTCATCGCGCTCGGCGTGTAGCTGCATGACTTCCCCAACTAAGTGACACGCCCCACCTCTGATGATTGGCCATATCCTTCACGCACTCCTTTTTCTCGTACCCGAAACTGTAGCAGCTGGAGCAATATATGGCTTGTACCTAATTAACTAAAGCCAATAAAGCACATAACAATCAGCTAACGCGTTCAAAAGATTTCCTTTACGCGGGGCTTTCAAAGTCAAAAGTAACACCTCACCCTCTGGCAGTAGCAGTGGGAGTTCTTCACTGACTGTCTAAATTGTGGAACGCATTCACCAAAGACTGGGATGAAGATCCACTCGACAAACGCAGGGCGTAAAACCTTCACCCCGCTTAGTGAGAAGCCTACAAACGCTTTTGTGATGTATGGTAATAAAAACCTCGGAGAATATTCAGACTGGATAAGAAGTATTGAGGTATATGGCTATCTCACATCGTGTCTTCCTTTCACCAATAGAAAATTGGCTGCACACAGGGCGTACGCCACCATGATAGTGACCAAACTTTTATTCCAGAAGCTGTCACCCTCAGATACCGTATGGTATATACACAAAACCACTGATACGTTTCGGCGTAATTAAAATAATTTCCATGAACCCACAATTTTTCCGAGGTTACTACCTTAAACGTACGTCTGTGCACAACGCGTTTCCCTGTCACTTCGTCATATAGGGGCTTTGTTTTTTGGGTGACTTTTCCAGGTCAACAAATACCTCCAATTGGAAACGGCAATCACTGTGATAGTTTATGCTGCCGAGCCTTAGAGGCACACCCAAAAATTCTCTCAAACCATAGTTCGGAGGAGGAAAAATTTAACATTAAGTTTTGGCACTTGATGGTATTTATTCAAACCCTTAGGATCTCCCCATGCGGCCGCAGTATTGTTGGAAGTTGTTTAAACGTACTCAAGACCCAAGATGGGCGCAGAATTCATACTTTAATGGCTACCACTGGTTTTGCATGGTGTGTCCGAGGAGGTGGTGGGAAATTTTGTGGAAAAGCCGGTTCACGCAAATTCAAAATGGACCAGCTATTCGTGAGCTGTACAAGACACATTTTATCGTTGTGGCAGGCATCCAAGGAACTCGTCACAGGTAGTAAGTTTTTCTTCATGAGAGTCACCACGCGCTATACCGGGTGCACGGTAAGGTTCTATCTTCAACGGTATACTGATCTCTTGATATTGCTGTTGAAATAATTAGTGGGTTTGTGGGCAGAACAAGCAGACAGTGCAATAGGATGGCCAGTGCTTTGATGTTCTGGAATAAATTCAACGTATTAATACGGTCTTGTAGGCGCATGCAACGATCGGTCCGGACATATTAAGGATATGTTGAACTACGGGCAAGCCATCAGACTGGGTATCACAGCCTTGGTACCCTCACCGCGATGCCGTACTTCGGTTCGTGGACAGCCCCGTACATGAATATCTAGCTTGCGTTTTAGTTTTCGTTACCTGCGTTGCAGAGGGCGGATTAAGAAGTTCAGCATTCCCCATTCATACTTAATTTCGTGATCGATGAGATAATGAAACGAACGCTGAAATGTCTTCTGAACCCCGGTTTTCAAATATCTGACGAAAATATTGTCGATCCGGAATATGCAGACATCGTTCACATCTTCGAAGAGGTGGAAAAGGCGCAGGTGTCTTTAGATGAACTGACCAAATTCACCCCGTCCTTTGATCTGCACTTTGCCCCCACAAAGTGTAAGGTTATAATAATACTGTTTGTCCGCAACTGGTGAGTGGCATGCCGTCAGGCATGATCATAAGGTTGCAGTCAGAATAAAGTATGAGGTTGTTCATAGTTGCGGGCGATAGGGTACAGTCAAATGAAGGTAGGGAATAGTTGCGGGTGTGCTATCAAACTGGGTATGGCAGTGCCATGCCAGCATTGCACTAACTTACTTTGGTTTCTGGACAGCCCCGTAACGGACGTTATGTTTTAGGTCATTGGGCTGGGGAGGGCAATTTTCTGAGCAGTATAAGCACGCAGAGAGGTGGTGTGGTTAGGAAAATCAAACATATAGGTACTGGATTGAAGAACTGGATTGACTACACAATACGTTTGTACCAATGCAACCAATAATTAGAAACATGATACGCCAAGGGTGGTTGTGTATTTTTCAGTCATGAGCTTGGCAGACGGACGACATGTATGGATATGAAGGACCGTCGTTGGTCGTTGGATTAGTCTATCATTTATAGTTGGGGCCTTGTAGTCAACTGCGAGCATGGGTACGGGCCCGGCGGTTACATAAGCAGCCAAGTTAGGCGACATCGAATACTGGTATGACTATGGCGAGCCATCGTTGGTCATTGGAGTAGGTTAGCGTGCATAGGTTAGGCCTCAGAACCAGCGCCGTACATAGACACGGGCCTAGCAGTTACGATAAGTAGTCGAGGTGAGTAACAACGGCTACCGTTATCATGTTGACCACTGTATGACGTATTCCACCTATTGAGCGTCATATTCCCAATAGGAATGATACCATTGTGTTGATAATTTACCTACAATTATCTCCTGACGCCGTACTGTCCACTGGCTAGTTATGCATATCTGGGAAAGGGGACCATCCACAGAGATGGCCCTCGCATCTCCACTGCACAACTCATGCTGTTGTCTAACGATTTTGTACCCACTAGAGGCTGAGCTCCACAGGAAGATGTGTTGTGACGAAGTTCGCAGAACAAAATCATCTCATTTGTTAAATCTGAGGATTATAAGGCAAACAAACGTCAATGACCTATTTAACTGGGTGGGATTTGAACTGGAAATTCTGGAGATGATACTTCATTCTTAAAGAACACGGAAGAACGCCAAAATATGCAGAAGTGCGATTTGGTGATTTATACCTCGTAAATCGGTAACAAAATACAAATCGGTGATGGTCCGTGACCTTGACATTTAATTCACTTAAACAAAATGCTATGAGCAATATATCACCGGAAGGTGCAAGTGGATTAGACTAACCCCCATAAAAGTAGCTACTTCGAAAACCCTATAGTTTCGGCGAAAATAATTTGGGCGTGCTTCTGGTGAGCGGCGTTTCTGCGCTGCTTACTAACCGGTAGATGCTCGCTCCCCCGAAACCTTAATCTGCGGAATAAAACTTTCTAGGTAAAACCGTAGCATTTCGCCGTATGCTCACATCTAAAAGCGCCACAGTCTGCTTTAGTTTTGTTGAAATTCGTTTTGCTTAATCTCGTCTCATTTCTCAACATTTGGCGCGCATTTCAGTTTTAAAGTTGCAGAGCTACGTTTTCAGGTATGGCCACGGACAAGTTCGTTGAGAAATTGGCTTTTGTTCCGTTTTCATCCTTTACGGCACTTGAGGAAACGTTAAATGAATACGTGAAGGATGACTATGTAGTATTTGCGCGTGCAACATGTAATCAGAGCACCAACGCCATTTTGCGTTACGAGTGGGTATACTACAAATGCAGCAGGTGGCCAGAAAACACAATGGCAGCTCGAGGCATCCAAAGAAGCTGACAAGTTGAGCGCATTTGCTCACTACAAGCAGTACACAGAGCGCCGGCTGTCCAGTTTGTTTTTTGTCTAGGGAGACATCTAGTAGTTACCCATTACTATCTGTAACACAACTATAAGATTTCCGAGATTTGTAGGGTCGAATTTCGGTGAATCGGCGACTAACAGGATGGGGGTTAGGCAACTGCAAGGCCCCTCTGAAACACAGAACGCAGTATTGTGAAGCGCGGCAGTTTGTAGCCGATGAATTTAGAGAGGTCCTCCTACTAAGGACATAAAAAAAATACCGCCGGAAGTGTCGGCCATTGCTACTGAGTAAGTGACGGATTGTTATAATGATAATAAGAATGATAATAATGTTCATTCCCGACTGGTGGGTGGCATACCCTCAGGCATGACCATAATTTTACAGTCAGATTAAAGGCATGACTGGTGGGGTTTGTGGGTACTGGGAATTTCGTGGAAAATGGACGGTGACGTAAACGGTGGGTAGACTTGGTCACGCCTGAGTCGACTTGGGTAGGAAACCAAAATTACAAGGGCTCTTTCTTTCTTATGGGGAACACATCAGATGAAACAAGAAATGCTCGTTCAGATTTGAAAGTGGCGGGCAAAAACCATACGAGGGAGGACATAACAAGAGGCTTCCTGCCTGGTACGTGATAAAAAACTTCAAACTTCAGAAAATGTGGAACCTGAATAACGGATCTGGGGGGAGGCAGCAGAACTGTGCTTTAATGTGGCAGATGATATGCCTTAGGTCCTATAAAAGCTCCGCGAATCCGGACATGTGCTCGGGAGAAGGTCACTACAGCCACATGTTCTATGCCAGATGGCCAGAGATAGCGCCTTTCTGACGCTTCCCAAATGTCATAAACGCCG
>SJOL01006370.1:875180-909147 GCA_004794785.1 Opisthorchis felineus | reverse complement strand
CAAGTTGAGCGCATTTGCTCACTACAAGCAGTACACAGAGCGCCGGCTGTCCAGTTTGTTTTTTGTCTAGGGAGACATCTAGTAGTTACCCATTACTATCTGTAACACAACTATAAGATTTCCGAGATTTGTAGGGTCGAATTTCGGTGAATCGGCGACTAACAGGATGGGGGTTAGGCAACTGCAAGGCCCCTCTGAAACACAGAACGCAGTATTGTGAAGCGCGGCAGTTTGTAGCCGATGAATTTAGAGAGGTCCTCCTACTAAGGACATAAAAAAAATACCGCCGGAAGTGTCGGCCATTGCTACTGAGTAAGTGACGGATTGTTATAATGATAATAAGAATGATAATAATGTTCATTCCCGACTGGTGGGTGGCATACCCTCAGGCATGACCATAATTTTACAGTCAGATTAAAGGCATGACTGGTGGGGTTTGTGGGTACTGGGAATTTCGTGGAAAATGGACGGTGACGTAAACGGTGGGTAGACTTGGTCACGCCTGAGTCGACTTGGGTAGGAAACCAAAATTACAAGGGCTCTTTCTTTCTTATGGGGAACACATCAGATGAAACAAGAAATGCTCGTTCAGATTTGAAAGTGGCGGGCAAAAACCATACGAGGGAGGACATAACAAGAGGCTTCCTGCCTGGTACGTGATAAAAAACTTCAAACTTCAGAAAATGTGGAACCTGAATAACGGATCTGGGGGGAGGCAGCAGAACTGTGCTTTAATGTGGCAGATGATATGCCTTAGGTCCTATAAAAGCTCCGCGAATCCGGACATGTGCTCGGGAGAAGGTCACTACAGCCACATGTTCTATGCCAGATGGCCAGAGATAGCGCCTTTCTGACGCTTCCCAAATGTCATAAACGCCGACGGGACATGCACGACAAACCTATTTCGGTGCGTTTCGCTAAAGCAACGTATATCTGGCCCGCAGATACAGGCCGTGCACCATCCTGATCACGGACGTCATCGGTACCAGACGTCCGGTTATGCATGGCTTCGTGGAAAGCGAACAGTTTGCTCCCATGCGTAAACTATTCGGCAACTTCAAGGAAATTACGGACAAAAAGCACTCCTTGAAGACTTCTGTGGTGGATAAACTGTAAGCACAAATGCTAGCGGTAGGAATAATGCTTGCCTGCTGAGTCATGTTGCAGTTTCCATACTCCAAAAGCTAGCAGTAAGCACGTGTGTGTCATATAATATAGGGTTATTTTTGATCGGACACTCTGCAAACAGCCGGCATGTATTCCACGGCATGGTTTGTCAAGACAATTCTGTACATAAGGTTTTTAGTTTATCATAGTACCAGCACACAGATTTCGACAAGACCTGACGCTGCTGCGCCGCGCAAACCCATTAATCATGTCTTACCTCACGGCCTAATGGTTGCACATCCGCTCAACTGGGCTGTGCACGCACAAATTTGGGACGATCCATTTTGGCAGTACGGCCAACAGTCATCTGGAGAACGCAACCAGTCGCAAGAACAAGCAAGTGCACCACTCAGATACACGCAAACACGCCATAGCGGTGTCCCATCACACTGAGTGGCTCATGCGTAAATATAAGATGCATACGTCATGTTACATCGAGCGACGATGAATCCTGGAGGGCGACGGCTACGTACTGAACGTTGTCTGCCGGTCAACTACTATGCATGTTTCCCGGTTTTAAGGGACTCGGTACCAAGACCACCAAGACTACACTACCATAGTGAAGGAACGAACAAGCTGAGGTAAACCAAAGTTAATTCACTTATATTTCATGGCGCAAACACCAAGGTGCTCCCAGACGTTTGGCGCCTGTGCTAGCAAATGCACATGCCCCTTCTACCAGGCGATGTGCCTCCCCTGCATCCATTTGTTCTCCGTATTCGAAGATTAGTCCGTTCCCGGAGGATACGAAACATTCTTCATAGATATTATCTAAGGTTGCTTCCCAGTCAACCAACGGTGGCTGCTGGATTACAACCCACCGGAACAAACGATACCCCTCAAACTTGTTTTAAAGCCGCAGCCATCAGCTTTTGACGGTCTGCTTAAACAACTGAGCTGGGTGGTGGATAATCTTCAGGGGCTGGAACCCGGGTGGGCCACAGCATTCATTAGGCGGTTGATTGTTAAGGGGCAAATCCTGCTGCACCGAGTCTCGAAGTCTGCGACCAACTACCTGCCGTTGGTGGTCGAGGATATTCTTTCCCAACCCATATGGCAGCATAGGGACACAGACTTGGGCTTTCGTTTGCTTGATAGCCGTCGGAATAGTAGCAGTAACCGTTGGTAACAACGGATCGCGTATCATAACACGCCGACTGTTGTGATGGTGAATATTGCCAGCTGTGTGGTGCTGCTCTTCAGGCTTGTTCTAGAGGTGAGTCCGTAGCTGACTGATTTATTCTGATGCCTAACCAATGGCCCATGCAGAAAGTGCACAGATGTGCTTGCTAAACGGTTCGCAAAGAAGGCATCCCATGGTGCTGACCAGGACCAAAACGCAGAATCACAGCACATCGCGTCCCGAAATTCTGTGTTTGTCCGCACTCTCGGCTTTAGGGATGAGCTAATCGCCAGGCGTGAGTGAAGAGCATGCTGTAGAGCGCCATTTGAGAATAAACATTTTTATTATTATAGAAGGAGACGATGATGATTTTATGTGACGCACGTAAGGGGAACCATTTCTAGTGTGCTCTTCCGTTGACGAAGCATCAAGTATTTTGAGTAGTTCTCGTATTTCTTGAGGCCTGATACTCAGCATCAGCTACAAAAAATAACGCAACGCGAATCCGCCATTGGGGATGGCCTCTTGTAAGCAAGGTTCTACGAGAGTGTTGCCGCTGAAGTGCTCGCTATATAGAGTAAGTATTACCGATTATAATATGTCTACGGCGATGATTATTCTAGTCTAGTCAAGCAGATTATACAAAGCAAAGTTTCGTTACAGGAGAGTACCGCTTCTGCATATTTTGCGTCCACGAGTAACATGTAGGCTTTGACGAGCCCAATGAACTATAGCTGCCGAAATAACTGCAACTTTCGTCCATTGTAAGCAATTCACGTTTTACAGCAAGTCACGATATCTCATTTCATTAGGCACCGTTAATCAATCTGGGGTAGTTGATGACTGAAGATTCGCTCACTTGAACAAGTTAACCGTACACCGAATTTGAAGGAAAACCCATTGGACATAGACATTCTTAACTATGAATTAGTAGTCTTTGAAACATCGTAGTTTCCGATATTCCGTTCGATTCCGTT
The DNA here is from genome assembly GCA_004794785.1 of Opisthorchis felineus. Classification (NCBI taxonomy): domain Eukaryota; kingdom Metazoa; phylum Platyhelminthes; class Trematoda; order Opisthorchiida; family Opisthorchiidae; genus Opisthorchis; species Opisthorchis felineus. The sequence goes on along the minus strand of SJOL01006370.1, from coordinate 905,880 downwards.
CGCCAAATAATGAACGGTCCCGCGCACCATAAAAGTTTTCATTTTATCGGGCAGCCCAAGGATTAAGTAGGTCCTGCCAGGAAATTTTACGGCTTCCTTTGTGCGTACGGTTCAATGGGCGATTGGCACAGCGGCCATCACGTCATGGTTGCAGCAGAAGTCAAGTAGATGGCCCAAACAATTGCCGGAAAGCGTTCCCATTGACATGCTTCAGCTAATCATCATCGCCTATATCCTCCAAATAAGGCTCTAAATCAGCGGTACTAGTATAAACTTTATAGTCACCGCTTTAAATTTGCTCTCATTGGAGCCAGAATTTTGATGCACACACATTTCCAAGGCGTATCATGCTGGGCTGCTTTGCCACGGTACTATTCAACATCATAGAGTATGTTTATTTTAGACTGTCTGGCCACCAAAACTGTGCACCTTCACGAAGGGTCGAAGCACAAAAATAACGAGTCGCACCCGTAGTTACCTCAGGGAAAAACCTGCAGATCCTCACCACACAGAAGAACTGCTTCGCCATAGAAACAGCTGACGCGGTAGAGTACGCGATCCCAGCGGTCAGGCCCGCCTTTCCAAGCTACAACTGGCGTTCTCCATACGACTGGCCATCGCTCTAACAAAGTGGACCATCCCTAATTGTGCATAGACAGCCTGTTTGCGGTTGATACAAAACCAGTGAGCCATAAGAGACGAATCATGGATTCCTGCTGCGCCATGTTTGCAGTTCGTGCCGGAATCTGTGTAATATGATAAAAAACCTGTGGTTTGTTATTTTCTAGACGGACTAAACGGTGGGGTGTTACGGCTATTGACTACATGTCCCCTCCCCTTATCTTGGGTGTTTTATTTCATCTCTTCCAATCAGCCCAGTTTGGCTATCTGTACCCCGCGCCCCCACCATTCGATGCTGAAGGCACTACAAGACAGATCCACTTGTCCTCTTACCGACCCTGCCAAACCCCCTCATTTATTCTTACTTGAACACTGCACCAGCCCATCCATTTTGCGTGACCTCAAACCCGCATGTGGTGCCCACATATGGTACCATCCTCTGATGCCGTTGATAAAGACGTTATAAAGGATTACTCGGCCTAGCCTATAATTCGTGGTACTCGGACCCCAGCCACCTGCACCACCACCACAAGACTGCCTCCGTACCCAACACTGTACGTCCCTGCAATTTACTGTCACACATCTTTAACTGGTTCTACAGCTACCACCGATTTGATAGCTTCTGATCCCATCGTCCCTGTTCCACTCCATATTATAATGCTAGATATATTTGCCATCTAAAAGTGTTGCCTCCGTTGGCCTAAGGACACAGTTCAAAGCTCCGCTAGGTGCTTGTTTCCGTTAATCTCTTATTTTGTAGTGCTTCCTTTTATCGCCCAAAAGTTGAGAGGCTGCGCCGCATCCGACCGTCAGAATGTATCGCCGTTCACTATAGCGCACGACTGAAGTCTGAGCCTCCCTGACCGAAAGTAATCTGCCCCTCATATATCCATAAAAGCTCTTCACGTAGCCATCTGCAACAACCCCAATCTTCTCCAGTGCCCGCAGAAAGCGATACTGTCACTGTTACCAAGTTTACCAAGACTTGAGGGTTCAGCCTTTTCCTTGAATTGATGATCCTCCATTCATCGTAAAGAACCTTAAAACTAACCATTGACCAGCCCAAAGAAGTGCATCTTAAACCTGTTATGCTCCACTTTTCCTGCCTCCTGGTGTAATGCTGCAACAGTTTATGGCTCACTTGGTTGTAGCACGGCGTTGATGGGCTCAAAAATGTATGCCGTGAAGCCATACAAAATGTAGCTGCGCTCAAGAGATTTACCTCTCCCGAAAGATTTCCCAGGAATAGAGCAGCCTCAAAGGTTTTTTATTATACATCTCCAACTCCTTGTACTCCGGGGCTTATGATCAATTTTTTTCGAAGAAATTTTGCGTTACATTGTAGCACTTCAATGTATGTGTACTCGACCCAAAAAAAGCCTACACTCTGCTTTGCTTTCGGTAAAATTTGTTCGAAATAATCAACAAAGCGTTTTCATAAGGATAGATAGATAGATATTTTTGACCATGATGTGGTAATCTCAAAAACAACATGGTTATCGAGGAATCGTTTTAATCCGCCTAATATAGATCGACTCCCAACATCTGTCACATCTTCGGTGTTTTCCGTTCCCCTCAACGATACGCCCATAGGTGAAGTACCAAACTTTCAATCGGCGATTGCCCGGAAATTTGCCATATTTCCATGGAACATTTCCGTATGCATTTCGCCCGAATCTCACCCCCACACGAGTTAGTATTATTTTTATCAGTATTGACATTATTTTATTTTATTATTATTTTATTATATTATTATCATTTTATCACTTGTTTTATTATTAAATCTTATTATTTTACAAACTACCCTGGTTTTTAGGTATCACAAACTTAGGACTATCATGGAGAGAAGTCATGGAGAAGTCGCATTCCTTTCCCTTCTTCTTTGGACACGCAACCCGGCTCCTTTATCAGAATGGACAACCTGCAGATCCGAGTTAATGTGCCGTTAGCTTCCTAATGACCAAAATCTAATAAACCTTCTTCTGAGTCGTTAAAGCTCCACAGGTACATAGTACCACTCTGCGTTGTCGTTTCATTTCACCTGCTACCGGGACAGAAATTCTAGACCGTAGACGTGGAGTTGGAAATTCTGCTGTGCAAAATTTCGATAAATGAGTAGCTTCCCTGAGCAATTAAAACTGAAACCAGCTCCAGTGAAAGGGTTATACAAAACCACCGCACGAAAAATTCATGGGGTCGACGCGATGTTCGTCCCAAAAATTAGCACTCAGGCGGGTGGACACAAAACTCCCTAAAAGGATTCAGCGTCTTCTGGAAAAGATGTCCCAACTATCTTTCAAAGGATAAGTACAGGGAACACAGAAGACCAGCTGACTTTTCATAAAATGTGGAACCAATGTAAGTCAGAAATCCGCCAATGGAACATACACAAACAAGCCACGATACTGGACATGGCCCGGAAAAACAAAAATGTACTATTTAAGCACATGAGACATCGCCGAAGAAACAAACCAACCGTTTTCTTTTTGACACAAACGTGGAACCCACGAGTAACCCAATAGTGGCATCTGAGGTCTACAGGGAATACTACGCAGGCATGTATTCTGCTACAGCGACCTCGTCACATCCAAACTTGTGAAGACGTAACTAAGAACGGTATCTAACCAACCTAATGTTCACTGAGGAGGACATTCGCCAACACTTGCACAACTAAAACCTCTTCAGTTCGTTGGGACCAGACGAGGTCCATCCAAGAATCCTGAAGGAAACGCCGCTCACACTGACAAAGTAATTCTACCTGGTGCTTCGGTAGTCGCCCGACTTGGTCAAGCTTCCCTCCGCTTGAAAGGAAGCGATTGTCACGCGAATCTACAAAACTGGTGACCGACTATCGCCCGGCAGGCCTATTAGCCCAACTAGCGTACCGTGCAGGGTTGCGGAACGCAATCGGAAGTGGGCCATCCTAGGTCACCTTTCTATCAACAACTTGATATCCTCAGTGCAACACGGATTCCTCCAAAACCGTTCTTGCGTGACCAGCCCTCGTAGTTATGGGCAGCTTAACTCAAACTAAGGACGATGGACCCATGACGGATGCTATATTTTTCGGCTTTTCTAAGGCATTCGATCGGGTCCCATATGCCCTGCTTTTCCACAAACTCGGAATTCAATGGAAAATTCTACGCTGGATTAAGGCGTTTTTATAGGACAGAAAATTCCAAGTGAAAGTAGGCTCGACCTACTCTTCTTGGGCGCTAGTCTCCATTAAAGTTCCCCAAGGATCTGTTTTGGGACCACTTCTACGTTCTTGATGTTCTTTTAAGTCCATGGCTACATTTTGAGGACGACTTGAAACCCTGGGGTTCAAATGCCGGTCCTCACCAAATGGATATAGGTGCTGCAAGACAGTGGTCGTTAAACTGGCACCTTCCTCTGAATAAAGAAAAGTGCGCCCACCCTTCATTCAGAGGAAACTCAGCGAACGTCTTTGTCGTGCCTTTGTTTAGGTGAGCTAATCTTCAGCTATATCAATTACCGCCGACTGTAAAAACCGTGCCCAATGTACTACGATATCGCGAATTGCGGTAAACTGGAATCGCTTGCAATGGACGAAATTTGGATGTAGTTCTGTAGCTGAAATAATTCACTTAACCTTCTGGAAATTACATGGTCTTTGTGGAGGCAAAATATTCGTAGGTGCAAATTCTGTAAATACTTTTCGCTATTTGCATATGCTTGACTGGTCGAATACTGAACAATATGTTCAGGGACCCCGATAATTATGATTCCGAGTTATCATCGCGGAAGACGCATTCGTTGTAGTCGGATAAGCCGTGCGAGTTTGGAAAAACGTAAGCCTTGCCGATGTTGATGACCTGCGCAAGTTTGTTGCTAAACAGCAGATTCCTCCATTCTAACGGGCAAAATGTGCCATGAAGACCATACGATCGATAATAGTGGACAGCTGAACGAACCTAGCTGACGCACACGAATAACATCCGGCTAGGGGTCCACGATAACTAATCAGTTGGCCGAAGCGCGCCCATCCGTCCCCACCGGGTCCAAATTGTACAACGTGAAAGGTTGAATTGTGTCAGTCGTTTTGGCCAGGCCATGGGCCCTTCCGCGAAACGTATGGCCTCCTTGGTGCGCAGAGTTCATTGAGATATTAACGTCCTGAAGTGAGAGGAATTTGTAAGTTAGGTTATTGAAATATCACTATGAGGCAGGCCGCTGACAAACTGGGAGCAATACTTACCCTATACAAGGAGCACTTCAGCGGCGACAATCTCGTAGAGGTTTGCTTACACAACGCCATCTCCAATGGCTGATTCGCATTGCGCGATCTCTTGCAGCTTAGTGCCTACAGACTCTAGCCGTTAAAAATACGGGACTTACATGAAATGCATGAAGCCTCAATAACAGACGAACAGTCTGGAGCTGATGGGCTTTGTATGAGTCACACAAAATCATCGTCGACTCTCTCCTCTAGCTGGCTCTCTACAGCGGCAGTCCCAGTAATAAGACATTTACTCCCCTCGTTGGAGCCTAAATTAAGGACGGATGCAGACTTCCGGTACATGATGTGCTTCGGTCCAGGTAAACATCGTAGGACGCCTTCTTTGCGGACCAGTTAGCAAGCACATCTTTGCGATTCCTTGACGTACTGGGGGCTAAGAACCAAAATATAAATTATCCGGCTTTGTGGACTCACCTTTGGGACAAGCCTGAAGATCATCACCGCATAGCGGGGGAGGTTCACCATCACAACGGTCGAAGTGACGTGATACGAAATTTGTTGCTATCCAGCGGCCATTGGTGCTAGTAGCCCGGTCACAAAGCACACAGAAGACCCAGTATGTATCCCCAGACCGACACTCAGGTTGAGGGGCGGTATACTCGACCACGGACGGTAGGTTGTCAGTTGCAGACGTTGAGCCTTGGAACAGCAGGGTTTTCCCCTGAACAATCAACTGCTTGATGATGGCTGTGGCCCTCGAGTTCCGGTCCTTGAAGTTTATCCACCACCCGGTTCAGTCGTTTACGCGGGCCGCCGGAAGCTGTCGACGGTTGCTTGGGAACGAGCGTAAGGGGTACACCTTGTTCCGGTAGGCTGTGATCCAACAGCCACTTTTGGTGGATTGGGAAGCAACCTTAGACAATATCTATGAAGAATGTTCCTTATCCTCCGGGAACGGGCTAATCTCCGGATACGGAGAACAAATGGATGCAGGGGAGCCACATCGCCCGGTAGAAGGGGCACGTGCATTTACCAGCACAGGTGTCAACCGTCTGGGATCACCTGGATGTTTGCACCACGAACTGCAAGTCAAGGTAGGTTTACCTCAACTTGTTCGTTCCAACACTGATAATGCAGCTTCGAGGATCGCAGCCCACAGTGCCTCAGGACGAAGGAACATGTATACGTAGTCATCCGACGGACAACGTTTAGAACGCAGTCGTCGCCCTCCAGGATTTCCCTCCGTTCACATTGATATGACGCGCGCATCTCATATTCCCGCATGAGCCTCTCGGCGTGCCGGAACACTTACTGTGTGGCACGCTCCAGTGTGTCTGAGTGGTGCGCTTGGTTTTTCAGTCGATCGGTTGCATTCTCCAGACGGTTGTTAGTCGCTCTACCAAAGCGGACCATCCCAGGTTGTGCGCGTAAAGCCCATTCGAGGGTGATTTACAACCAGTGGGCCGTAATGTAAGAGGCGAATCGCGGGTCCATGCGGTGCAATAGTTGCAGATTTTGCCGAAATCTGTGCGTTCGTATTACTCTAAACAAAAAACCTACTGTATGGCATTGTTCAGGCGAGCCATTCGGTGGGGTGTGTCGGCTGTGCGCAGTGTCTGCGACCAAAAATACATGGATTTTATCTGATACGTATGTTCTTCCTGATAGCTTTTCTAACATGGAAGTAGCACAACATGACATAGCAGCCTAACACAACCCTTGCCCCCTCATTTTTGCTGCCGTTTTCCCCGGGACTAAAGTCTTCACTTGATTCTGCTCCCCCATCATTTCACTGAATAAGCCGGACAGTTAACATATAGGGGTAAACTGTTCGCTTTCCACGAAGGCATACATAACCGGACGCCCGGCACCCATGCAATCTGTAAGCAGGAAGTTGTACAACTTGTATCTAAAGGCTAGAGATTAGTTGCTTTACAGAAAATTACCCAAAACGTTTTGTCGCATGCGTTCCGTCGACATCTGCTACATCCGGAAAGCGTCGAAGCAACGCTATTTTTGCAATCTGGCATAGCACGTAGCTGTAGTGGCCTTCCTCTCACTACAGCACAAGCACACGTCCGGTCTCCCAGAGTTCTTCCAGGACCGACGGCATATGATCTGCCACAATAAAACCCAAATATACGTCACATACTCAACAGCACAAATACCACGCATCTATCCTTCATGTATTCATCTAACGCTTTCTCAAACGCCGTGAAGGATGAAGAGGATACAGTCCCAAATTTCTCAAGAAACACATGTGAATCCCCCTCTGAAGCCATAGCACAGGAAGTTCAGAGTCGAATGCGCGCCAAAAATTTAGAAGGGCGATTAATTAAAACAAAATTACGAAAACTGAACGTAGAGTTGGGTGATTTTTGGTTTACGCACATATGCAAAAAAATGCAACATTTTGGTTCCAAAAGTTTTATTCCAATCACCAAGTTTTTTTTCCAGATAAAAGCAGTGTTTCTAAGGGACGGCGCCTATTTCTGAACTGAAGGTAGCTATTAATCTAGGCGGGTTGTTCGATTCACATTCCGGGCGGTTTACCATATGGCGTCTCAGAGTGATTTGGACAGACAGATTGAACAGCTAAGAGCGTGTAAACTCATAACCGAGGATGAGGTTAAATCCCTCTGCGCCAAAGCACGAGAGATACTTATAGAAGAGAGCAATGTTCAGTGTGTGGATTCTCCCGTAACCGTAAGGAATTCGTTGTTCAGGCGTTGACCACTACACTCATGTTTTCAGGTTTGTGGCGATATTCACGGTCAGTTTTATGACCTGATTGAACTTTTCAAAGTTGGGGGCGATGTTCCTGACACGAACTACTTGTTCCTCGGTGACTTCGTTGACCGTGGCTATTACAGTGTCGAGACGTTCCTTTTGTTGCTGGCATTGAAGGTTTGTACCCTGATCGGTTTCGTTATGCCCTTCCAGGTTCGGTATCCTGACCGCATAACCCTCATACGTGGTAATCACGAAAGTAGGCAAATCACAACAGTATATGGTTTCTACGAAGAATGTTTACGGAAATATGGATCCGCAATGGTTTGGAGGCAATGTACCGAAATTTTCGACTACCTGTGCCTTTCTGCAATAATTGACGATCGGGTAAGGCCTACTGTTTTTACTGGGACCTTGGTGGATTCGTTTTCCTGATGCGGTATCTTCTTTGAATGGCTAATATTGCGGCCGAAAGGGCAAATGCATGTGATTAAGTACGGTGAGGACGAGTCAGATCTAAGAATAAAATACGGTCAGCAATGGCTGAACACAGTCTTGCGTTCTATTTAACCATCCATTTACGTCCAAGTCCTCCGGGATCAACCAGCAGAGCTTTACGGGTATCTTACTGTCAGACGAGGCGAGTTGGCTCAGTGGTTAGAGCGCGAATTTACTGACCGAAAGGTCCGTAGTTCGAACCCGAGCTCTGCCTCTCGACTTCCCCTGTCTAGGCTTGGGTAACTTGGCAGTATCCCAGCCTTCGTGCTTCCTTTAGGTGGCATGGGATCTTGGCACGGAAAGGTGAATGATATTGTCAGACGAGGAACCACTTTCTGTGGTAGTGGGAGCTGGCAGTGCGTGACGCCGGCCGTGGTCTGACTTAACAACCGATTCACTTACAGACAGCCATATGACCGCAGCGTGCATCGAGTGTCCGAGGAGGGGAGCGAAGTACGGTCTTCGTATCGATATATTAACCGTCGTGGTATGAAACGACCGCCGAGAGCGCTACAAAGGCTAAAAAATGGTCAAATCACAGTCAGCACACACGTCGAAACATACTTATATGGGTGAAATTAGGCATCCAAAACCGAAAATATGCATACACTGCTTTTTGAGTACTAACGGACGATATCGTTACACTTGAACGAATACGCCAGAGGACCCCGTTCTCTCCGCAGGCAAATAGAGTCAGGGAGACACGCGAGAACAAACGCATGAGAAAAGTGTTTAGTACGCTAGCACACTATTAAGTAAAACACCACCAGGCAGAGCCAAAGCTGTTAGTTGAGGTTCGATGGCAATATGAGGGAAATGTGTGGTGGAAAACGGTAAACGATCCAATTTTCTGCTTTAGTATATGCGGAAAGCGTCGAGTAATATGAAGTCGGAAGATTGTCGCTCATCGGAATCGAATAGGGATGAACGAATGTAAGAAGCCTTTTGAGAGATCATCAGAGTACCTTGACTTGGTTCCTACTACCGATCGCTTCGAAGTTAAGGTTGAGGAATTGCGTGCGGCCTTAGAAAAGCCTAAAATTACAAAGGCTGTTTCCTTCGGGTAAGGTTCAACTATTTTTTGTCCACCAGTAGACGTGCTAGCGTCATCAGGGCATACTGACTGTTGAAGCACCCATTTCGTTAGTGTTGTAGTGGTTAACAGCCCTAAGTAGTCTCTAATGAACAGGACACACTGCTAATGTAAGTCAGATATAATGCCACAAGGAGAACAATCCAAGGAAATCTTGACTCACAGTTCACAAGAGGAAATTCCGAAGGTCCGTATTCCGTTGAACCACCACACCAAGAAGAGAATGTTCTACTTTCCTATTATTGTAAACCTCTGGTAATCACAATATTAATCCACTGACGTGAATGGATAAGTCCAGTATTTGCAGCTAAAAAATTTTTCACGTCGGGAATGAGTGCTGGCCAATGTTATTCAACCGCCAGTCACAACAACACTCACTCAGCAAAAGACGCAAATTCCCGTTGAGCCCAAGAAGCACGGGCTTGTTCTGTATTTCATTAAAACCAACTTTGTACAGTAATGTGACCAATATCGACAGGGAGAAAATATATTATATTGAGCAGAAAAAATAGCAGTTTGCAGGTTCTACAGTTTTGTTTTTGTCCCAAATAGTTCTCAGGAGGGCTGTCGACCTTCTGACCTCCTTTATTGAAGAATTCAGAGTGCACACCATCCTGCCCGAGTACCGGCGCATGAAGTACTCGGAATCGATCAGAGCTTACTGCCTCCAGTGCTTCCCAGGGTTGTGGATAGGAGACTGTCCCCTTCCGGTGGTAATAGGGAGAGGGTGAATTGCAAGTAATTCATTTGTGGCAAATAAGTAATCATAAACAAACAGCTACAGTGCTGTCCTGGTGTGGTGGGTTCTGGCCGGGTCAGGTGACTTCTAAACTGCCGAGTACGTATAACAGCGCTATCGTATCAGCGTCGGTGTGACGGCTTCACGTATTCATTAACTACGAGGTTGTAAAGTAAAATAGGGTAAGGACAGCTCCATCATGCTTTATCTGTCGAGAGATCGGCCACTGTTTAACTAGACTTCCCCGCAGAACACGACACGTGATGCACTTGTGCTCTATTTGACTGCTGACTCGGTATGAATTTGGATTCGTGCCAATTGCAGCATATTTATGATCTGGTTTTTTAGTACGAAACAACCGCAATAGAAATTCGGAGATTAAACCTACCTGATGAGTTCCAAGAAAGATTAAACCGGTAGTGGCTATCCGGAGCATGGCGAGCAACTTCGATACCTTGAATGTCGTTACAAATGAAACATAAGGTCCATCACGAAGCGACTGGACCTTACGGTGGTGTTGCGGTTTGTGTACCTCGGCGACCCATTGAGCTATACTAGGGGGTGTTCGCGCGACACTCGCAGAGTCTGTCATACCAGGTTGGTCGATGGTTAGAGGTCTGACGAACACAGTCTCCCGGTCCTCCAGGTTGGGGGTTGGAACATGTGTGACGACATGTCCTATAAGAACGGTAATGCACTTGTATTTCCCGCAAAACATCGCTGCCTTGCGATCAGGCTTTTGAACCAGAGGCTTTGATTGAGGACTCTAATCGTCCTCCTGTCTAGGTCTGAGTGCTCTGCCAGTATCCCAGTCCACGTACAACCATCAATTGCACATAAATAAGCTCATACCACATCGGCCACCGCGTGGTGCAACCATACGGCAGCGAAGCATCAGTGTTGAAAACTGATGTCATGCTGTTGATGATGATGTTGTTGAAACATAAGGTGGTCTTTGTGCAGCACATTCATTTAAAGAACATCATAAGTCAGAGGTCCGGCTGAACTTCATAAGTCTCGTCGCAACTGATTTCTCAGCTGTAGCACGTCATTCAGGTTCGTGGCAAAACAGCCCACCACTTATCACAATCTGGTCAGCAAGCCGCACCGGCCGACATAATGAGTCCCCACAAGTAAAGTCCGTTACCTTTCTGATACTATAATTCAGGATTCCTGTACAGTAGTCGCAATTCAAACACATCTGGTACTTACATTAACATTTACCACTTACACATCCTGGAGCCCCACGGTGACAACCCACGAGCAAGGCGGGATCGATGTTGCACTTACTGTAACTGGTGATTTCGTTGGTCGCTTTCTGATTTTGTGGTATAATACTTACAGCCGCATTCAGACTTATGAGAAGTAAGCGGGGGGGGGGGGCATGTCTATTTGCCCTTGCTGTTCATGCAATGACTAGTGGCTATACAGTGTTTCTCAGAGACAAGTTCTATCACCTAAGGGGACTCTTTCACAGGGCACAGTGAAAAGATGCGATACTAACAAAGCATGAATGCTCACTTTGGTAGACCAGAGGCAGATTAGATCTACCTGCTGGATTGATGCTCTGTTTGGGTCTTGCGTACGGACGACGGCGAATGTTTGCTGACAATCAATTATTTCTACCAACAACACTTGTGGTTTGGGGACTAGTCAAAGTTTCCTTAAGGAATGTCTTTTGTCCTATCTCACAGAGTACGGACATTTAAAACTGCAACCTAGGTCAAATCCTTTGAATTTTGCAACTGATTATTTCACTTCGTGGTAAGTTAAAAATGGAGTGACGGCTAAGTAACTGAGCGCTGCATGGTGTAGTCGAAGGGTGGAGAGGGGTTTTGGTTGGGAGCATTGGTGAACCAAGAGATTCGAAATCGAATAAGATATTTTAGTTGCTCAGGCCGAGGGAGTTTGCTTTGGATACCCCACCTTTGGTCTTGGGATTGAAATTGTGGTTCATAAGGCAGTGGGAGAATAAACAATGTTCCGGGACCCTTTGACTCAAAATTCTGGCCCGCTTGTCCCCGGGGCTGGCCTCTCTGGAGATCAGACGCAGTAGTGCGTAGATGCCTGACTCTTAATACTGTTATATACAGCAAGTATTTCTAGGGCCGCGTCGGTTCCTAGCGGGACCCGATGACCATGGCTAATTGTGTGATCAAAAGGTTCGGTTTTTCAGGACCAACCGTTTCTATCCCATCTTCTTCAAAGGTAAGGGGCTTCGCGGCTTCCATAAATATTGCAATGTTGGTCGCCTGAATGAAATTGATTCAACATCACTACTGTTACTGTATCCCTTCGGTGTGATGCGGTCATACACGTCGAAGGGAGTATGAATGTTGAGATACCGCCTGGTTTATAGAGCCTAAAACCATGTTTGAATTCGACTCACGGATCTTCCGGGCAGTAGCTTGGCCGCCGAGCTATCTCGAATCACATACAGCCTGTCAACAATCATAACTCCCCGCAACTTTGCCTCCTTAAACAGGTAGGCCACTCGTCATCATCCTGACATCCCTCCCCCAGAAAGAAATAAACCTAAAACCTAGGTCGGGAAGACGGAACCTTTTTCATCATACGTAATGTCGCAGCCACTATCATCGAAAGAGGGTTGATGGAACAAATCAAATTCATGCACCTTAAATCACCTGTGATTTTTACTGGCCTAACCTGGCCTTGCAAGCATTTTTCGTGTGCATTTACCGTGCAAAAATTGGTTTTCTGCAATTAAAAATGCTCTATGGAGACAGCGTCAAATCAGCTTAAAGGCCAAGGCCCGCCTATGCCAATCAGCCATTCGTCCGGTTCTCCTCTACGGTATGGTGACCTGACCATTAAAGGCTGAGGATCTTCGGAAGTGAGTGATTTTCGACCATTGGTGCCTGCGAAAAATACTCAGTGTATCCTGACGTGATCGTCTCTGAAGTGTTTGCGAACGGTTCTACGATGTAAGAAAGCCGAGCGCAGGAATGCAACGTCGCTGACTCCAGTAGTTTGGAGACTTAATGGAAGCCATCCATGAAGCTCATGAGGAAAGTGCTCTCAGCATCGCAGTATTCCGACTATCGGTGTCGACTTGGCGGACAAAGTCAAAACGTGGCTCAACGCAAGCAAAGCCGATGTCAACAAACTGGGTCGCCATCACGCTCACGACTTGTCCATGGAGTAAAGACCGAATTACCACATGCAGTGATTCCTCTTCGGATGGCCGTCTTCTGAGACATCAGTAGAGCCAGCTCATCCGCAAGCCGGAGACAGTCGATAGTGCAAAATTAACTTAAGCAGCATTGGGTGCCCCTTATTGAGGGGTTTTACCATACATTGTATTTCCAACAGTTCCTTTGAGTAACTCACTGAAAGATGGTTTTCGGCTTTGAAAGTTAGCAGAAACAGCCTCCAACTCTCTCATTTTCTTGAACTTTCTTTATTCACAAACCTCTGTCCGTTCGCGAGCCCCGTCGGAGCTGACCTTTAACCTGTCCTCGCGCCGTATTCCGCTCTGAGCCCGAAGGTACAGGTCGGCAGGTGTGTACCGGCCGGAAGGTGTGTAGTTTAGTCAAACTCTGGCTTTTCAGGTGCTTCTACCGGCAACTTGGCACTATATCCTGGTTCCACGGTAGGCACGCACCGACAAAATGCTACAGCTGGATACAGTAGAAATAATATTATCGAAGGGATGCAGTGTCTCGCATCATGAGGCTATTTTTGCCGTGTAAGCGCTCTAAATAATTTCCTGAACCGCTTTGACTGTGGTTACTTCTCAGTAACGACCAATATCCTGTAAGGAGACTATTCGCAGAGCATAGTATGGCAAACTTTTGCACGATGCTTTTCCGTTAATAACTGGAGTACCCGTTCGCTAACTTTACCGAAGAAAGTTGGTCAAAATATGCTCCGGACGATAGCGTGATCTGGATCGATCTGTGTGACGACGATCTGGGTGACTGACGACCAAGAGCTGAGCCTCGTCGTCGATCTTTGGAAGCTGTGTGATGAGGTTAATATACGGTTGCTCAACGACAGAGAAAGCTCGGGTAGTGAAACGGCTTTCGCTGCGTCTGAACACAGTACCACTGGAAAACAATTGGTGGTCATCACGAAATTGTAAAAAGCCTTCACTGTTATTACATATTGCGTCCAAACTAATTACGGCACCCTTACATGCCTCAGACCAACTGCGACATCTCATTTGAGCGTTGAAGTCCGTAGCCAGTACTACCGTATCTCAGTTCTACGAGGTAAAATCACCGGCATAGCACCGACTGAAACAACAAACGACTGTGTAGCACATTCAGTTGAAGGAAAACATCATAAACGGGAGATTCAGCAGGGATTAGGTTGCGTCTCCCGTTAAAACCAAACTAGTAGCTTTTATTTCCTTTATGAGAACTTATTCAGCACCATTTTCTGTGATGCGTGCCTTTGAGTCAGGTTTGGATGGAGTGGGTGCGTCGTACCTAGCACCGGTAAATCGACAGTGCTTCGGTTGGTGTGATTTGCATTCTTCGCCTTGCTCTCATGGTGGGCTTCTGGATTATCCAGTCGCTGGCGTTGAAAAAATCACCTGTCCGCAAGCTAATTGGTGAATACGCCGACACTAATGTCCCGAAACCGAATGTACACTTTAAAGGCTGCTTCTCGGTTCAATCGGACCGACATTCACAGGATCTTTCTGGCTTTCCCTCAAAGGCGGACACTGGGGAGGATGTGTGGAACCTGATTCTCTGAATAAACTCGTCAGGAAGTTCAGTGGCAAGTTGTGTATTTTTAAAGTAATATTCGGACATTCGGTCATTTAGTTGAAACTTACTTAGAAGAGAGCAGGTTTCTTGACGTATACTCCTTCAACATGCGGCAGCTTCCAAGTAAGTAATGGAACCAGCGATTTAGAAGGATATGAGGGACAACTGTATATTTCAGCTATCTGAATAGAGCGTAATGTCAAAGTTAGTGCAGAAGTTCTACAATAGATGATTTTAATCCTCGTCCACAAAACTGTAGTTGTAAACTCATGTGAAATGTCTCTCCGACCTAATCAGAAACAAACAATTAGGCAGTAGAGCGTCAAGAGTGCTAAAAACCCTAACCACGGACCCACTGTTAATTCTGATATTAAATAGTAATAATCGTTCATCTCTGGTGCCTCTCGATCTACAACTGTCATGCAACTCTAAAGAGGCATGAATGCTGAGCTAGTGCCAGGTTGCCCAAGTCTAAAGAGGAGAACTCGAGAAGCCAAGGTTAGATTCGAACCGCGAACCTTCTGCTCAGTACTTTCGCTTCATAACCGCCGAGCTACTTCGAGCTCTGGGATTAAATCGAAAAACTTGTCATACCGGATCGTACTGGAAATTTTAAGGTACCACTGGCTCTTTCCTGTGTTACTTCTGTCATTAGATATTTTGTGTCCACGGTGGCCTCTCTCCTACGATCACAACGCTTGACCAAATACGAACAATCGACCGGAAGCAGGAGGTCCCCCATGACGGTCCAATGTGCGATCTCCTGTGGTCTGATCCCGAGGATGCTGCTGGCTGGGGTGTCAGTCCTCGAGGAGCCGGATACCTGTTCGGATCCGATGTTGTTGCCAGTTTCAATCAGGTGAGTTGTCCGAGATAATGTGTGTGGTTTGTGAGGTTGTTGCATCAAATTGCCCCAAGCTTTAAGGTCTGGCGACTGGCAACATTTTACTTCAAGGACTTTGGTCTGATTACCGATATTGGCTTCAAGGACCTTCCATACTAACACCATACTAATTTATATTCAAGATACGAATGGAAACTGGTTACACCTGTCCGTATCGGGGAGATGTAAAGGACACAAAAATCGATTCAGAACACGTAGACATTCGTCTTCAGGACCAGGGGACACAAGTCGTAGATTTGCGTCAACCTGGCTCATACCATTAGCATCTCCAGGCGTTCACCTCCAAAAGACACAGACGTAGTCTAGAGCTAAGTCAAATAAGTGTATGTGGAGCTGTTGTAGGTAGTGGTTCTTGTGTACAAAGCTAGTGCTCCCCTAGTGATACTTGGGAAGATGATTTTGCAGTTCTGAGTGTGAGAAGCGAGAACATCGTGGAAGATTTTATCACGATTTGTTCAGCAACTGAATGTCGTTCTATCAAGGTTTTCCCGAAAAAAATGAGGTGGCACATCACCAAAGACTGACAGCTTTCTAACCAGGTGGCAGAAAACATGTAGCGTTAGAATACTGTGAAAAATACCTTGCAAACAAATTCAGGTGGCATTGATATCCTACCGCAACAGCCATTAATCGGAAGCTAGGGAACAGGCCTCACAACAGCGATAGGGTGGACATATTTTAGTACGGTGTTAAATTCGTCAAAGTGCCGTACTCATTCACATTTATGGTCGATCTTTTAGCACCAGTCTCTGCTTGCTATTTGCACTCATGAGGATAGTCAGGTAAGAATAGGGTTATCAGTCCCAGAAACCTTCCGGAAGAGTAAAGCTCGGCTGAATCGACCAGAAGCATCGTTTGTCTGTAAGACAGACTAACACATTAATCTCTGCCGCTTATATGTCCCAAGATTGTGTGCATTAGACAGGCAGTTGCGTCAGTGACATGCCCTTCTGGTTTGTAAGCAAGTTGCCATATACTACTATGCACCAGTCTTTCCGAAGCGTTAAGTAAGACTGATGTGCATGTAACGGAACGGTATCTGGTGAAAGCATGAAAAGAATCTCGGAATAAAAGAAAACGGTGTTCTGTGGTGGATCGCTTTAAAACCAAAAGTGGCGTGTTATCAGTTCCCCCTGGTCGCACTTACGGAAGCTTTCCATTTCGTTGGTGGGCGCCGTTATAACCTGTGTATTCAGACCCTCAGATGCAGTGTATTTGTCTAAACTCCTTTAGCAGACTGATTGATTCTGCCGATCAGTGCATCCCATGAAATTTTCTGTATCTTCTAACCTGGGAGGGATTTATTGCCTCCCGGGATATTGGTGACTGAAGTGCGTATAGTGACAATAATAATCGTCCACCCTTTCGGTGCCTAGCTGCCATACTACGCGAAGCAAGCACTAGTGCTGAGATATTGTCAAGTTGCCCAAGCCCAGACAGCAGCAGTCCAGGTGCAGAGGTGGGGTTCGAACCACGGACCTTCCGGTCAGTAAGTTCGCTCCTTAACCACTGAATTACCTCGAGTACGTTCATCAGTTGATCAGGTGGTTTTTTTTATCCATTTTCCAAGTTCGGTAATTGGCTTGCAAACGTTTCATCACCATTCGGTTGTTTCGTCAGTACGTTGCGAGTGGTGTGCAGCGTAGCCGTAGGCTAGAGATGAGCGAATACGCTACAGTTGAAGATTCGTGCCGTGTATTTTCGTCTTTTCTTTATGGATAAGAGACCGGCGTCGAAACCTACGGGGCTGGAGTGGTTATCCAAATAAAGCTCTCCTAGGTACCTTGGTACCTTCCGAAGTGACAGTGTAAGCCAACTACCACCGGCAACCGGTAAACTGTCGTCTTACTAGTTAAGACCTAGCAATATAGTTAAATATTGGTAGCTCAGGTGTGTATTGGCTATCCGCCAGGTGGCAGTTGATATGTTCGCGGAGTTTGGCAATTGGCTTGCAGAGGTTTTGTCGCCATACGCACTAAAGACGTCTCCTCGCATGGTGACGAAGCGTTTGCAGGCCAATTGCCAAGCTGGGCGAACAGATTCACTGCCACCTGACCAACGACCAATAACGAAGACCTCTCTAGTTCAAGTTAGAGAAATGGTGAGCAGATTTGGGCAGCTCCTACGAATGTAGCCGGTCCGTCGTGAGAATGAACGCGCAATAGTCAACTATAGTCCCATTTTAGTTGTATTATTCTCTTCTCGTAATCTATTTCGGTGTATCAATCTTCACAATTTCCGTAACTACTACTCCCAATCTAATGTGAATTGCTGATGACTAATTAAGCAGTAGAAGTGTTACCGGTTTAGGCCTGCTTAATTCCCTTGCATAATTGTCCACCATGCCACTTCATTCAGCTCTTATTCTCCGAAACCCCGGTTCCATATCTTGCCCCGTTTTGCAGTTGAATCGTTTAGATCTAATTTGTCGAGCACACCAGCTGGTAATGGAAGGATACCGTTGGCACTTCAACGAAAGCGTCCTCACTGTTTGGTCAGCCCCAAACTATTGTTATCGCTGTGGAAATATTGCAGCAATCCTCAGACTGGATGATCGGTTGAATCGGGATTTCAAAATATTTGACGCAGCTTCACAAGTAAGTTCTACCGTCGTTGCACAACTTGGTTGCGCCCAACGCAATTCACCTTCAACTTTTTCTGCCTTCGGAGACATAAATCACTGGCATATTTACCGTGATTCTTTTCCTTAATGGGCTGCTTTTTTTAACACACGTGTTATCGGGTAGTGGCAACCTGGTTTTAGCCAAATATCGTCTTATCGGTTGGATGGACTTTTCACGCTAATTTCTCGTTTGCTGTGTGCCCTCTGAATTTGACCATGCTTTTCGTTTTCCTGCACTTCTTGAGTGAGACTCTATTTTACTCATATGAACTGCAGGGCTAAGATCACATACTCTTACTTTCACGTATAATAGTCCATCCTCCAACAAGCAATGCCCTTCGGAAGCGCTAGTTTCTTCCTTTGCTTGGGCGTGTTAGACAGACTTCGAAAACCTCTTCAAGTCTTTGTCGCTGAACATCAAGTTTCATATATCCTCTGCAATATCAGGCAACACCAAACCTATGTGTAGCATTACTTCAATATCGACCCAACTGAACCTCAGTTCAGCCTCCGCGCTGAACGTTCGGTTGTACATCATCAACGGGTGCATCTTTCGCTCGCGCAAACAGATTCAACTGAATGGTCTATTCAATGCCGATGACTATGGATAACTCACGAGCTGGAAAATCAGTCGAAGCCGTACATAACCGAGGAAAGACCGGGAATTCTTGTGGCTAACAAGTGCTCAGGAGACAAAGGGGCTTGCTACCGGAAACAGTCGTGTCCGATGTCACCTAATTCGAGTGAACGGCCAGCGAACGACAATTTTCAGCTACAAGGACAGCTCAGTAAGTTCTTCGCAGAAACGCCGAACACAGCAGCAATTTGGCTGGTCCGCAACACGCACCATGGAGACAGTGCACATGGTTGAATGGAATGTTCATAAAAAACTAACAAAGTACGACTGGCCTCTACTGTTCGCACCAAGGCACCGGTCCCCTACCCAACCCTCCGTGAAGAAAGCAGTGAATATCCTGTAACTGGTTTTACATGCTCTTGTGTTGTGTGAAGTTATGGATGAATATCGTTATAAATGGGAATGCTCAACAACTATTTCCATTTTCAAAAGGGCACCATCAGCCTGATGCTTGTCGCTTCCAAGATGCGTATATCGATTGAACTTAGGGAGCGAGAGATACCCATGAAAGTCAGACTTGGTTTCGTCTTGCAAAGGTGCAGAAATTGAATCATTCACTCTCCATCAAATCGCCAACGATTTTTCCTGATGGAAAATCTGTCTCCGAACCCGTTGATCTTCGGGCCCAATGATAACATCTGTAGAACAAAAGCGTCCCCTGCAGGAACTTGTGACTCCCACAAGCGCTGTACGCCAACTCCTGTGGACTCTCCAAGGTCTATGGCAAACGCTCGCCCAAGTTCACCATATCAAGTTGTGTTAGGCGTGATCCTTCTGGGTCCTCTTCATTCTCCATTTTCATCACCAATATGATCACGGAAGACTGCTCTCTATCTGCCACTTGTGGGACCGAATTGGTTCCCGATCGCCCACTCTCAGAAGTCGTGTATGTAGATGCAGCAACTCATCTTGCATCTCTTCCCGTTGAGATACAAACGATGTTAACCCTATCAAATATCTCCTTCCTGACCTGAAGCTGCCACCCTGACGTGGTGGTTGGGCTTGAGTGCTGCAATGATCCCGCGGGCTACACTGGCTGGGACTTCGTTCCACAAGGTGCAACCATACCAGGGAGGCCAAAGGGGATCAGTCAGACTAAGAGCAGCTAGACCTCGTACTACGAATAATCGTGCTACAAGGCGGTCTGGGGTAAGGCCGTACTGTCCTCTGCGATAGAAGTGTGAAGGCAGTAAGGTGTTTCCCCCAAATCGAACAGCATGTCCATATTCATGGAAGCAGTGATGCTGCCTTCCCCCCAGGAAGGACGGGTTAGAAATGGTCGGCCCTAAAAACCGCACTCCGATTTCCCAACGGTTGACCGTGACCGCCGGTGCATTATTCAATACCGTCAAAATACTTTTAAAACCAAAGAGTCCGGTTCTGCTCAAAAAGCACCTGCTGCACGCAGCCGCATCAGGAGTGAGACAGTAATGCCTTACTCCCTACGCCCTCGGGTTAGGCCAACCCCCTGTAGCCGAGTAGGTCAGACTGTTGAGTAAGCGGCTCCGGGAAGGGTCCCCACAGAAAACCCTACTGCCCACTGCCCCCCGGGTCAGAGGCTAGAGGCAGGGTCCCCGAACATAACCCTACATCCTCCCACTGCCTTGTGGGTCAGACTCTTAAGTCAAAGGCTCAAGGTGGGGGTACCTCAGCCAAACCCCCTCCTCGGCCTGGGCAACCGGGAAGTATCGTTTGTCCTCACAGTTCTGTGTCCACCGATGTCCCTTCCCACCACACAAGCAGACGTTGCTGGGTCATTTGACTGTCGTCGAAATCGCTAGTCATGATTGATGCCAGGAAATCCATACCAGCAGGCAACAAGTACGATGGTGATCCCAAATCCCTCCAACGCCGAATAGTGAAGGGCCTAAGGAAAGACCGAGAGCTCTAGTGGACATCAAAGGCTCGGGAGATGGAGAAGGCCTGTAACCTGAAACAGTTGTGCCTTATGTCAACTGATACGGTCGACTGTCCCTAGGAGAGCAGCGATCAGTAAAACGACAGGTGAAAAAGATGGCTCATTAATTCACTCGCAAAAACGTCAACTGAAAAGATGGACCGAACACTTAAAAAACAATCTAGCTGGTCCCCCGCAACACAACTTCTGGAGATAGTGCATACGGGCGAATGGAACGTAAACCTTAATCGCCCGTTGGAAGGAGAAATAAAGTACAAAATGTCGGTACTGAAACGTGAGAAGGCACCAGGACCTGACGGTCTGTATTCAGCCCTCTTCAAAGAAGGCGGAGAATCCCTGGTGACCCATCTAACAAAACTTATTAGTGCGATATGGTATCTCGACTGCTCCTGTCTAGGTTTGGGCAACCTGGTAGTACCTCAGTCCCTGTGCTTCCCTCGGATGGTATGGCGGCCATACACCAAAATATGTCACAGCTGAACTATTATTATTGTTTATTACCATAGACAAACTGGATTGACTCATTGCTGTTGCGAGGATTGTGCTGCTGTAAAAGGTCTCTAGAATGGCTCCCTAGAGCCATTGTAGCAGCCTCGCTCCAAGGGTCCTGCTTTTTATCACAGTAATTCAAGCCAGAGGCTTGAATGGGAAGCGAACTTCTGCCTCAAGTCACTGTTTGCCATCGCCTTTGGTAACTTTGTCTCACCTTCCAGCTTTTTTCGAGCAGAACGACAGTGGTGGTTGAGGTTCTCAACATTTCAAGCTTTTGCGCGCATGGCTATTTAATATAAATACCTCCAACCTAGGTATGAATTGCACAACGAAGAAACTAACTATGGATGACTGGATAGGATTGAAATATGACGTCGAGTTCACACCTTATGGGTGGTGGAAACTGGTGCAAGAGTGAGATGTGTCCCGTATTCGCGAATGAACAGATAGCCTGTTTACTCGCGAATACGGAACATAGATTCCATTTTTTGTTATCAGTCGCCATCACCTATTGCATACGATAGCTTACTGCAGAGGCTTCTGATATTTGTACGTATTTCACGCTCTTTATTTCTTCTTGCTTTTTAGGATGTTCGGAACATCCCAGTCCGTAAACCAGTTCCAGACTACTTTCTTTGAACGAATATTTGGTCGAAACTGCGCAATTGGCTGCAGTGTCATGCCACCTGCAAATCACCCGGGAAATCAGGGACAGCACCTCATCCTTTCTTTTCCGTGCGCTCCACATCTGTGCATTTTGTAACACTGATTCAGATTTACCGCCCAACCGTGTATATTGTAAAAATCCCAAGTTCTCTTGCTATATTGCATACTTTAACATTTTTTAGGCTTTGTCGGTCTATTCGATATGAAAAGTTTGAGAATAACCTTGCTGTTTCTAAAGAGCAAACAAGAGTGATATGCTACTAGTTGGACTTGTTTTCATCGGAATCGGCTGGCAGCAGTTGGATTCCAGTACCTCGACTGGCCTTAAACGTTTTCCCTGGAGTTGCCATATCACGGGTGATGTATTAGGTGTTTGTATATAACCGATTGTGACCACCATCCATTGCGTCGAGTGAAACTTCCTAATACAAAACACCAGGATTGTATGGTTCCCCAAAAGAATTGACATTAGACTACTGTGGGACTGATCGAAAACAGCTGGTCCAGAATGCCAGACCCTTTTCCGTTAATTAATATATTACGGTTGGCTCCTGTAGGGCCGTTCCGCATCGCCGGTGCCTACGTCTGGAAATAGGCAGCGGGCTCGAACAGCTGGCAACCCACTTTTTACTCTGTCAGATACTGTAGACACACGTAACCTGGCTGTTCGGCCTTTGATGTGATCTGTTCTCAGTTGACCTGGTGACAACTCCATATCTACGAAGATTTGGGTTGGGAACTGAACTGGGTACTTATACTCGGTGAACTCGTGTTATCTATAAGGACGAAGTCGCGAGTTCTTATGAAATAGTGTTCCTATACACTCTCATTCTAACGACAGTTAAAGATTTACTCTTACCACTGCCTCAATTGGATAAGATCTTTGGGTCCAACACCGCATTTTCTAGTCAGTTTAGTCTCTCACTAAGTTCCCAGGGTATAATAACCTCGGTGGGTGAAACAGTTTGCCGAATCATAGATTTTCTACTCTATGGTACCCCCGCTAAGCAAGAAATTCATCTGAATCTAACAAGAAGTGTCCTTCGGGGAGCATGTACGCCCAACACATCTTTTGATTACAGTCCACAAACTTCCAAGCAAAACTACAGGAAACCAGTGGAGCAAAGCTAAAACATTCAGCTGGTGGAGAATAATTCGGATGCACGCGTGTGCTGAGTAAATTCCTCATCCAGTGTCCCCAATGCGCGTGTTCAGCGTGGGAGTCGTTCAGCCATCACAGCACAGGTAAACTGGGTGTGTGAGCTGTGTATGGCTCTGGCACACTGTTTCAGTCGATGAGAAATGCATTTTTTGTCCCTCGGTGATACGCTCGTAGGCTGTTCAGCCAGCCACCAATGCTGCATAAATCGGTTGTGTGCATCCGGGAGATTCAACTGTGATTTGAATGAGTTGCCCATTTGTGTTGTTCTACTACCAACTATACGGTGCAAAAGCTGTTTCTGGGTTCATGTGGGCGGACATTCAAGGTGTCAGGGTACCTCTTGTCGCAAAACAAGGATCTGAGTTGAAAGTGTGGTGGATGCCCAGTGTCAAGTTATGAACATTGATCATGCATTGTCGAAAAAAATATTCAATGGTTTGGCTGACCAGTAAAAACCACTTCGGAAATACAACCCAATTGAACTTCCTTGAATTCCATCCTATCTGTAATACACCAGTCAGGCAATGAAATGAACACTCCCGAAGGACATAGCTCGTTATGGATAGTTCAGTGTCTCCTTAGTTGAACAGCTTTGTATAGATAATAATACTGATTACGTAGTTCTAACTTGCGTATGAATGTGGAGTGGTTGCCTGAATGAAGTCACACAATCGGTTGCGCGCGTTGCTAATCACTTGTGGAATTCATTTGTATGAATGGAACGTGGTGAATTGTCCCTGATGGGTCATTTGTTGAGGCAACCCTTGAACAATTTCAGTCTTCAACAGTATACTACTGACTACTATCTTATTACGCAGGGTCCCAGTTTGTAGACTTTCCGACCCATTAGATTAGGCTGGACTGAACATGTACCAGGCTGATTGAGAAGCCGCTTGCAGAGTTAGTAACCCTAAGACAGGCTTATGCGTACTAGGCTTACAGCTTACTGATGACAGTTGACGATTCAGTAGTTATGATGTGAACCGAACAGCTGCTTTGCATTTGCATGTGTACCCTGGTAGCTTCTTCCAAGGCATCCTGGCGCCATCGTCCAGTGACGTACTGCCGTTTAACCAATAGCTGTCTTATGGCCCTCCACTCAGCCCCCCGGGACTAGGTTATCTCTCCCTCGTGCAAACATCTATGAAGCCTTGGCACGGCGAAGGTCGTATATCACTAAGATTTTGTCTAAGGTTTACCCTGTTTGTACTGTGAGCCTCTTCTGATGCATCCCCCTCTCCCGCGTATACCATTGTTGTGCGTAATTTGGGAAGCTATGGATGGTATCCGTATGTTCTCAACCGAGGGGTAATGCTGATTGCAATCTCTCCCCATCATTGTTGATAAACATATCACCTAATACGACGAACGAGCTACAATATATCTTGAAATCGCTGCAAATATTCCTCAACCACCCAGTAAGGTACAATGTTGACCCGGGTAATGATACTTCATGGCACTGATAAAACAATCAGATACAACGCATGTGATCCTAACCACCTTGACTATTCCTACTAAGCGGTTGCGTCTTTGTAGAGACTATATCCGAAAAGATAATTATTAGGCCCATTATAGTCGAGACCACAAACTATCTGATGTAGCTTGCCGCATTTTCTTAGATAACTCTTGATGCTATGGTATCGGCGAAATAGTGGCCATGATTACAGTGGGTGAGTTTGGCAGGCTTATAAAATTCGGGTTACGTTTATCAGGGTTAAGGCTAGGTGAACAACTATGATGCTTCGCCTCACGTTGTTTCAAGGCCCACGGCACTTCTTACTAATATTCGCATCGCTGCTGCTGAGGTGGCTGACTGACAGTTTGATGGCTTACACAGAAATTGTGTCTCTCATCAGCGTGATGAGCAGCTGCTTTTCGATGAAGAAAACTAATCATAAGGTGGCTAAGAACTCTTCGACAGCCCACAACCGGTTTCGCCCTTCCACTTCAGGCTCATCAGGTAGGCGCAGTCCTCGACTTTACCTCACCCTCATGTTCTACTTTAACCCGATTTGTATGAAATTCGCGAAATACACTCATTTGCACACCAGTTCTAATGGGAGACTCAAATGAATCACATTCTAGTAATTTCGTAAACAAGAGATTCAACTGGGATCTCGTTGAGTCTCCCTTGAAAACCACATTGTTGTTTGAATTAATGTATTCTACGAGCACGTTTTCAACTTTGTGAAGTACATTAAACCCATGGTTCCATTTTGGGTGCGCCCTCGGGAACGGTGATCAGCGGAAACAATTGAGACAGGCCTTTTACAAACATAGTATGATCGAGTGAGGAAACCCAAAGAAGTCAGGAAAAAACAGTCAGGCCTGTTAGCCACCAGCATCAGCACACAAAAAAGATCTAAATAAGTTGAAATGGTTGCGGAAAGAAAATCAGTACTTTCCGAGTGTTCTGAAACTGGATTGCGAGATGTAATATAAATGTGCGGGGAAAGTTGATTGCTGAATACCTAAGAAGCGGGCCTTGTACTCAAGAGTCATGTCCACAACATGGCGTTACGTTTTATTGAAGGAAACTACTCACAAGACTGCTGAAAACTTTTTGACAGCCCACAGCTGGTTTCGCCCTTCCACTTCAGGCTCATCAGGTGGACGCAGTCCCTGGGTTTCCGTCAACCCTATGTTCTACTTGAACTAAAATTGAACGAGATTAGCGAAATACTCTCATTTGCCTACCAATTTGGTTTTTCAGTGAGATTCAACTGAATTCCTTCTGAATCTCTCGTTTATCATATTTTGCAACTGAATGTGCTGCACGAAGGCTGTCTCCTGTTTCAGTTGGTACGACATTCGAGATATCGCTGAGATTACTTCTAGTTTCCTGCTTAATAAAGCATCGGTAGAATGTTAATGACTGTTAGAATTACTCAGGGGTTGCCCTATCAAATGACCTACTAGAGACATTTCACCGCGTTTGCTCTATACGGTTAAATGTCACAAGTCAAACAATTGCTGCATTTCGTGGGACATTTGTATCAGACATGTGTGGAATGACGCAAAACTCCACATACTCTGTTATGAAAGTGGACAGAATGGTCGACATGAAAATAATCCTAGCCTCCTAGCTGGATGGTGTCACCGTCCAAATCTCAGTTCGATCAGCTTGCTTAAAGTGTTTCGACTGCATTATTTCTGTCTTGTTTCCGGGATATAAGTTCAAATAGGTGGATAATCTTACCTGACTGCTAGTAAACAGTCCCAGAGATCTCCTCAATGATTTACATTCTTTCCGAATTTTCACACCTTAGTGCATGAAATTCGTATCCTTAGCGAAAACAGCAAAGACCTAAACATATATGAGCGTCGTATCGGAGTAAGACGCCGCCGCATTCTTTAGCAGACTAGTGTTCAATATGTGTAGTAGATGTCCAAACCACCCTAACCTGATAAACCTTAGTTGTTACTCTGGCGATTTCGGTTATTTATCAAGTACCAGCTTTTGTGCGGACAGGCCACTGCTAGCTAATTTTCGTTATGCTAGGAAGGGACCAGTGAACAAACCTTTAAAGGAGATCAAAAGCTATCAGCCTTTTAAGTCAGGGCTGATTTCAGATGCACATCTTTCCTGTGACTGTACGGCCAAACTTAATCAAGGGCGTAAATCCTGGAGAGGTGAGTGAAGCTTGTGTTGCAAACTTCTGCAATTTAATCTTGGCACTACTTCAAATTAAGACTGAATTTGGTTTCCGAAGTTGAAGATGAATGAAAATGGGTTTTTTTAAGCGAGTTCAAACCAAACGAGAAACCACAGACTGCATTCACTGGCCACTGAGCAACTCAATTAGTTTAACTTGAACCAACAGCCCAAGATGTTAAGAGTTTGGTGTCCAGTTAAGCAGATAGGTGATATTGTTCCCGACAGGACGTCAAAGGCACATACGTAAAACATGATCACGCTGGTCTGCGCCTAGCTGGTACAATTGATACAGAAAAGAGGATTGATGAGAAACAGTGGGTGACTGAAATTGTGCCGTTAACTCTTGTCACAAACGCCCCGTAGTCAGTGCGGCAAACCAACAGCAATAACTGGAGATCAAGTGTCTAAATTATTATGGGCAGTTTTTAAATGGCAAACGTTCACAGTCTTCCGCATGAGTGTGCATTGTAGATTCGCTGTGGATGGATTCAGGACAAGATAGACGTTGTAGAGCATTTGTGTTTCAGTAGAAGGTTTATTCAGTTTCACTCGTGTGAACCAAAGGAGAAAAACAACAAAACATGAGATGAAAGAATGTCTAAGTTAACTATGCCACTTCGTGACACGCTTTGGTTGAAGGACATTGGGTACGGGTCACTAGGCACTACTCTTGGGAGGGACAATAACCGATCGACGCGTCAGGAAATGGTCGAGTGTTTGCGCGTGAGATCGTCCCAACGTTCATCAAGCGCTTCGACTGAGGTGGTTTGAAGAGAGCTTGAATCGTCACAGTGTCTGTGTCCGCTAACCGAACCGTCCCAAGATAATTAAGTCCACGCTGAAAAAGCCAGCCCGAACGGTAAGCTCAGTGCGGCACACAGCTTGTAGACCGACCAAGAGCTACATGTGCCTTTGAAGTAGCCGACAGTAAACAAGGCAGGAAGCCACGATGACTTTTGGTGGACTAGTAAGTAAAGACATGACGAATGCAACCCAGATCCAATTAGCTATTTCCGTAGTACTGAGCTCTTCAAACAGATCACTTAGAGGGCCCAGCATAATTTACGCAATGGCCCGACTTGGCCCTTGTAACCGACACTCTACCGAAGTACGACAAATGAATCGCCAGGCTTTTGAAGATGGGAAAGAATTGCGAAAGGTTGCGCTCTATGACAGACAGTCGGTAATTGGATGGAAGTTTGTGACACTGGGGCTGTTTCTAGGATAGAACAGGGTGAGAAAGCGTGTCCCAAATAATAGTGAAATCGTAAAAACTGTCCGGTAAATAGCAATTGATTCGACATTGAAACTTCATGCGTTACGTCTGCGACTTACCGCGGATTTCGACGATGAGTTTGACAGCGCTGGCCAGGCACCCCGATGCACGCCTGATTACATCGAAGTAAGTGTATCCTATAAGTGAGGCTATGTACACAATTGCGAAATAGGTACATGCTGAGGGTTATGCATTTGGAGACCGAAGGCAATGCAGAGGTCTAGAAAACCGGTTTTGGCTTGTTGTATTGCCTAGGGATTAATCGATCAGTTGGAGACACCAACTCGTGTAGTTATGTCCATACACCAGTCAAATCTACCACTCCACGCGGGGGCTTCTGTTGGGTGTCATCGAACCAGCCATTGTTTCTGATGGCGTCCATTCCCACTGGTGCCTGAATGGGACCCTCAGAGAAAGTGAATTTGGATCTGCGACAGTGATATACCTAGGGGACTATTTACCGACTCCCAATACGAGTGGAGTTGTGTTGTTGTGAGGTTCATAAAACTATATTTTCACTAGGTGTGTAGGGTATGCCAAAATCATACATCAAAGCCCATGTGCAACAGAACTACCAAGTGACGCTTCGTGAGGATCCACCCAGAATGCTCGCAAACAACAGTGGATGGTGCAGTTTTTGGGGTGGGTGAAAATGCTTCTAAAGTTCAAATCACCATTAAAATTGCGTAAATATGATTAAGCACCCTTCGTATATGTATGCAAAATCTGAGTATACGAAGACGTGTTATTTTCCTGTACTCCTTAGTTTGCGGAAAAAGGGAACTAGAATATGAGAAACTGTAGTTCTGCCTGCTGTCGCAGGCACCGTGGTGTTGTGGGCGACCTAGTGTTCCTCTCGATGATGGTTATATCTCAATAATTAGGAGTACTGGTAGTTGTAGGATTCGTTACACCTGTGTCCAAATCATGTCTGTTTGAACAAGCCTAACCATGGGCTACGCAAGTGAATCTATTGTTGGTGTGAGCAATCGTAAGTTTAGGTCACAGGCAACACCTTTTATACCACCGCTTGTTACCGGTTTTGAAGTAGGTTTACATGTATGAGTTGTACGACACTAATACCAGGTACCATCGGGTACCACTGAAAATTGTGCTCAAAACCACAATTCCTCACTGGGTCCAGGAGAGTATCTCAGTTCCACTTTAGACTGATATCTTCGCAAGAAGACAGGATTATCTTCAGTCCCGAGTATTTTGGTCACCATTTAATCCCTCCTAAAGAGAGCATCCAGAACCAGAGATAGATCGGCCAACAATCAGCTCACATGAATAGTGCATACTCCGGAATATTTTCGTCACTAAGCTTCTTTAGATATTACCAATTCGACTTGAACACATCATAAACTAATTCACCACCCTAGTTTGGAAAATCTTTTCATTGTGCCGATCGGGTTATTCTGATCACTTCACACCAAAGTGGCACTGAACTGTAATTTCGCTCTTATTTGGACCCATTAGTAGTGTATATTCTTGAGTGTGAGTGCATATTGTACAGATCCTGAAACCACTGGTAACAGTTATGTACAAACCAAATTAACCGCAGCCTTGGGGCTGCGAGAGTTTCGTTTCAGCAACAATCATTGGAAGATTTGTTTCAACCCCTTCAAGCCAATCCGTTACGAATAAGTAGGGTATTTGTTTTAACACCGGGCTGCTTTACATTTAGGGTGAAGGCACGCACCTCTTTGCTGTGTCTAGGTTTACTTGGTTACTCCAGCAGATGTTGTTGTAGCCCCGGGAATCGATCAGAAAAAAGTCCCCGATTGGCCCCTGGGAAATCTCACTCTATCAAAAAAATCACAGGACTTTATATGAGTACAAACAGTCATCATGGACGCATTGGTTTTCCTGATCCGACTGCTCCTGCTCCTGGTTGGCCCTTATTCAGCTGTGCCAGTCGATCGTTGTTGGGTCCCAGTACTCTGACTGAACCTTACTGACTGGATGATCTCGACTTGTGCTGACCTCCAGTTGTACCCTGTGAAGTATCCGATGGCTGGTCGTCACACATCGGACCGCATTAGGGCAGTTGTTGGTTGATTATGTTGCCTTATCGCGTGTTGCTGTCACCGCAGTCCCTGCATGGTTTCCTAAACGTACGGATGTTACGTTATCTGGGTGAATCAAACCGAATGAAACAAGTTCTTCAACTCATTCCGTTTCAGTAAACTCTGTTAACCTAAAAGCGCTACGGTAGCTAAGGAACTGATACTGAGTACGGATCAGCTGACAAGGGATAGCGCACTAGAAAGTAGCCTGTGCAAGCCCGATTGTGGTGTTAGTCGCGCAGTCTAATGCTAATTACGCAGTGTGATGATTAAAGAACCGATAATATCACTGAAAGTTGTAAGAGTTGTCAAAGCATCATTGAGTATCCATTCTGCAATGATTTAGAACCAACTTTGTTCGCAGATAGCACCCAGGTACCTACAAAAACACCAAGTAATCCGAAATGGAAGCGGTCAAGAAAGACAAAATAGAACGATCCAAACAAAAGTACAGCATTACTCAGTGCAATAAGATATGATTGTTCTCATTCAGTCCATTTTGGTGGATCAGTTCGGAATGTGAAACTATCCAATGAACATGGACAAACTTCACAAAAGACTAGAAATTGTCAAGTTGTTAACGTCGGTTCGGATTTGTTAGTGATTAAGAATATCGAACCTCTCTAATTGGAGCGGCTACATGGGAGTATATATATATATATATATACATATAT
>SJOL01006370.1:724417-873290 GCA_004794785.1 Opisthorchis felineus | reverse complement strand
CAACACCCTGGACATTCTGGCGTTTTAACCCACAAAGATATTAGAGGTGACTGTCTGTGACCATTGTTGTACGGACCTAGCTGAATGATGGTGTGCACTTACTAGCCATATATGCCTGCCTAGGGTACGTCTCTTGAGTGGTGTGGGCCACCAGATAATTCCTCGTATGCACTGTGAGTCTCAGCTGTTCAGTTGTATCCACCTGAATTGACAATAATGAGCCACCAGTTGAGCGCACTGACTGTTTTGGAATTTCTTCTCCTGTCTACTCTCAGGTTTACACCGTATAGAGAGTGTTCAGGTGGATGCGCATGCAGCTCATCTCAAACCGTACACTGCCTTACCCATTTTGCTCGAGAGAGGACCATCGGAGTAGTTCGACGTGATATGTCAGTTCAAAGACGGTTACCAGCTCACCATCTCACACCAATGTCATTGTGTCCTAGGCTGTAGAAAGTGAAAACGTTGCTCAATGGCACAGAAGCATGATTCGGTGACAGCCTTCTTTCACCTGAGTAGTACGGTAAGACGGATCACGTCAATCGATGCACAGGGTTTTTGCTAACCAGACGTACAACTAGGCCGGAAAAAGCTGAGCGAATGAACAGTAGTAAAGAAACAAAATGCATGTTAACGCATCTCTGTGCTCGGCCGAACAGTTGGCACACCTTCCAATGCATGCGAACATTAGAACTCGCGATGGCTATGACCGGTCCACATGCCCATGGTGAGAAAGTTTGAAAGCAAACTTGACTGTCTAAATGCATTATTTCAAGCCACACTGGTCACTGGGCTGTGGGTTTTGGCCAACAAACACTACGCCTTGGTAGGACATCAGCTTATCAGCGCAAGGACCCAGCATCAGGGCAGTGACTGGTCGCCTTAAAATTCACCAGAGCTTAATTTGCTCTGAGTGTGGGCGTCGCTCTGCGTCCATGCTGCACTGGAAATGGATGGGTTCGAAGACAGCATGAGTAACCGTTGGGTTCCTCTCTGCTAACTGTGCCGTCTCGCGATCATTAAGCCTATGTTGTAGGTACGCTCGGCACGGCACAGAACCAGCAAGACGGCTGTGAGCTACTCCACCCTTCGAACAATCGGCATCGGGCAAGGCAGCTCTCTTGATTTTCAGTCGTGATTGTGGACATAAGTTAGCAGAGACATCACAAAGTAACTCCCTTACAGCTGGCCGGTTTACTGTCCCTGAGTTTATCAAGCAAACCAATACAAGGACTAGACCGAAAGAACCCACATCAGCCTGCGGACTGGTTCATCATACGTTTGAAAATGGAAGAATGGGATAGCATCAAGCGGCACTACCTGGCGTAAAACGACATACGGTGAAAGTGTGAGAGACGAGATGAGCTCCGACGAGGCAACTCTGGGTTCGGGGTCATGCTGTGAGAGACAGGGAGGTAGAGGACCTGGTTAATGGATGACAGCAAGTTCGACGGCTACGACGTTTGCCAGCTAGCTCTGCTAAATTTGACAACGATGTGAGTTTGACAGCCCTGGCCAGTCCCCCCGTTCCAAACCGTGTCGGCAGACAGGTTACTGTCAACACTAATGCTGCGTGTCGGTAGAGCTTGGATGGACTTTATATCTGCGATGTTGGTGCACGTAGGGTCCTGTTCACCAACTGAAATAACGATCGTTGCGAAGTTTGTAAAATGATGTTTACTGTAGGTGTGTGGCGTATACTGAAGTCATATATAAAAAATTATGTGATATGGCTATCAAGGGATGCTTCAAAGAGACCCGACTAGACAACGAATCAAAAAGAGGGCTGAAGTTTTTGTACTGGACGGCAAATGTGTCCACAACCCAAATCACCATCGGAAGCTGTGTCCGTATGGTGGAACACATATCACACATGTATACCGAAGTTTTAAACTGAAGCTTTGTGAGATTTCACTTTGCAACGGAACACGCTACTTATGAAGTTGCTGAACACTATTTCGTCAGTGTTTTCCTGCTTCTGTGCTAGAAACAACATGGACCAGAATATGGGGAGCTGCACTTCCGCAAGCTGTTGTGACGCTTGGTTCCTACTGTATTGCTGAAGCCATCCTATTATTTTCCGTCTGATGAATGTCTTATCTCAGTAATTAGAGGTCCGGGTGGTTGTGGGATTTGTTGAATATTTGTCCACACCACATTCGCTTGAACAGCCTTGTCCTTGTCCTTACACAATTATCAAGGTCAGTCTGTATCAAAGGGTGGAAGAACGGGGTCCGAGTTTTGATCTTACTAGAGCTAAGCATTAATGCGTATATTTTCCTGTTGAGGCCCATCATATAACCGAGTAAAGCTGGGTGAGATCGCAGACAATAGGATACAGCGAGCAACCGTATACCGAGTGTTCATCCCTATATCCTACAAAAACTAAACCATGCAATCACCATGCATCCCTCAAGAAGAATCTACTGGGATTTCAGCATAGCAGTGAGAGTAATATTTGATGCGATGTTGACCTGGATCGCCTGATCCCTGAAGCTAATCACTGAGCTTGAACTGATATCAGATATTTTGCCTGCATATTCGAGCTGGTCCCTCTCTGTGCAAGGGATGTGATCAAGTTCAGCCATAATGTATCTACGGTGTGTTTATGGCGTGTTCACGTGGCAGACCATCAAATGAGAGATACAGGTGTTAGACTTACTGTTTATCATCCGCAAATGCTTCTATATAGGATCCTCCCAACAGCTACTACAGGACAAAAGGCGTCGCTTCTCAACGTGCCTAAGTTTCTTTCGCTGTGTAGTGCATATATTCTCCATGCTAAACGAAAGTGCTCCTCAATCTGTAACAGACAGGTGGCAATATTCGGGAACTTTATGTGAGCACCTGAAGCAAACACAACTGGATGAGAAAGTAGTGATTGTGGTAATTGTCAATATGATGCATAACCTGACGTACACTTCATCGTCCCTTATCAATTTATTGAAACCTACTACCCCCTAAAGCCCATTTACCACGCGTTTGAGTGGTATCATGCCAATCGAAAACGTCAATTGAAAACGTCACCAAAGTATGATGTCGCCCCAGGTGAACATCGCAGTCCCTCCTGTCCAACAGAACGGATTTTCATTGGGCATCATTTGAAGTTCTTGTCACCCATGTCGATAATGAAATACTGATGATCGAGCATCTGCCAACCAAGTCTACTGCCATATTAGTCGGTTTATTAGCCTATTGCAAAGTCACACAGGAAGCAAGAAAGTAAACTGATTCGCTAACAATCATCCCATTCATTCGGTAAAGTCACGTGACCGAAGATTGGTTCTCCTTTAGATGTTTCAGCGTCTTTGCTCATGCTGACAACTATTTGTCAACACATACTTTAGATGGACTGCCTGACCATAAAAGCTCATGGTGCTGAGAAACCTCCCAACATCCTGTCGTAATTCGGGCCTCGGCCTCCATGTTAGTATTGGACACTGAACGGAAACGACGAAGTGGATGAGCAGAGGAAAACTGTGTGCCCTGACTGTTTTATCCGCCCAGGACCCATGGTCTTAAACTTTGAGCATAAACTCATATACTTGGCAAACATCTCACAGCGTTGCGTGACCATACAAATCCTGGATGCTAATTTAAGGATTTGTACGTCATACAAATAAAATCGATTCAAACTAAGATCATTACTTTCTGTAACTCGAAGACAGCCTAATGGCTACCTTATGTACACCAGACTAATTTATTTGGTTAGCAGTTAAGAAAGCGTATGTTCTGACAGTTAACACCGGAATGAATGGTGCCTCGGTTAAATCCACAACTTTTCTTCCTGAAGTTGTGTACTTGTGCTCGCGCAAGAGCTAGTTTCACAAATGCCCTCCAACTTTCATCTCAATCGATTGCATTGTGTTGGGAGTTGGGTGGATTCGCATAGTCGATAAATCGTGCGATTCCCAACTGGGACCAAGGCGACCGGTTGTGGTTGCCACCGCACCGGCGTACAGATGAGTGATTGACATGCCAAGACCTGAATGCAGCAGCGGCACAACGACCAGGCCCTTCAAAGACCGGCCTCGTGGTGTGTTGGTCCTGCAGAGGCGAGCGATTAGCTTACCAACCCACGTGGCTCACTACGTGCGTCATCCATAATGAGACCAGATGCAGTGATCGTGTTTGAAGTGAATGCATCTGCACGTGCACACAGCCTATTGTGGGTGCTCTAGCGCCTGGACTAGCACCTTGGCAACACCGATGCGTCTCATGCTTCAAAGGATGGCTGCATGTGCTGGCTGGTCACCAGCACGTTAGGAGGTCAAAATGCCACTGCCTAGGTAACCTCAAATTTTGGCGGGCTCCCTTGAGTGAAAGAGATCCAAACACAACGAACCGTTGAATATCCGTGGTCAGCGTTTTTCAAATTCTCCCTGAACTGCAAAAAACATACGCCAACAAGAAACAAACAGTTCATCTACGATAGCATTTGCTGGCTGCGTTGCAGTGCGGCGCTGGTGATACCTTGAGACTGTCATTCATTGGACTTCAGTAAGCTTTTCGGGAAGCATTACTCGTTTCATTTTTTGTGGATTGACGACTGTAGTGCACAAGTGTTCCGCAGAGTGAGGCCAAGAGATAGATTTTAGCGGACCAAAATGCGCCCTCGGTTCAACGATACGAAAACACGCGAAGTAATGGATGTGTTTGTACCTGTTTTTGAGATATTCGGATTATTCACAGCTAAGTTCCGAGCTGTTTATGTGCCTGAATTCTGTGTGTCTATTGTCGAACAACTCAAACCTTTGAAGTCGCGCTCTCGGTCCACCAACTATATGTAGAATAAACCGGATAAATCTGGTAGGAAGTTCCGGAAGCTGGTCGACACAATCCCAATACTTATATGATACACCGTCATAAATTGATTCCTATGAGAAAGAACGACGGGACACGCAGTAGTATGGTTATAACATCACCACAAATATCTGTTTCACCAGGAACCCAGCGGAATCTCTCGTTTATGATGTCTTTAAGCAACTGAATGTGCTGCACCAGGCTGCCTCATGTTGCTTAAAGACATGATAAACGAGAGATTCATCTGTGTTCCAGGTGAGTCTCCCGTCAATTGGTATTCAAATGAGTGTAGTTCGCTAACTTCGTGCAATTAGAACTTCGTGCAAGTAGAACATAGGATGACGGAAACTCGGGGACTGTGCCTATCTGATGAGCCTCAAGTAGGGTGAAACAGGTCGTGGGCTGTCGAAGAGTTTTCAGCAACCTTATGAGTAGTGTATTGCATCTATTTCACAATTATAATTCTGGCTCCGAGCTTACGGCAAACAAAAACTGAGGGGAAAAAAGCGTAAAAAGCCATAAGGAAATCATTAGTGAAATTATTTTGCAAAAACTAGACAGGCACGACAGTATTTTCTTGTGGAACGACCCTGATAAACGATTATTGTTGCGCTTCGCGAAATACGGTGAATTGCAAACTAAGTTGGTTTTTAACGGAAGACTCAAAGGAATCCCAGCTGAATCTCCAGTTTATGATATTGGTTTGCAAATGAGTGTAGTTCGCTAATTTCGTGCAAGTTGGGTTGAAGTGGAACATTAATTCGACGGAAACTCGGGGACTGCACCTGCCTGATGAGCCTGAAGTGGAAGGACGAAACCGGACGTGGGCTGCAAGGACTGTTTAGCAACCTTATGAGTAATGTGTCCCGCCTTTGAGAAGAAACTGTTGTTGCGTTATCACACCACGAACTACAAAAATGAACAAACATGTTGTCGACAGGTCATTACTTCATACAGTGCGAAAAAAGCAGGCGAATAAAAGTAACAAAAGGAGTTAGATACTGTCGCGCTAAGCTTTTAGATATCAGCACCCAACCGGTGATCGCAGTAGCCGTAAGCGGTTCACGATACATCTTGTCAATGAACTTTTTGATACTGGTACATGTGGCCTAATCCTTATCATTGGTGAAAAATTAATAGATCAACACGTGCTACGGAGGAAACGAACGAGGTTTATAGATGATCATTTAGGTGCACCTTTGTCACGGGATCCATTAAACGCTATCAGGGCTCTAACTACAAAACGGATGGAGACAACAATAGGAAAGCCCATGCTCAGATAAGAGGGGAAACTCAGCAAACTCGAACAGAAAATGGAAGCCTCCGGGAGAAGTTGTAACCAAGCGATATTGCCTGAACTAACTGACTCCAACAAGCTTTGCCTGCAGCCTGCCCAGAAGCTTATGTGACCAAGAGTTGCAATTCTTGAAAGTAGACCGCAGCTTCAACTTCACTCGGGAACTGCTAACTCCGAGTAAAGTCATTCCGCTTGGGGAGCCCGCATTTCCGAGGCTTCCAGTAAAGAAACAGAAGAAACTAGAATAATCATCTGCAATATTCTCACAAACCAACGACTACTCGGGAGCAACTTGTCACGTGCACTAAACTTGTTGAAGAAAGATAAGCCAATTCCGATCCCCAAAGAGGATGACGTCGCTGTCCTTACGTGAAGATCGAAACACATACGGGAACTCCAACTCTCAACAAGACGAAAATTTGAGTAACCAAGCGCCCAGACTTGACCAATGACGGTGATATACGTCTGCACCAAAATTCACAGGACTCGGAAGATTCTGCGTTATCAAAACTCCATAAAATAGGCGTACCCGTAGAGCCCATCGTAGACTGTATTACCTGTGCAACTTGAAACCTACTCACATAATTGAGCGATTTGTTGAAACCGTATTACCAGCTAGTTGTAAGTCGCGTAAATGACTTGTAGTATTTTCCAATGCACCTATATCACAATGATGACACAACTATGTACAGACAGACTGACGGTGTCATTATGTACTGCACCACCATTTACAGCGATTAATCTTTCCGCACACGACGTAAAGACTGAGGCCTCACGTGACCTTGCCCATCCGCCACGCACATGGCTGAGATACGATGACGATATGTTTTCGAGTAAATTAGCCACAAAACAGTAAGCCTTCTTAAACCGCCTGACTAGACAGTGCAGAAGTATTCCGACAAATACAGTCATTT
Source organism: Opisthorchis felineus (assembly GCA_004794785.1). Taxonomy (NCBI): domain Eukaryota; kingdom Metazoa; phylum Platyhelminthes; class Trematoda; order Opisthorchiida; family Opisthorchiidae; genus Opisthorchis; species Opisthorchis felineus. Next base: position 866,276 of record SJOL01006370.1, on the reverse strand, counting down.
GCATATCGATTCGGTTTTCAAAAAAAGACTCAACAGAATCTCTCATTTATGATATTCTTCAACTGAATATGCTGCACAAAGGCTGCCTCATGTTTCAGTTGGCACGATACTCGAGATATCGCAGAATGTTTTCATAAAGGAAACTACTCACAAGGTTGCTGAAAGCTCTTCGACAGCAACCTTGTGAGTAGTTTTCTTTATGGAAATACAGCAGTATCGTATTCACTATGGGAACTGAAAGTGAACTGTAGATAGCCTGTTAACGTCAGTCATTGATTCCCGGTGTAAATTCACAGAAAAACCACACAACCGACATGTGTCCACATTAGGAGTCCTCACATGTGCACCATGTCATACACGCAGATGTTCGATTCTTAGAGAATCATATCAAGAAGTTATTTTCGGATGAGTGCATACAAGCATATGAATTAGAATGATTCAGCAGGGGGGTACAGCAAAGTAAATACCCCCTACCCAGACTCACTGATCAACGGTCATTGAGAACACTCCCCGAAGCGACCAGACGGGAAGACGAAAATCCTTTGGGCACTGTGGGAACGCCATCCAGAAAGTACTTCGGAATTATGGTATCAAGACGTCCTTCCCAATCGACGAGACCTTACGACGACATTTCGTAAGAGCTAAGGGTGCTGAACACAGAAAACTGTGTCTACTGAATTAATTGTTCACAATGTCTCACGAAATACACAGGTCAGATATCGAAACAACTCCACGTACAAACTACGGAGCACAAACGGCATGCAGGATTTCCTCCAAGAAACCCAAATGGGATTAAAAAAAACTGAACGCGACTAAACCATTGAACTTCACGGCAAGTCAAACTTTTACATCGATTATGATACCACAGGCACACTCCAGTCAGGATTCAGGTCGCATGTGGAGCGGACGTGTTTTGAAGATCAACACACATCCGAACTGTCAACGGTAGTGATGGAGCCAGCCTTCCGTTAACGTGGCTTGGGCTTACTGCACACATTAACGGACACGGCGGCCAGACGTCGAACAGGAATTTCAACATTGACGTATTTCCGCCGACACAACAATAAACGTAGCCACATTCCAGTCTAAGCATACAGACAATAACACGTACACGCACAAACTGGCTGTATTTGACTGACAGTTGATCTCAGATACACTACAATCAGAAGACATGGTGGGTGTATTTGATCCGTATTCAACTGACTGCAAAAACCCTTGAAAAGGGTTGCCCACAGAACCATTACACTGTGTTTCTCTATATACCGGTAGAAATGTCTGGGGGGGGGGGAATCCTGTAGGACTTCCCTCTGTGGAATTTGGACTGCTCTATGTACGCACACCATTTTGGACTTTCAACAGATATTTTGCAACATTCAATCACTAATGGATCAGTTTTCTCAGGGTAATCAACTGGGTTGTTTCCGAGACCTGTCGTGTAAGTTAATTCTCGCTTTTCTAACATGTTAAAATAAAGAATCAAGTAGACGTGGCCTGAAAGCAAAGGCACACTTGCGGAAGGACACGAACCGCCGACATCCCACTTCCCGGACGGTTACTCTATCGTCCTCATAGGTGTTCTTCGTTCATGCTTTTCTATTATTGTGCTTCGTTGTGTTTCTCATTTGAACATCTAACAAACCTCCTTCCAATTCCTAACATTATATTGTAGTATGATTAGGTCAGTATCTCGTCTTTCAAAATAGTTTCAGCCTTAGACATATACACTGCATACCAATTTGGTTTTGACAGGAGACTCACCAGGAACCCAGCTGAATCCCTCGTTTATGATGTTCAAATAGAACATAAGGTAACCGGAAACTCGGGAACTGCGCCAACCTGATGAACCTCAAGAAGGGCGAAACCGGTCGTGATCTGTCGAAGAGTTTTCAACAACCTTATGAGTACTGTATTACGTCTACAGTTTCAGCGTTATTAGCTGGACAGACACAAGAAGACTTTGAGACCAGCCGATTGATGGTCACGTGGTACGCTGTCCTGTGGTAATAAGCTTGATCTCGTACCAAATATGGACGAGTTCAGGATATTTTCATTCTAGACAACTGCTATTATTAAGGACCGAAAAATGGCTCCAACAGCATGCGCAGTGGAATAATAGCCTTACGGTATTTCATGCTCATGATATTCTTTCTTTGATATTCCAAGTGATGCGCTCGAAAAACCTCATTTTACGTTGAGATGATTGGGATCAAACCAAAGTTTTATGCAGTAGCTTGAAGGGCTTGAATAAAAGCATGTTTGTGATTTACTTAGACTCTTCACATGCTTTACAAGTCAGCTTAGTTTGTCTGGATACCTTGCTGAATTCAAGACCTATAATGCATCAGATCAAACTGACCGGACAGGAAGAGCTCGTATACCTTATTTAATGTGTTCTATCGCAGATCAAACCAAAAGGGCAGAAGTTTTCGGGCTGTCACATATTCTGCCAGTAAGTTGTCACAGCGAAATCGTCTAAATCCTGACAGCCATAAACTTACCAGAAAAATCAACGGCTATTTAGTTATCGAGTTCTTCACTCAATTTCCTCACCACAAACATACATAGACACAAAGCACATACCAGTTTGAGCAGCTCCTGAGCGCGGTATGGGCCTATACAATGCTGACTGTCGGATAATCGCACTTGGTCTGACTTTGGCTGCATTGGTTTTTACCCAAGCGTACGTAGCCACTTCAATCAAGTCTCACAAATTCATCCACGGTGGTCATTACTCGTAGAGGTCTCTGGTGGCCCAAACTAACAATCCTAATGCCTACTTCACGCGGGATATTCGTATTCGAGAACCCACTGTTGTATTTCAGCCATACGAATCAATCAGGGACATAACGCGGCTCCTCCAGCGTACCGCATGTTCGCAAAACGACTGCTGAGTTAATTCTTTAACTTGCATTCCAAGAACAAGCCAATGGGTTGCGCCTTCGAGCATCTACTGATTCCAAGGCGATGTTTACCCTGACGACCTTTCGTGGTTTAACCCCCCGTAACACTCCGCATCCTCAAAATCCGTTCTCTCCGCTCAGTTTTTCGACTATCCAATCCGCAACGAGTATTTTCACTCTAATGTGCACACCTGTGTTTAGCGCATGAATCACGTGACACAATGGACGCCACTCTCCCCTCGGGCTGTGGGTGGGGCAACCGCGAATCACAAGTTCAGCCTGACGCAGCTGAGTCACCGATCCGGGGTGCACCGTGTATCCGATCGCCTCAGGGATGCCGGTTGAAGTGGCACACGTGGAACGCCGCTGACTTACCGGTGAGCGCGCACGGACAAGCATGTCTGGTATGTAGGCTATGGAATCACCAGGGGACAGAGGTTCTCCGACGCAGGGGTTAGCGTCAATTTATGTGGATGGAAAGCAGAGAGCAAGCTCATGAGCCGAAGCCCAGCAAGCAGGTTTGTACATCACTACTACCCACATATAATTCACCAAAAATGGTAGGCGTTCTGTACTACACATTGTGGACGAAATCGATGCAAGCTCGTCAGCCGAAGGATCGACAGCTATCGGTGACCTTTATATGTGGCCAGGACGCGACAGAGAACGGCCAATGGTCGTTGTGTCAAAAACTCAGTTTCAAACTTACGGTTTATTTATCGTGACATCTGCGAATTAGATTTATACAAGCGAATAATAATAATAATAATAAATAATAAGAATTACTGTTTTCTACCTTTTTACTCCCTTTTTGGTAATTAAGCCGAACAGAGCATGGCGTGTCCGTGAACACAGCGGAACACTTTCCACAATGGATCTTTAGACTAGCAAGTAAACCCGCGAAGTCATCCCCCACAAAGCACACTTGGGACTCGCACTGTTTGACTAAACCAGATTATTCCCAGAAGACCACCTTGCTCCTAAGCTCATCAGAGGCCGTGGCAGCTGCGCTGACTGAAATCTAATCGATGTTTTAGGAAACAGATGGTTTTGTGATTGACTTTACCTTGGTAGCGCTGATGTGAATAGAGCTACATCTCATCCACACTTCACTTCTGTTCTCACGCCTCACCCTTTTTCCTCACCCACATGTATCTAGTGTTACTAGAGCTGGAATCCCTGGGAGCACTACCATTGAGAAAACACTGTATTTGGAAGATCTTTACTGAATTGAGTTGTCAGCCTACAGGAAACATATGTGAGGAGTCAGGTTCATTGCTGCAGCACCTGTTTGTGTTCACTGAAAAGAGACTCAGCATCTCTCAGCAGGCTGTTAAATTAAAACAGGAGTTTTGAATACTATTCATATTGTCGATGAGAACTCTGGGTAGTCCATTATTGGTTTCGCTGTTCTTGGGACTCAGCGAATAGGCTCAACCTCCGAAACCCTATCCGCCTAATTTCTTACTTGAACCACAAAGTTGCACTATTTTACACCAAACACTCATTCGTATGGAATTTTTTTTTAATTATAAGGTCAAAACACAGCGTCGTGGAATAGGTTGTTGTAATCCGACGTTTCGGTTGCCTTGGGCGACCTTTCTCAAGGATTTCTACAATCAATTGAATACGAGTCAAGCGCAGCGACATTTGGGTCCACTACCGCGTCTTCTGATTGGTGCATCCCTGTGATCAGTTAGCAGCTAGATTGGGTCAGCGTGCGTGGGTGTGTGTGTACGTGTGATTGCGTGTGTACTCCGATTAGGATGTGCTTCCGTTTGTTGTTGTGCCGGTTGTGATGCCTCATTTTTTGAGACCCTTGCTTGATATCTGGTTACTATGCCTGCTAAGGTGTGCAGTCATTTGCTTCGTGCTAGTCCGCTTGTAGGTATTCGTATCCACCATGTTTTATTATGGTCGAGCTCGTCTAATTGTTAGGATGTTGAAACAGGGTATAAAATCAGACGTGGCTTTTGATTGAAAAAAACCACATTAGGCATTCAGATGAGAAGACGGAGACTAATCGAAATACCAATACCGCTGGTTCATCACACCGGGGATGGTAGCAATTGCCTGGCTGATTGCCTCAGGATCTTCCACGCTAGCCACAGCGCCTGGGTAGGCATGGTAAAAAAACTAGCGCTGAAGAGAAAATATTGCCCGACTTGGGCAAATAAACTAGCTCTGGGTTCGTCTTGTCAACCTCTTTCTTAAACTTTAAAATGTTTAGAAAATGTCGTATCATTGGCTGGCTGTTGAAACATGATCCAATAGACAGCTGTTTGATTTATTGGACAAAATTGGACATTCTAGTAAAATTATGGAATTTGTATTGTCCTAGATTAAAAAATAACGATCCCAATGAAGCTTTGGCGGTGGAACAGGCTCTACTCTTTCGGTGCATAAAAGTGTTCAGGTGAATCATTTTCGCATTTCATTTGGGTTATGACCCAATCAGCAAAGATTTCTGAGCATTCTTGTTTACTGGGTTGAAGCTTTACATGGGTCATTTCGAACCCGCTTTCCACTCTGGTGTCATCGATGATCGATTTGTATACAACACCTTTAACAATCAACTGTTCCATTGATCTCCGCGGGGTATTTCATGTTAGAGGATAAACTTTATCACTGGAGCGTCGCGGTTATCACATTGATGATAGGCTTTCCTTCAATTAGATCAAAGTCAACTTGAGCGCCCGAGATAGCTCAGTGGCATGAACTTATTGACCGGAAGGTCCGTGGTTCGAATCCAACTGTGGCATCTCCACTGTTCTTGTCTACGCTTGGGCAACCTGGCAGTATCTCAGTCCTCGTGCTTCCTTCGGGTTTTGGCAGCTATGTACCGAAAGGGTGTTGTATCTGAACGATTATTGTTAGTATTTTATTGTTATTATTATAATTATCACTAGATTCCGCTGACCCCACCCAGCTCATGGAATTCAGTCCTTCTGGTTCGACTCACTCGCTTCCCTCTAGTGTTATGGGACAAAGGTGGTCGACAGATCGAATAAATCATCACACAGACTAACTTGTGTTTACTGAGCAAATCGGATAGAATTTCAAATGGCATACAAAAACTTCAGCCTAGAAAAATGTCGACCTCAAAATGGTCGTTTATATAAGAATTATACATAGGGGGTTCTCGAAGCCATCAGTTGCTCTTCCATCATTTTGTAGTATCAAAACCTACCGACTTAGACTTTTATTGTTTCACTGTGCTGTTTTGGGCCACTCGGAGGGAAATTTCGATTATTATTTTCCGGAACTGACTGTCTTATTCGAAAATAATGTGGAGTACGCTATCGTCAGATGATTTGCCTGATGTTCCTACGTTGGCATCGACCAGGAATCATCTAAGTCACTCTTTTGTCGCTAGGCCCCTGTGCTACCGAGATTCGCGTGACGTCGTCAAAAGTACTTGTAACGTGCAAGTGAGTGGACAGTTGGGCGCTGGCAACCTCCGAGCATACCGTAGTTGGTCGATAGGTGCCTGACATGGACGGGTGAGATGAGCAGAGTGGATCCGTGATGATTTGGAGGAGAATGAATTTAATGAACGCGTAAATTAGGTGAGGAATTAGTTTGTGACAGGGCCTGACTAATACCAACGGAATTCGTTTTGTGCTCTGCTCTGAAAACAACCTATAATTGGGTAATTCAGTCAGATTCGTAACGACCGTAGACAACAATGCACCTAATATTACCATTCGAACGAGTGGTAGACGTACAACAGACTCGCGGTTCCGAAAATCCCCATTAAAATAAGAGCAAAGATGGACTGACGAACATTTCCGGCAAAGCCTTCTCAAGTCATACGGTCTCAGAGACTAAGGTAGCAGTGATTAACACAGTCCACTGGGCACAGTGGACATCAAAGAGGACGTTGAGTGAGAGACGACATTAGCGAGCAGTCAAGAAACAATTGGTTCAAGTCACTAATAGGATGACTAGAGGTTGTTAGTGCAGGCTATATTGTGGTTGTCCTCAGCACCAGATATATGTGTGGGGGGAGATGAACTGGACCCTGGCAAGTCCAGCACGCGAACAGAGCGTTTTTGGCGATAGCTTCAGCCACTACGATTGTGCGGTGCTGTACCGATCTAAGCTGGTTAGCAGGCGCCTTATAAACAATACAGAAACTTTGACTGTCAACGGTGCTGTGCGCCTTGCCTGCTAGGTGCTGCACGATTGAGTAGGTTATCGTTCTCCTAGTTCTCTAAGCTAGCCAGGGTGGATTGTGTTCCCTCATTCTCTGGCCGTTGCACAGTGGTAAGAGAGTGAGTATACTAACATATTTCGGGCATGGACAGGCATTCTATGCTTGAATTTGAATGAACACAGACGCTTGCCTGTGAATCAAGTTCGTAGTGTTGCGGCCGGGTGAACTTTCCTCAGACTGCTGTAAAGCCTTCTGCTCAGTCGGTCAGCCAGTACATCATCGGAAAGATAATAATGTAAACGGGCTTTCTTTCGGCTGTAATGGAAACAGCCGTTGGTTCTTCTCTTTTCATATGTCTCCTAAATAAACTATCGGGAAATCCTTTGTCTCTGAGAGCGTCGGTGACAGTTAAGAGTGGGTGTTTTAGCGCATCTTCGAGGCGGATTTTCCACACTCTGTCAGTAAGGCTTTGCGTTTCCGTTTTAGTGGAACGAAACCGTTGGAGCTGTTGTGATGCCCCGACTAAGTAAGCCTTCGGTGCACCGATCGTCCCAGTATGCCGTCGTGACGCAGTTTAAGGCTAAAATCTAGAAGTGGGAGAATTTATCGATTTCTTCTTCAGAGGTGAATTTGATGGATATGTGGTTCTTACTGATCTCTTGTTGAAGCTAGTCCATTTCGGTTCCATTACTTAAGACCAAGAAAGTGTCGTCGGCGATGGTACTTTGTTTGCTTAATGACTACTTTCAGAGGACTGTTCTCTAGTTTACTCATTAAACTATCGGCTAACATCGGGCCCAGTGACGAACCCATAGTGACGTGCCGTTGCACATTCAGTGTGCATCGCAAGAGCTCCCACAAATGGAAGTTTCTCGACCCAACGTAATTACACAGGTAACGAACAGTTTCAGTCAAGGGGACTCTGCAGATACATCGAATGAACGCATGAATGAATCGCTCAGCTCTAGATACTTTATTGAAGCCTGCGGAACTTCACATTTCAAGTGTGCGACATACCACGTACCGTCACACCTATAGTGTGCGTGAACTACACTGAAGCCAGACACAAAGACACGGGCCAACAGGGAATCACATGCAGAGTGAAACTAGCCTGGACACGTCCTGGTCAGAACTACCTGAGACATGCTCAGCGGAGTGACCTTAGTCACACCTTGACTCCCAAACTGAAATTCGACCTAACTGTGCCTTTTCGAATCCAGACAAAAAGCACAAAGTAATGTTCAGCTTTACGTTGAGTCGGTAGCGACGAATGCAAACGTAAGCGAGCGGTTAACTGCCCGTCGTATAAATCACCAGTCGAAGATCGCATTGGATAGAACAGGGGAACAGTGACAACAGCGATGCAACACTGAACTGACTTATTGTTTTAGCGATATGTTGAGAGATTTGTTTACTTATGAGCAGTCATGTGGATATCCCTGACTCATCACTGTCCCTAATGAGGAAACGACAGGCTCTACGCTAACGAGGGTCAGATTTTAAGAGGTTACTTATAAAAGCACAATATGGTTAGTCCTGAAAGGCAGTCGGTGGGTTTTCCAGGTGGCCCGGATGAAACAAATTCGCGCGTCGGAAGTTTATAGAGCAGTCCACAAAAGTTGCTCCATTCTTGATGTGTGGAACTCCTCCTGGAAAAAACTTCGTGCATATCTAACATTTCTTATAAGTTGGTGCATGCGTGCATGCTCTAAGCCACGTGTGCTTCACCAAATGCCTTGCAACCTGGTACGAACCCGAAGGAAGGGCACTGGAATTTCAGCGGAACATGGCAGTTCTAACACCATCAAAGTATCAGAATAGTGGTCCGTAATTGTAAAGTCAGTTAAAGCTGACTTAATAAATGGAACTCAAGTTTTATGCGAAATGTAATAGCTCGAAAATTTATTGAAGTGTCTTAAACTCATTTCCCTTCAGACAGCTGAACCAAACAGCACTTAGCATAACATCTTTGCGATTGACTACGGGTTGTCATCAGCCTGGAGCTCAATAAAATTCCGAGCAGTGCAACAATTGAGAACATAACCATAGATCAAACTGCCAGGGCCTCTGGCCAAGCTACTGCAGTGATGGAGACACCCCAGAACAATCTGTTAATAGTTCGCTGCATTCAATGCTCAAAGTATTCCCTATCTTGTGACCACAGGGACTATTATTCTCCTGCCAATCCGCCTGGTGAGACGTATACTTTTGCCTCCATTTTATTCTAGTTTATTACGTAGGATAGCCACATACCATGCGCTGTCCCTGGTCGTGACTGAGACGGACAAAGTAGTAATGCTAACCATGCCTCGATAGTTGTCTAGTACCATTCCTTGAACCAGAGTTGAACTGTCTGTCCGCTCAACGTCTTGGGAGAAGGAAAAGGCTTAAAAACTTATCTACTGTCCTTAATTTGGCACGATTAGCACTAGACAAAACGGTTGATGAAACTGATGTGCAGAAGCTTCGCGGCTGGCTGTTCAATCGACACTACCCGAAATGTGGTTGAAATTTTGCGGACTGCAACTGAAATTAGAGGAACCACACCTGAAGTTGCGTTTGGTTCGCTTGAAAGTAAACTCTTTTTTTCACTTTGAGGTGGTTTTTGGATGGAGTATCCAGCGAAAACCGTAGCCCAAGTAAGGCATCATCGTTAAATCTTGATCGTCCTGTCGATATTTGACCAAACACTAGTTGTGGAAAATTGATATGTTATCAGTAGTTAGAAAACAAAATCAGTATGCAGGACCTTTTGAGTTTTGATTCGAGGTGTCACCGGTTGAATGAATAATGTTTACTAAAAAAATGGCTTGAGTTTACCGGAATTTCTGCTCTCCGCCGCAGTCTCAAACATGCCGCAAGCACTGTCTTTTTTTAGTCACTTTGTCGTCATGTTCAAAAGCTTGGGCTTTGGAAAATCCCCAACAGCTTAAATAGCCTGATCTTGCTTTAACGAAAATGACCAATGCCCGCACCCACTGGATCCACATTTTTTCAGTTCTCCCGCTTGAACCGATGAGATGCACAGCCTTGAACTCACCAAATGGATTCAGTGAACTTCTTGCTTAGAACCACACACTGAACAACTGTTGAGAGTTGCTTGCTCAGAGGAAAACTGACAGTCGCCAGCATTCATCGTGATCCGTCTCATCCAGTAATTGTCACTCCTGGAGTAAAGTAGTTCCAGGTTTCGAAAAGTACACTTATTTGCATATCAATTTGGTCTTCACGGGAGGCCCAACTGGATCTCTCGTTTATGATATTCAACTGAATGTAATGCACAAAGGCCGCCTCATGTTTCAGTTGGTACGATATGCGAGATGTCGCAGCGCAACACATGCGTTAAATGCGTCCCAATCCGTGATGTGGCATACACTCACAATTGGTCACTAGTTCCACTGTTGAAACCACGACACCGAGCAGGCAGATGACACCTAGAAAACATGTATTCGTCAGCCAGACCAACGACGCTGCATAACGTCACAATCTGCCGTCAGTCTTACCATCGCAGTTAAGACATAGTCATTAGGTTCCACATCACCTGACCTGCTGGATATACTAACGGCAGCTTTGTTATCGTCAATAGTACGAAGTCATAATGGGTTTTGGCAACCATGTCACGGGAAATCATTCCCACATCCTTCAGCACACTTAGCAACTAAACCAGTGACGTGGTGTGACTTCACACAGCGGCTTATGTTATACTGGCACCAGTTCAAATATCAGATGATAAACCACGTGTTGACAACGCGTCGATGATTTTTGAGGACTTCAAAACTGCGGTTAATTCATCCTAAGTTGATCCACTGACAAGATAGTTGTACTGAAATTCAAGCCTGCGAATACTGTTAGTTTAAAGCTATTTCAAATAAAAATTCGCCTCAGAGAGTTGGTAGTCCCACACTCACTCCTGCAGGGTTCCTGTAGTGAACAGCTTGCGAATGGGAAAGTCAACCGCCCTTAGGGGAACTACCATGCGCATGACAAAGTTGCATCAAACCTTCGGTGAAGGGATTAAGTAAGGTTTACGATCAGATGTCAGATTACATATCCGTCGGAAAGTACAATCGCCCCTCCTGTACATAAAAGAGATCGACGACTTGTCCCCATTTTTTGGTGAATGATGTAGAATGCAATCCAACAACCTCCACCTGTATAGCAAGGTAAAAGCAGGGTCACAACTGCAGTCAAGATTTTTATGGAGTATCACAGAAAATAAGAATGGTGAGGAGCGGTTGTGGTGCAGTTTCACCACTTCGCGTTTCTCCTCTTAGCAACTAGCTCCAGAAAGTCACGATGATTGGCATAGAGGTTTATTTCAGATCCAACGTCCATCCATTGGACTTTTTTGGCATCATCCCCTGGAATGAAAAGAGAGGCTCGGTTAAGATTGGTCAAATGGAGAAAAATACATGAAAGAACAAAGACAGCTTTGGAATTGAAATTCGAAGGAAACATTGACGGTCATACAATGTATTTCCGACGACAATTTGTTTGGGAAGCCCTAATTCAGGCGTCGGATGCACAAAGGTGCCGCACTAACCAGTGTTTTATTCATTCGTCGAAGACGCAAATGGGGTTCAAGACGTGTTAGTGGTGTAGTCAGTAAATAACTATCTTTCTCAGCCAGACTACTCAATACCGTGGATTGTGTTGTTTTGTTCTATGACTGAGCTATTTAGTTGCAGATAAATGGACACTCGACACTTTGAAGTAAAAATATATGCATGTTCGAAAAGGAAAACGGTGTGATATGGAACGCGTCTATGAGGAGGCCATACAGGCGTCAATTAAAAACTGTCACGATTGATCGGCAGAGCCTTCTCTCAACCATCGTGAACTAAAATTTCGTTGGAAATATTGCGAAATATGGGTAACTCGGGTACTCCGCCTGGCTTTTGGTTTGTTCATCGAGTTTGGAAATCGGATTGCAAACGTCTTGTCACCAACCGAGAAAATATCACAATTGGCTGTTGGTGTTGGACCGTGCTTCATTTTGCCTTCATTAGAGGCCTGCTTTCACTCGCGAGGTTGGTGACAAACCATGATTAGGTATTGTGGTTCACGTTTTCCCTCTGGTTTCAGAGGCCGCCCCTCCTAACATTATCTGCGGCCGTCAACTACTAGCCATTCGGATGCCGGATGCTTGGCCAAATAGAACCGGAATAACAAACCCACAAAATCGCAGACATCCTTTGGAAAAAATCACCAGAAAAAGGCGACTAAGTAAGCCAAGCACAGTCCAAAACAGTATCACCTTGCATGACATAAGTACCGCGTCATCCCTACCAAGAAGGAGACCGTTTGTTTGTTTGTTTTCCCTGGCGTTTCAACACAGACAAGGAGACAATGATCGAAACTTCAAAATGTCGTCACTACTTATAAAGCGGCCAATAGCCTCAGGATATTGGCGTTCCACTTTGTAAGCTAGAGTGGCCTTCGCCGAAGGGTCGAAAGGCACCGTAAGGCTGTTTCGTCCTTCTGGGAAATCATCAAAATCACGCATTTCACCAACCTCTACATAGGCTCAAGCTTTCGGATTTCCGATTATCAGCTGAAGACCATTCCGTACGACCAGGAATGGCCGATCAGCAGCGGGATTCTCAACAGGGACAGTCTCCCCTTGGTTTTCAGCACAGACTGACTTCACTTGCAGGATGAAATTTCAAGTGAAGCTTCAAAATATCCCTACTACCTACGGACCTCAAAATGCGTCGGACATTTTGAGAAAGGGTGTGAGAATTACGAACTCAACATTTCGACTACCCAACGGCAGCCCTCCTCAGGAATTTCACGGTTGAACTTTGAGGTAACCGGAGAAGTTCTCGTTAGAAGATCAGTACACACTGGTGCATGATATTGGAATAGTGTACTTTTCTCTGTCCGATCCGACCTAATTGTACCTGGTGGGTCTCAATAACTCTGAAAGGCCTTGTGCAGCTGTTATTTGCGAACAAATATAGGGTAAGTACTAGGCGCTGCTGCGACAAACTCCACTAGTCCGGCTTTCGATTTTTGTGTTAGATTTGTTACAATTTTAGACGCGGTCAGGTTTCAGTAGGTTCTCACCGATGGTGATTCTCATTCAGAATAAAACAGATACACAAAGCTTCTTGGTTCCCCAACTTATTTTAACACGGATTTATATCAGAAAGGTGAGAAATAATTTTAAAAGTGTCAGTAACCTTAAAAACATATCAAGATGACGATGACAGTGTAGGGCGCAGATAAAAAGGAGCTTTAAACACAATACCGCAAGTATCCTTACTAGGTCAGTTTGCGGTAGCTTTATGCAACTGGAGGTGAATGCTCAGCTGAACAAGGTATTTATGGGAATGGGAGGATGGCATCCAAGGCATCAGAGGGATTATCGAGAATGGATTATACATAACACCCACCGGGGTTCCCTGGCATGAATTTACTTGAAAAGGTGACGAGGGTTTGAAGAGTGGGAACTAATTACTTACCAGCCTTAAGGTCGAATTTTGCAATACGATCACCAGTCTCGTCATGAAAATTCACTGCAATGGTCTCCATCCAGGCGTTATCTGTATTGCGTGGGTCATCAACGTAGCCTTTGTAAATCTGCATAAAATAAATGAACAACTGGGTTATCATAACATTGTGAGTATGGAACGAATATCAGGCTATAAAGTGCACTGCTTAAATCCCAGTCGGTCCGGAACATAACCTGATGCGACGAATTAGCAAACGTCAAGTGAAAGTGAGCGTGCGAGCCGACTGTGAAGTGTGGTGGACACAGAAAACCAAGGAAATGGAAGAGGTCCAGAAAGCCGGTAATGCCCGAAGATTATTTCATTTTATCCGAGCGACCGGTCCCCAGAAACCTCATGTAAGCGAAACTATCAAGGATCGGAGTGAAGTGAACATCGTGAATAAAGAAGAACGCCTCGACCGGTGGGCTGAATACCTCGAACAACAGTTATCGTGGCCACCAGCTGCCACTCAGCTGGAGCCCACAGTTGACGTGGAACCCTAAACGGTGAACGTGGAACGACCTACGGCCTCGGAGGTTTATGGCTACATACGTTCTCTCAAGTGCCACCGAGCTTCCGGTGAGGATAACCTCTCACCCACATTGTTAAAAAATGGGGGTAAAATCCCCGGTCAGCGCTTGTCTGATCTGTTTGCTTGCATTCGGGAAAAGGGGACTGTGACAAAATACTGGGGAGCGTAGGTGATAGTGCCCACTTTCAAAAAAGGGGCTCGTAGTGAGTGTGGCAACCACAGGGGAATCAGCTTGACCCCGGTCGTAATGAGACTGTTGGCGTCACTGGTGCTTCGTCGCCTTGCGGTGACTCGTGAAACACTGACTCGAGAGCAGCAAGCGGGATTCCGGCCTGGTAGGGGTTGCGTTGACTAAATCTTCACACTCCGTCAGGTGCTAGAACAACGCCATACGTATAAGCGACCCACAGTTTTAGTATTCCTGGATTTCCATTCGACTCGGTTGACCGGTCTGTTCTCCTTGACACGCTTGCCCACCAAGGAATGCCCCGGAAGTTCGTAAACATAATAAACTCTTTGTATTCTGACTTCCGGACGTGTGAGAGTATACGGCAAGCTCTCCAAAAGCTTCCGTACACAAAGCGGTGTCCGTCAGGGGTGCCCACTCTTTCCATTCCTACTCAATTTCGATCGATTGGATAATGAGACGGACGCTGGAAGGTCTTCAAAACCCTGATGTTCAAATAGTCTCTCACGAAAACCTTGTCCATCTGGAATATGCAGACGATATCGTTCTCGTCTTCGAAGAGGAAAAGCAGCAGGTGTTTTTGGATGAACCGACTAAAGTCATCCCATCCTTTGGTATGCAATTTGAACCCATAAAGTGTAAGGTCATCCTCCTGGACGTGCAATCGCTGAACGCGTCACTTACAATCCAGGGAGAGGCATTCGAAGTTGTGGAGCATTTTACGTATCTTGGAAGTTGTATTAGTCCCGATTGTAGTCTGACAGATGAGGTCAATGCACGGATCTGCAAGGCTCGGGCCGCGTTTGCTAATCTGAGACACTTATGGCGTCCAAGCGGTATATCCCTGAATCTCAAGGGACTTGTGTATCAGGCTACAGTACGGGCTGTTTTGTTGTATGGTTGTGAGACTTGGCCTGTCCGGGCGGCGGAACTGAGACGTCTTTGGGTGTTCGACAATCGTTGTATCAGGACAATAGCTCGTGTGGGTTGGTGTCGACGAATCCATAACGAGGCAGTTAGAAAGCGAGTTTTCGGTTGTGCAACGGGAACTTCCATTGAAGAATGTGCCCAGCACGAGAAACCGTGTAGGTTAGGTCATGTATTGCGTATGCCGAAGAGAGTGCTGTCTTCCGTGCCCAATTCAGAGTGGGGGAAGCAAACAGGTAGCCAACCCTTGGGCTGGAAGAGCGGTATGAAAGAGATTATGAAAACTTTGGGTGCCGTCGGCGCTACTCGCCTTCCAGGATGGGGACCGCGTGATTCCTACTGTGTCTGGTTGAAGACGCTGCAAGATATGGCTGCCAACCGATGTCACTGGCGTTCTTGTTGTCAGTTTCTATCTAGATTGCCTGAATGAGTGCCTGGAGATGTAGGCACATCGGAGTGATTATGGTAAGCTAGCACTAATTCCCTTCCCCGTCCAATTTTATTCTTTTCTTCACAAAAAGGCTTTCAAATAAATCATGGTTGTACGGCAGCGAAGCATCAGTGTTGAACACTGATGTCATGCTGTCGATGATGCTGATGACGACCCTCAGGACAAATTCACACAGCACACCAGCGCTGACAACCACGAAAGCCGTTTTCAAGACTGGCTTTAAAGGTAGAAAAAACTCTGTGTAAGGACACAGTCATGCTTCACGTCCATGACGATTTCAACACCGGTTAAAGTTGCTTCACAGATGCATAAGTGCTAATGTTTTATTATGCTAGCTTCAAACACGGCTCATAGGCCGTGGTGGATAGCTATATCCAGCATGGATGGTTCACAGTGCTCCACAGTTGACCAAACCCGGAGTCTATGTGAAGTGAAAGCAAAGGGTGGTAAACGGTTAGGGATATTGGTGGAGGGTTTCTTGAAGATATCGTGCAGCAAATATCGAATTCATTGTGCCACAACCTGCAATGACACTGCGATGTCCTCCTGGTATGTTCGTTTTGACAATTCATCAGTTAAGAGACTGAGTGGGACGCTTAGCAACAGCTTGTTATTCCAATCTGGCAACTGATGCCCCATACAGTGGGCGGATGAATTCTTGCTTTCTTTCCTACTGAATAGCGGTAGGATTAGAACAGTTTAACTTCTACAGGTCACATGTAAAACAACTGAAGTGGAACCGCCACATCTGAAGAGTCCTGTTACAAGCAAACCCTTCCCAGCTACTTCTATATTCCCGATTGGATGTTTATCTGTCTTCAATAGTAGGAGAAAGCTCAGTGACTCAGTTCTCTTTGTGGCAACCTGCCCACTGGAACACAAGCGATGACGGTGGGTCTGTTGAAGAGTTCGTCAGGTCGTTCACGCCAAATATAAACATATCTGCAGCTGACATCTGGTATAGCACCAGATCACCATTCTAGGACGTTTTTTGGTTGATGGCGTCACCAAAAAGTGGATTGACGAGGACCGTGGCATTATTTGTGCTGCTGCTGTTTTTTTACTGCTTGCGTTTGATTAGTCAGACTTGTTAACTCCGGTAAATTGGAGCACCTTTTAGCTTTTCATTCTCTGCCTCATTACACAAGTGCATGTGTACAGGTTGACCGTTAGCAAGACTCGATTAACAAAAAAAATCGTTAGATGAGAAGCCCGAGTCTAGCGGTAATCGGGGATGAGAATTCATACAGGGGGAATTCTAGCCAAATGGTGGACTTCTTTTTTGTACACCATGCAAAAGGGCAAATGTCCTTACTTCTCAGTAAACAGCTCGTGAACACATCAAAATCCCGACCCATGGAAATATTGAGACAGATATAGCGCTGTTACCACCGGCTCCTACTCATCCATAGCTGGATAGTCCATTCAGAAGGAAACGACCCAGCTGTTGTTCGTAAATCTCTGACGATGCACGTTAGCCGAGGATTGTCAATTACCTCTAAAATATGTATGAAGAACATGAATCGAAACTGTGTAGCCTGATCAATAGGTACACCTACAAGGCCATACTTCTCAGAAAACTCACAATTTTGAGAACTAACCAGCGCTAAACGTCCTAAGCCAGCTTTTGCTCACTGCTGGCCAACTGGATGGGTCGTTCCTGCCATTGCTGTTAAAGCTAACTGCATTCGGGAAGGAGCACAGACTGCCGCACCATCATCTTGTACCGTATAAGACTATCAGACGGATTTCTCAAAATACACTCGGTATTTAACAAAAGCTGGGAAAGATATATTGTCTGCAACGTGGACAATCCGTGGTCACGGGAGCTATCGTTTATGTCATGGGTGCAGCGAAAACCTATGGGGAGTGTGCTGCAGCGATGTTGATTGCTTCATTTATTTACTTATACCAACTCTCGATACACACGTTTTTTGCTTACTTATGATCAGGTAGTCATATTCCTGATGGACCCCCCATAACCAGTGACCATAATTTAGAACATCTGGCTCGACGCAAATACGTACAACAGACAATACACATACGACCAGGCACAACTGGAAATAGAACGCCGAGGAGGCATTAGGTTTTCAACTGACTGCTCATCACATACAAATCAGAAAACTGTTCTCAGAGGATTTGTGCATTCAACCATTTTCAGTTTAGTTCAGTCCAATTTACCAGTCAGAAACCAAGTATCACGGGTGTGCTGATTCCAGCTGTTACAGTTCCTGTCACCGGAAAATGGGACAGCAGGGGATGTATGATCAATCACTGGAGGTGATGGCATAATCAGTTGGTTCATATTGATTAGAACTGTGCAAATAGTGGTTGTATGTGGGCTGGAATACTGCCAGGGCGTCAACACCGCGACAGAAGGAAGATTAGGGTTTTCAGCCTAAGCCGTTAACTCTAAAGCTTAACCGCAATGCGGCGGTGGTTGACGTAAGGCAGCACAAGTAGTCTAAATTTTTAAGTAGCAATTCGCCACACATATTCTAACCCTTAACCAGGAGTACCAGAAGACTGCGTTAATCAGACCTCTACACATTGATCAACCTGGTACGGGGGACTCTGCGAGAACGTACACGTACAATCCCCAATATAGCCTAATGAGTCATTGAGATGCACAAACCGTTACACCGTGGTAAGGAAGTCTCTCCGTGAAGGAGTTGGCATTGAATCCGTCTAGCAATTTGGACGAACAAAAAACTTCGAAGCTACGGATTGAAGGCGATAGCGTTGATGCAGGAGCACCACTGACTGCGTGATTGATCCATGTCTGAGCCACGTCTGTCAGTGTCACTAACCACTGGTGAGTTGAGTCCCGAGGTCCCCATCCAGGGAGGCGGCGGTTGTCGACCTAACTGAGTTTACTGGCTCACGTTTTTATACTTCACTTCATACACTGTCCACATCTCAGTCGCCTTCACTCAGCACAGGGCTGGGAAAAAAAAGAGCTCTGCGAGGCAGACGATCCTCTAGTATGCGGATTACATATCCTAAGAAGCGTAACCTATGAAGCGTGAGCAATTCATCTATCGTGAAAGAGTTTCACCTTCCTAAAACCATGTGGCGTACCTTAGCAATGCTAATTGGTGTCACCACCAGACCAGATCAATGCTTCGGAGACACCATGTTCAAACGCTGACAGCTTTCGCATGTTCACTGCGCGTAGAGACCACGTTTCTGATCCACAAAGCAGTATGGATCGTACTACCGCAGCGTAAACTCTGTCCTTAACAGACATGTCACATGGGCGCCATAGATTTTGGAGGTTGACAAAAGCTGACATGGCCTTCCAAATTCGAGAACTAATCTCTCAACTAATACAACTAACCAGGTAAACATAGTTATCTAGCACGTAGATTGGCTCGTCTGCGAGCATGAGATTTGGGTTTGATCCCACCCAGTCTTGTACCAGCGCTTTAAACTTTGCAGGTGTGAAGCGCATGTCAAACCGTGTGGCGGAATTATTCAGGTTATTTAAAATGGTTTGTATTTTTGAAGGACCTGGATCAAGAAGAGCAATATCGTCCGCATACTCAATGTCTGTGGGCTAACGTCCCGGGAGCACTTTGACCCCCGAGGCTTCACAGGCAGGCAGAGAAATTCCAAGCAGCACATCAGTAACAAAGTTGAAGAGGAAAGGCCAGAGAGGACAGCCTTGTCTTACACACAGAACGTGGTGGACTCAGGCGGAAGCTTGCCGTGTACTCGTACCCGTCCACAGGAGTTCGCATACAGTGACCTCATAAGGCATAGAAATTTGGAAGAGGCACGTTTTATCGCCAGGCACCGCCATTCTTTCTGACGAGCCAAAAACAACCTTCAGCCCAAGAGAAACAATCAGCATTGAACGTGTTAAAAAGAGGCGCTGTTCGATAACCCAGTCAAGGTATAGATAGGGTCGATGCATCCTCGACCAGGGCGAAGTCCACTTTGATTCTACGAGTCTGTCTGATCCGATGATCGATCAACCTGTGCGAAATGATGTCAGAGACCACCTTGGATGTCACGGTAACCATGCTGGTATCATGGTCGTTTTGCATGACGTTCTTGTATCTTTTCGAAGATCGGGATCATCCCACTGGTATCGCTTTCTTTCCGCAACTTTTGTAAACTAGTGCGAGTCATGGAAGGTGTATGCAATGACCTGGCAGATTTGCTTAGCAGACCCCTAGTGAAATGGGTGATTAATACGGGGTTTATCAAAAGACCAGAGTATGCACCGCATAGTTTTCGACATGTAGGTTAAAAAGCAGCATGTTATTTCCCTGCACTGTGATATTCACGGAATAGACCTGGATCACCGAATGTACCGTGTTATGTGGTGCCCCGAGAACAAATATGTACCTGTCTGATTTGGAATGACTTGTCTGCCTGAGGATTGCGGATAGGACAGCATTAGATCAACACAAATTCTGGTCCTAGAAATCTATCAGCAGTTACATTTTTACGTCGACAGCTAAGACGCTGAACATTTATTTCGTTATCTGACAAAATCCACGGCCTGGACAAATATCCGAATTGCGGAAGCGAAAAAAAACTATCGATTGTACTGTTCAATTAAGTTGTTTTCGCACGATCAAATTAAATCATTGGGACTACCGATTACGCCGTGATCATGGCCGTTTGTGGAGAAATGAACATAGAACATAATCCCCGGACTACGGATCAGCGAAATAAGTCAGAAAATAGGATAGGAAATAAATCATTGCAACGTCTCAACCGAAGTTGTCAAACGTGAGAATTCTTAATTCATGGCGCGAAAAACCCGGAGATTCATCAGAATAGTGTGCACTGAAAAAGGCAGTTCCCCGCCACCATGCGCATCGAATTTTGGAAAAGACTGAATACGCCCAACTATTCCACTGTCCAGCCGTTCACGTCTGATATGACAATCACAGTCAGGTATGTTGGCAGTTTTAAATTATCCTACCTGTTCATAGCCAGGTTTTATTTTATCGAGTTTAGATAGGCTATGTGACTTATAGATGATTCCACACACTGCTAAACGCGAACCTACTCTGTGCAGTAGAGAGAGTGATCAGCATGGTTTCAAACGAGCAGTAAGTCCATAAGTGGTACCAACCTATTGTATTTGATGGTACTAGACCGCTCAAGATCGTCATCGTGAATTCTCTAAGATCAACACAGCCAGAAATGCTACTTTTAGGATGAGAATACGGTATTGTATCAAGAAATAAGTCCAAAAACTGAGCTCAAACGGTGAATAGTCACAGGATAACCAGTGACACAAATAAGGACACAGCTACGATGTATGTGCAAGCCGGTGATAATTAAAGGTAGCTGATAGTTTGATTAGGTGTTCCACGTACACGCGTTGGGTTTGCACGAATTTTAAGGTTGTGAAGCAAGCGATCAATAGCGTAACATGATTTCAGTGCAAATTCTATCAGGATTTTGAGTTCTTAAAAAACATGGCTTTGTGCACTGGAATGTGATTTACACGTTTTTACCAAGTTTCCAAGCAGCACATCGTATACAGTTTGATTTTGCCGGATGAGCTGAACTCCTTATTCGAAGGCTCTTGTAACAGTAATAGTCATCACACGCTTCAAGGGGGTTGCCCAGATCCTGTCGCCAGGTTAGGTTTCATTTGCACATTATTTCTACTTGTCTGTTTCAGGTGATATGACCAAAATACATGATCAAATAATTATAACACCGACAATTACACAGAAAAATGCTACAAGGCTGGATGGTCATCCTAGGGACATAAATTTACATAGGAATAAAACAGCTTGAGCAGGTAAGACTTTGGAGAGGAAAGGTTCATGGTGATATGTAATTAATAAAAATAGTAAAAACGGAATTTCTTGTTTAGGTCCTAATAGATCACACATCTAGAGTTGCGCTGATACCCAAGCCACATAGTTGCATTGTTTGCTTAAATAACTTTTAACAAACAAGTGAAAGTAGTCTGCACGAAAGCTCAGTGGTTAGGACACGAGTTGCCGACCGAGAGGTTCGTAGATCGAGGCCAAACCTGTCGTTCCGACCTCCCTGTTAAGGTTTGGGCTAACTGGCAGTTGTTCAGCTTTAGTGCTACCTTCGAGCTGCATGGCTTTTGTGTGGCTACAAGGTGTCACGGCCGAATGAATAAGCAGGATGTGACCAGTCATCAAATCACCTCATTCAGCTGTGGCACCCTGTTGGCACATACTTGCTTGAAGAGAGCACGAGGACCGATACTGCCACATTATTCAAGTCTAGACACGAGCAGTCGAGACGCAAGTAGTGGGTCTAAACTAAAACTGTTCGATCAGTGGCTCGATACTTAAACTCTGAGCTATATCGGGTCTAAAAGTAGGGATGTGAAACTCCATCGATTATAATCACAACTCAATAGTCCGAGAGTTCCGTGAAGAAAGTACAGAGAGAAAATACATGAAAAGATGGGAAGAAAAGCGAAAAAGTGGAAGACTGCATGCTACCCATTAGCTGTTTTTGTTGAAACCACCAGCTAGATACTATAGAGAAGAAGGGAACTCACCTCTGTTCCGTCTACGAAAAATTCAGCGATTAACTTCTTCAGTGTTTCCAGTTCTTCAGGAGAGGATTCGTTTGAATTGAGGGCTTCTTCGGCGAACTCTCGACGTAACGAATCAGTGCATTTTTCTCCAGCGTCAACCATACCCTGAAATAAATAGCGTGAGAGGCGGTGAAAAGGCAGGTGCTTTAAAAGTGGAGGGGAATGGATAAATTATGGATATTATAGATGAGAATAAACAGCGTGTGATGTGAAAAGCCATCGGTACTGCACGATTAAAATGTGCTGTTGACAGTAACAAACGCCGCAATACTGTATCGGCAGCCTTATCTTTTACTAGTACCTCAATACAATACTCCTCATTACCTAAGTAATATGAAGAGTGTGCTTATAAATATCCCAAAAGCCCCCTACAGAACTAGTCATTCAAGGAGCCAGTCAACACCGGATAGTGGCGGTGATTGCGTAATGAAGCCTGAGCGGCACTGCAAGCGAACCTAACTGTTGCAGAGCATTCAATCCCTAACCAGAAGGCTACAGCTTTATATCTCTCTCTCGTAATTCTAAGATTAGCAGTGCGGATAATTTTCAGCACGATGGATTGCTGTCGTTTGGGACCACAAAATCTGCAATTGGTAGTCAGAAAAGTAAGACAATCGCTGTACAGACTGCTAAGACGCTGGCCTTATCCGTTAGTTACTTTTGATCGACAAGTCAACTTCATGACAGCTCAACTGTCGAGTGTCAATGTATAGTTCCACGGCAATACGCTATTTTGTTCGGCAGCTGTTGCCCTCCTAAACGTGACGGAGAGTGCAGCATGTACTCTCTCCATAGAAGTTCACGAAATGTGCGTACTGTATCAAACCATAGGGTAAATCACTGGGACTGAAAATAGACTTTCGCGGTGCAGATGCGAAAAAATTCATCTCACCGTCCATTGAGAATGACTGCTTAATTTCTGCAGCTCCGTATTCGTCAAACAAACTTTATTTTTAGTTACCCCCCGGGAAGATCGTTCGGCAGTCATAAACATGGAAGGTCAGGTTTTTCAGAACGGTAACTTTTGTATGAAGATCAGTGAACCACATACCTCGGACTGTCTACAGAAACCTCAATTATTGGTTTGAAACAAAAGCAGACCATATCTTCGAGCTTAGCATGACGACATCTGACCAAATTCGAAAACTCTCTCACGCTAGAAGTGCACCCAAATATCACACAATTAAGACAAAGAGAAGACCGGGCTAACATATCATCTGATGTTATACTCCGTTTTCAGTATAGCTCGTGTTTGGTGTTACACGGGCGTCCATTGGTAGTCCGACCGAGATATGGCTTAAAGGAAATAGGAAGGTAATCGGCAAAGAATCAATCAGAAGTTATAGGGGCCCACTCGAGGCTGGTGCTCGAGTTCAATCATTACAATGTTACGGCAGACAAGGAGACCCTGTCACTGGGTAAAACGTGCCAGTGCTGGTTGTGGTTAGACACGGCTCAACATGAAAAGTGGGGTAGCGGGAGCTTTCCTTGTTCGAATGACTGCACACAATATTGAATTTTTATTAATTAATTCTCCCCCAGGTTACTGTACTGTTATCCAGAGAGCGTTGTAGAGCCACACCAACCAGCTGTTTTTATTGTATTGTTTGCAGCCATAGGTCCCGGTTTAAATAATATTAAGCTGCCAAGTGAGTGACGTCAATGTCAGACAAGTTCGACGTTATTTTCCTGACTCCATGACGTACTGACCATCTCATCCCTTCGTTCTTTTTAAAGAGTAAGGACCCGTAATACTGCTCTTACACATTCTTGTGGTATACGAAATCACCACAGTTTGCTCCATAAATATCTGTCCCAGTCAGGAATACAGCTGTTCGCCAACAAAAACTGGTACTAAGGCGTTGCAAGTGTAAGCAAGGCAATACTTAACAACCAACAACCTGCGGACATTAACAACTCTTTAGATTAGTCAATAGTAGTGCCAGTAGTAGGAGTAGTAATAGTATTAGTCAGCGAGCTGAATCACCTCCTTTTGGTGCCGACTGGGTAGCCCGGACGTCAGTCTGGGCGGGCTAAGAGTTCAGCAACTCCAGACAGGGTTAACCATCCTGTTTGGTTTCAACGCGCTGGTTACATTGGACAACGTACAACACGAATCATCCGGCGCCTCCGCACCAGTCCAATCCGCTGGTATGATGATCAACGCCCAAAATACGAAAGAAATGGTGATTTGTGGGGAAGGGAAACATCGATTGATCGCGGCCTCTGCCGGGGAACTCATCAATCCTTTGGGTCCGACAGACACCGTGAGACATTTGGGCGTCCCCTTTACTTTCAAGGGGAAAGGAGCCTGTAACCACTGACGGCAGCTGCTCCAACTGCTCGATGAGGTGATGCGTGCCCCGTTGGAGCCGCATCAAAGAATGGATATCACGAGGAACTACCGGATACCGAGGCTGACATACTCGCTCGTATTTGGCCAAGTTCACCGAAACACGATAAAAAGGTTGGACAATTACATCAGGCAATCTATTCGTGGCTGGCTACGTCTACCGAAGGACACCCCGATCAGCTACATCCACGCGGTAAACAGCATGAGGGATTTGGTATCCCACGTCTGAGTTCAACCATCCCAACGCAGCGGAGAGCGCGTATGGAAAAGCTTCCGTCTACCCAGTGCCAAGTACTACGCAATCCGCTTTGGAGAGCATTCACCATTGTTTGTCCTTTCTTCAGTTGCGGGTCTTTACACGTGTGTTTCCATACCAAACATTCTTATATGCATCAGGAATCATGTTGTTTGAATGGAACACTTAGTGGCACGACTTCGAATGGTACGTTTTACCCTTTTTATCTAATATGCTCCTGTACACCCTTCCACATCTATCGCTCGGATTTGCTTTTCATTTTTGTGACCATGCTCTTCAAAAATAAGCGATAACAGTAGTAGTAGTTCTCATGATTACTACATGGTGGTGAAAACTGTTTTTCAGCAAGTAGGAAATCTTATACAACCGTTTCAGTTGGTAAACCGAAACTGTGATTGACATTGCCAAGAGTTTGTACCCAGCAGGATCAGCACTACTCTACTCTTCACATAATCCGCACATCCATTTCCTATTGGAACTTGTCCTAAATTATAGTTTTTATCTTTCGGTAGTCATTTCAACGGTTGCTTCCATCAATAATCCCTGGAACGCGATAGGACATTTGAGAATGACAAGAGAGATTAACATTAAGTAGTTCTGTAGATAACCAACATCTGAACACTAGCCCGAAAGATAAATGGATTGTCAGCGTGTCAAGTTGACTGATCAGGAATCGCCCTCCATACGCTTGCCAGAGCTATGCGCTCTGCTGTAGCTAAAGTGTGGTGCTTGATCCCTGACGTTGTTCATATGATTTTTTTCTGGCGGTGTGGTGTTAATGTAATTCTCTTTGCTTCATCCCACCACCAATTTACTCGGTGAAACGTTCATTCCTAAGTAGGACAGATCAAACACATGAATCAAAGTGGCTGAGAAAAGCTCTTGAATCGAAGGCCGATAACACTTCATCCAAAACATGACATGTACGCCTAGTCACTATGATATCGCATGACATAACGTTGTAATCTTCACTTATTGTGCCAAACTGGTCACAGCGTTCTACGGAAATAGGAATTCTGTCTAAATCGACTGATGGTGAACCGTGGACCAAAGCGTCATGCAGGAATACACCGCTGGAACTTGGTAAACCGAGGGCAAATGGGTCCGTCTGTGCTGCATCGGCTTTCGTAACTTCTGATTCTTCACTCGATAGAACCTCTGCCTGTGTTTCCCAATCAAGAGTGAACGCTGGGCTTGGGTAGAATTCACATCTAGCTGCAAAAAAGATGTAATGCGCGCGTGATCTGATGATGTCCGGCGGAGCTGACGAGTCGACCAAGGGATGTGCTGGATTGCATTAGTGCTTCAACAGCGGAAACAAGGAGTAAAGTTTTCCCCAGAAGTTTGAAGCAGTGAGTATATTAACTTTATCCTAATCATTGTCACCACAGTGCTTATAGGCTACATCGCATAACGACAGGGCGAAAGCTAATCCACGGCAAACAACAGCAAGCCCAATTGCTTAAGTTAATTCGATATCCAAGAAGCCTATCCTACGCCCCGAATATATTGTTGACAGCCAGCAGATCTGGTTGGAGATAAAATAAGGTGACCATACAAGAGTGCCACCGCGTTTGAAACCATGATCTGAGTCAACAAGTGAATGTTGTGAGACTGTTGGAGAGAGACGAGACGAGGCATCTGGCTTCACCTGTCGGTTAATGAACACATGTTCGAAATGAGCCACGTCATGAGGACGACATCTCAGAGCAAAATGCGAACAGTCAAACCGTGCCGCTTGATGACGTGATAAGTGGTCTCGACACCGATGACCAAATGTCGGTGTTTTCGGTAACCGGCAAACTGCCCGTTTTCCTCATCGCCTCACTAGTATTGATAGCACGTCATTATCGCAGTTCCGTATGAGAGAGCCAACCACATGTAAAAATCGGTTACGAGTCCGCATAGCTACATTAAAGTAGCGTAAAGTAGCCAGACGTGGATGCTAAAGGTTACCATCAGAAAACGTGAAAGTGGAACTAATCCTCTTCGCACCGCTTCGAAGTACATGTACACGACGAAGTAAACGGTTTACTTCGGGCGGGTCCTGGATGGCCAGTTGAACGCCGGTGACGATGGTCTCTATGGAAATGGATCCAACGAAGTTTCAGCCGCTAAAAACACCGAGACAGAGGGTGTTGTCTCCTGTGCTAACCAGCCAAAGCACAGGGTGTCCTTATATCATCGCAGTCAACTGACCTTGTCAGACAAGTGTTATAGATTGGATCCACACCGATTACCTCAGGATAACGCTGACAGGACGGTCTGCTGAAGTGTCATATAACCATCCGGATCCACCGGATGGTTGTGCATAAGTATCCCACTGGTGATGTGGTAAAAACCGTCCAAACGACTAACGCTGAACAACAATTGGCATCTCGTCTGACCGGGTGGCTTTTGCCAGGGAACTCGAGAATGCCAAAGAGGTTGTCCTTTTTGGCGCAAATATACACATGCTGCTGCGCAAGATTCCCTTCTTTCTCAGTGCTTCTGATGCCAAAGGTGGCCCCTGTTCCGTGTTGGGGACTGCCGTTAAATGGCTATGGCAGTGTGTAATCCCCGAAATGTCCAAAGAACGTCGCACGCAAGTCACTCACTTCACCCATGTTTCCACAAAAAATGAAGACTAGGCCTGCGATTGGTTATAGTACATAGTAGATTGGGTGACAGATACTCCCACACTACTGATTGACTGCATCGGACTAGGTAGAGAGAACAGCGTTTAGGAGCTCGGGTTTCCGAGGTGTGGGAGGACGATTTGAGGAAGGCAAGATCACACGGGGTGGTGGACAGACTGGGCCTATACATTTCAAGAACGGAAGCCTGCAGTAGGAACCGGTCGCGGGCAGGTAGAGGGAAATCATGGGGGGTTGGATGGATGATGGTAATTTCTGGGTTAGGAAACTAGGCTCAGCGGCCGTCTGTCCGCGTCTCACAGGTTGCACTCGATCCTTGCAAAGTTTAAAAGAACATGCCTGAAAAAATACTAGGTGTTCTGCGGACAAGTTTATATCCAACACTCAAAAGGCGTCAAAAAATTGCTGCAGTGGTTTCAACATCCATAGAACCAACAAATCCTCTCGCAGCAGACACCAAAGTAGTCAAGCTGACGAAGGTTAACTGGTTCTGTTCAACCACACAACAATCTAGTTCAAAAAGACATTGAAAACAATAGGCAACAACGACAGAACTCACTCCAGGAAAAGCCCACTCTCCACAATCGCCGCGTTGAATAGCAACAAATTGGAGGATAAAACGCTTGCTAGCGAGGTCGAAAACGCGCTCGCCTGATAAGTTAGTTTTCCATCTACAAAGATAGGAAAACGACAGTAAGTGACAAAAAGTGCAACTCCAGAAACGCGCCAAATCAAGGTTTGATAGGTCCCAATATGTTTTCAAACGGATAGAGTTTGAAACTACGATTACCAGCACCATTGAGATAGATTAGATTAGTGTTCCCCAAAGGTGCGATGCAGCAAAGTTGGATAGAATGGGTGGGGTGAAAGGTAATGGGGATACATTTACTATCGTGAGCACTTGTGATCAACTATTGCAAGTAATAAATCAACCGTTCGTTTACTGAACCTTTCCACACTATCATTCATGTTTCTTTCATGAAAATACCGATTTTGGTTGTTTTGTGCACGCAGTCTATACCTTTTTCACCATAGAATTTCTCAAAAGCACAGCAAGTTGTCCTAGGATTATTTAAAGGTGTTCCGGGAGCAACCTGAACGTGTATCGAAGCGATTTTATCGTCTCTCGATGTGAAGCTAAGGTATCTTAAGGTATGAGAAATTCTCGCTTGCGCGTAACGCTGTGCAGCACTTTTCGCGGAATCTGGAAACTAGGCCGCCGGCTCAGATACCAGGACACCCAATTAATGCATTGCATAGGCATACACACGCACACATGCACTTTCCACTTAAAATGGGATGCCTGAGTGATTCCATTCGTTACCTCCAGGTCAACTGGTGTGTCGCAGATTGGCTGAAAGCAAGAGCTTATTGCAATTGTTACTCGGATCTGATCGGACAGCTTGATTTAATCCAAATTCAATGTCTGGCTGGACAAAAGAAAAGAGCACCTCGCTGACGCAGAGGTTCTAGAACAAGTGGTCCAAGAGTGGCTGTGTAGGAAGTGCTTCATGAGATAACGGACCCTCCTTTGGAACTCCAGTTGTGAGTGCATGTACTTAGACATTTCACTCACTGGATGTTGAGTCCTTTGATGTTCTTCCATAGTGGCAGCCTAAACGAAAAGCCAAATTCCCCGAGTTCCCTGCTCTCCTCCAATGTATTGCATGTATGTGAAGCACTATTACGGTCAAAACGAGTTGAAGACATAGCTGACCCCTTTGCCAGAAAATCACTTAGTGGTTCTTTTCGGACAATTCTGTGGTTCTACAGCTTAATTTAATTTGGCGTGAATTCAAAACCAAGTATGGGCACATGATGATGATGAATGGTTACTCACTTTACAGCAAAGCTGACCTGAAGCAAGTTATTGAGAGAAAAGTCAAATGATAACATTCAGCTGGCAGCCCTGCACTATCGGATTTTGTTTCAGTGAGGTTAGGAGGACAGACTTATGAGACTGTTTCTCCTATCCGCTGGAAAGCTGGTCCGTTGTATGTGCTTCTCGCGGTGAAGGCCATGGTAACTCTAGCCTTCGTTTGGTAACAGTCGCACTCAGAAACTGACAAACGGAACAGTTACTGTTAGCCAGTACAACACTGCACCGGCGGTCATCCGTTGTTATGCTCAAATCCAGTCAGCGGACAAAAAGGGTAAAGAGCGAATCAAAGTATCCACCTCTTGATTACTTACTTGATTACTTTTTATAAAATCAGAGTGATCAGCGACCTTCAGCTCCCCCCAATTGGCGTTAATTCGCGGTTCAATGGAACCCGTCCTTGTTAGAGGTTCTGATCCACCTAAAGGCAAACGAAGGCGTGCTACTCTGATGAGCGCCCATTCCGCTAATTTATGAGCCTTTAGCTCGAACGGCAATGATCTTTGTTACAATAAGGCATACATTAGGTTGTTCAGATACGTGCACTGGTTGGCGCTGTCATTTGATTCTGCTGGGCATTTAGCTTGCTTTGTTGTCTGGAGAGGTGGAGGAATAATATACCACTGCCCAATGCGGACATCATTTGAATGACAAAATCGCGAAAAGTAGTATAATTGCTAATCCGACTAACTATTAAAAGCCATTTTCCACTAAACTAACAAAAGCAACATATTCCGATATAGGCAATAAAGGCTCTGATGTGAACCGAGCATCCAACTGCCATTTCCGCTGATGGACGTCGAATCATTATACTTGCACCCTTGAGAAAGCTTCGAAGACGATTCTCGTAATTCTGCTGAATCCATAGCTTTTCGATCGTTGGGTTGAGTAAGGGAATGGCGAAAATGTACTGCTTAAATAGGTGTGACCAAATTCTCGCGACCACCAAAATCGTTTGATTGTCGTCGTTGAACGGACTGCAAGGTTCTTCTTTAACAGTTACTGGTATGGAATGAACCACAAGAACTTTGTTGCCCAACTGAATACCTCGCAATTTGGAAACAACTCTAGGGATCTGTGGTGGATTTCAACAACAAACACTGAATACGGAAGAAAAGCGCGCCAACCTAGCACCGATAAACAGGGGGTTTCAAGTACAAGTATGCTGTACCGCAAATGGTATTCTCCCCGTTCTCAGGGGGAAAATAGTAGAATCAGTTTAAATTTCAAAGGTGTGGACCAACCAGATTAGCTTGGGACATTAAACAAAAACCGGTAAAACATTTTATACACGTCTGTGGAAAAACCGGCTTCTGTAAGCCACTCGATGGAGCAAGTGATGCATGTCTCGTCTGGTTGAACTTTGGAAGAGGCAACCTTGTATGGATTCAAGAATATTATTGGCGTCTAAATCATGTTTTCAAAGAGATACCTGTTTGTCACAATTGTTTGCCTAAGAGTAGTCCGAAGCTGTAGTTCTCATCGTAGTATGGCATATACACGAAAAATACTTCAGTCTGGATGAACAAGTCGTCCACTCCTTGGATGCTCCGCTCTACTTTTAATACTGAAAATGATTTGGGACAAGAACATTTTGTTTCCCTGTTGCACGCACGCTCTTGGGGGCAGCTCTGTGTACCTCAAACTGATGGTTTCTGCTACATTCTCTAAGCTTTCAGTTCGATTGTGCAGATTATCTCCAATTATACACTTAATTTCCCATAATCCTGTTGTGCAGGTTAGTATAGCTGCTTGAAGGTCACCTGACAACGACTACCAAATTAGACTTGCTCACAAATCTGTCTGCCTCGAGAAACATGACTGTGTTGCAGTCTGCGCAGATTTCACTGCCAATTATCAAGCGTAGGCAGCTTTAATAAACGGCGTTCATGGGATGGGCTCACTTCGTAGGAGTTAACCATAGTGGGACAAAACATGTGAAATGAGGAAATGCCGGACAAAAGACCAAACAGGAAAAAAGTTGATCTGGAAAATTTACGCATGCGCGATCCCCAGTGGGTGAAAACTCTCGGCGTTACGTCTGTTCCTGAGAATAAATGGCTCTTTAGTGTCGCTGGAGTGTGGTATGTAAAGTTCACTTGGGAAAACAGATGAGAGAAGAACAATACATATACACCTGGTCACAATAGGATCCGCAGCGTGGTTCGGGCCCCATCGACCAAGGGAACCCCGGCCTGTTATACCTGTCCGGCCTCGTGGATTCAAAGGTAGACCCTCACGGTTCAACTGATAAAGACCCATGTAGCTTGTTCGATCTATCTTTCCATCAAGCGCATTGAATTTCAGAGTTATTTCCGGCGACGTTCTGGAGAAACGCAGAAAAAGGAGACGAATCAGCCATGTAACTAAAGATTATCACAAACGAGAGATTCAGCTGGATTCCAGGTGAGCCTCTCGTCAAAACCAAATTGGTATGTACATGAGTGTATAAAGAAAGCAGTGTTTACCAGATGAGTGATAAGTTGTCGTCAACTGGTTTAACAAGGGCACGAATGGCTCGATCACTTACCGGATATCGGGGTCTGCCCAGCTTTTCCCATGTACCCTTGGATCAGTATAACTGATGGGCTGATAGGCAGCCCAGGAAATCCGCCAATCAACATATTCGTCTGGGACCAGGACACGCTGTAATCCGTTTGCAAGTGGGTAAGCTGAATTGCGGCATTTCGTGTGAAGCGCTGTGGAGGCAGACATTCGAGAAAAGTTGTGTAGCTGAAAGAGATGAAGAGATACAAGCAGCTACTTACTAAGCGACTGTGTAACAGCAGCGTTATCAGGCTCAGGAAAAGAAATACCCTCCAGAGCTGGAAACAAAACAAAAGACGTTGATTATCGCATCAAAAAAGAGCAGCCTGGAACATTTCGGAGCAGGGTGCTGTGCATAGTGAAATGTCCCTCCGAGAGATTACATCTGCCCCGATATGTCTGTACAGTACGAAAATTGACTACGACAGAATACAAGCTAGAACAAGGATTGGTGACTGACCACGCTCCTGCATTCCACAGGGACATCAATAAAATTAGCAAAAAGCATGAGCAATGCCAGCATGCCTAGCAGGATGGACTTACCAACACTACTGCGTACACGAATTGCCAAAGACCACACAGCTGGTATGCACTTGGAAGTGATGTTTAGATGTTCCTACTTAATTTGTCTGGCTCACTGAAAGACTTCTTCTACCTTTTCGCGTCAGATAACTTTTCCTGAAACGCAGCAAAACGTCCATCATGTCGTCCAATCTCTCGGTCTGACTGTGCGCTTCCTAGTCGTACCACTTAATCGCAGCCAGATACCAAACTGGTATGATGTGAGACAAGCTGCATTACCGAGCGTGGGAGCCGTATTTCAATAAATTTTACATGCTGTTGCAACCAGGCAACGGTGGCTGAACGCACTAGTCATATATCTTTAATTGACAGTGAACCGATATTTACACACCGTTCTGTGAACGAATTCTCACGAAAGGAAACCTAGCGGCATTAGACTTTGGAAAGACAGTAAACAGGCACTAAAGTCCCATGCATTCAGTTCAGCAGCTCAGCTAGCCAAAGTAACTAGCTGTTCGAAATCAGCCCGTACCAGTCCACGGAAGATCAATGAACACAATTTTGCGCTCGGTAAGGTGGGTACATCTTTAACTTGGACAGAGTTCACTAAGTATACGACTGCATGATGACCTCAGCTGGAAAAGTGCAGTTATGCAACACGAGGTGTGTAGTCCTGGGCTGGAACAAGTAAGTGAAACGTATGGCAGAGATGTTGTGGTATGTTTCAGTATCTAGGTTGTCTAGTATGACAAGGTCACAGGCTTTAGATGGAGAAGTATACTGAAGCAACCTACCATATACGTTTAAATCACAATGGGAACGTGCAACACCCCTGCCACCTGAGCAACCAACATTCTTCTCAATAGCATGTAATGTGTATAGTAATAGTGAACGACCTAAATACATGTTTGGCGGAGTGCACTTTCAAGACGGTTTGTGCACGGATAGAATGCTTACCAGTCGAAAGGCTTCGTGATCACCTTTGACTCACGCGCCTCTAAACGAACTGGGTTGCCTTCTGCAGAGAGGCATCTCTAGAACTCCCCGTATTTTTATACATGTTCGAAAGTGCTAATGCACAAAACGTATGATATTCATAAATATTCATATTCATATTCATAAATTCCTAGGACAATCCCTGGTACATAAACGCTCCAGAAAGAACGGATTGACCAAAACAATCCTGTAAGGCAGAAAACACTGAGATTTTGGATTGTCCACACATATGTTGCTCCACTAAAACTCGACGGAGTGAAAACGTTCGCACAGTCCATTCCGGGTGGAATTTCATTTGCTGTTCTCGGGTCAAATGTTTTGGTGCCATCGCGATGCGACAAAGAATAAGTGACTCTAGGAGTCTTGTTACAACGAAGACCTCTCTGATTGTTACAATCACTGCAAGTATCTAGGTAGGCATGCCAATTTGTGCACGCATGTGTCTGTGTATTAGTTTCTCTGGCTGAGGGTCCGTGGCAACGTCACTGGACGGATGTGTGGATGGTTGCCTAGATTCCGGCCCTAATTACAGCTACCGTACATAGTTTGCTTTGTCAGACTAATCCAAATGGAAGGGATATTGGTGTCGTCTATGCAGTTGACATAAATCGGCCACATTATAATTTCTAAGGCCTCAGCACACAGATGCTCCAGATAAGACCTGAAGTCTGGTTGGAGAATGTGTGCACCGACGATTCTGCCCAAGTGCATGCAGGCCTATGGTGGAGTCACATTTGAACTTTATCCTTTTTGTGGGGCTATGACGTGGGACTTGGCATGGTATTTGTGTTTCACTGTTCGCGCTTGTAGTCGTCTGACCGTCCGTCCGATATACTCGGCCAGACCTGTGAAACGGACGCTGTGTACACAGTTTGTGGGGTGTTCCGGAGCGATATCTTTTGCTTTTACAAGGTGATTTCGGCAGTATTGCTGGCTCGATGGCACGTCTATTTCATAGGACTTCATGATTTTCTGAATGGTATCTGAGGTTCCCTGCCCATAAGGTATACCAACTGAAGCCATTAGTCTAATGTTTTCTGTTCTTCTGGTTTCGACGTTAACTTCCGTACCCGTTGCCTGATGAGCGCTTTAGGGAAATCTTGAAATCCTATGGAGCAGACAAGCAGTATCAAGTCCATAACACCCCAAAAAACGCCACGTAAGATCAGTTGATGCTATCGTTCAGCACACATCAATAAAAAGCGAGTCCAGCGTACGTGCAAGAATACTCTGTTGATCGGCTTATTTCAGAGTACGAACGTTAAAAACCGTTGGATGAACTGAGCGCCGGGGTTTGGAGGGTGATTTCGAAGTGTCTGTAGCCATGGCGGCCGAATCAACGGTTACATTGCAGCTAGCAGTAATGGGCTGCGAACGAATCTGTCAGTCTTTAAGAATAGGCCCACGGATATGTCGCTAGAAACGGGGTGAGGAGGGGGGAGAAGAGCCAATATATGAAAAAGCAAGAAAGAAGCCGAATAAATCTCGATAGAAAGTGTCAGTCTCAGCATCAGAACTACAGCCTGTTGTGGCATATGCTGACATTACAAACAGGCACCGCTCTTTATGGTGAGTAGCTCTGAGTGTGATCGAGCTGGATAACCGAACGGCTCAAAGACTTTTTTCCACACCAGCCATAAATCATGTACAACGGCAAATAAGCATCAGTGTTGAATGCTGATGTCGTGCTGTCCATGATGATGACGATGATCAGTACATTGGATCCAGCTGTCACAATTTCGATCGCCGAAAATGGGGAGAGCGTGAGAGATAGAATTAGGCATTGGAGAAAGAAAAAAATCATTCAGCTGTAGCACCCTTTCGGTGCCTAACCGCCATACCACCAGAAGGAGGCATTGGGGGCCATGGAATCATCAGTTAATTCGGGGACTGGGTAACTACGCGCCGAAAGAGATGGCTTTGAAGCACAAGCACCACTGACTGCGCGATGGGACCATTTCTGACAGTGTCACCAACCATTGGTGAGTTGAGTTCTGTGGACATCATCTAGGGAGGCGGCAGTTGTCGACCTAACTGAGTTTACTGGCTCGTGTTTTAAAAACTCGTTGCCAGGTCATAAGCTGTCCACATCTCAGTCGCCTTCATTCAGCACAGGGCTGGGAAAAAAAGAGCTCTGCGAGGCAGACGGTCCTCTAGCATGCGGATTACATATCCTAACAACCGTGACCTATGAAGAGTGAGTAATTCATCTATCGTGAAAGAGTTTCACCTTCCTAAAACCATGTGGCTTACCTCAGCAATGCTAATTGGTGTTACCACCAGACCAGATCAATGCTTCGGAGACACCGATGTTCAAACGCTGACAGCTTTCACATGTTTACTGCGCGTAGAGACCACGTTTCTGATCCACAAAGCAGTATGGATCGTACTACCGCAGCGTAAACTCTGTCCTTAACAGACAAACTGATGTCACGTCGGTGCCATAGACGTCGGAGGTTGGCAAAAGCTGACATGGCCTTCCAAATTCGAGAACTAATCTCTCAACTAATACAACTAACCAGGTAAACATAGTTATCTAGCACGTAGATTGGCTCGTCTGTCAGCATGAAGTTTGGGTTTGATCCCACCCAGTCTTGTACCAGCGCTTTGAACTTAGCAGGTGTGAAGCGCATGTCAAACCGTGTGGCGGAATTATTTAGGTTATTTAAAATGGTTTGTATTTTTGAAGGATCTGAATCAAGAAGAGCAATATCGTCCGCATACTCAATGTCTGTGGGCTAACGTCCCGGGAGCACTTTGACCCCCGAGGCTTCGCAGGCAGGCAGATAAATTCCAAGCAGCACATCAGTAACAAAGTTGAAGAGGAAAGGCCAGAGAGGACAGCCTTGTCTTACACACAGAACGTGGTGGACTCAGGCGGAAGCTTGCCGTATACTCGTACCCGTCCACAGGAGTTCGCATACAGTGACCTCATAAGATATAGAAATTTGGAAGAGGCACGTTTTATCGCCAGGCACCGCCATTCTTTCTGACGACCTACAGAGCCAAAAACAACCTTCAGCCCAAGAGAAACAATCAGCATTGAACGTGTTAAAAAGAGGCGCTGTTCGAGAACCCAGTCAAGGTATAGATAAGGTCGATGCATCCTCGACCATGGCGAAGTCCACTTTGATTCTCACGAGTCTGTCTGATCCGATGATCGATCAGCCTGTCCGAAATAATGTCAGGGGGCACCTTGGTTGCCACGGCTACCAGGTTGATGCCACGATGGTTTTCGCATGACGTTCTTGTACCCTTTTCGAAAACCAGGATGATGGTCGGGGCGCTCCATTCTACTGGTATTCTGTTTTCGTTCCAAATCTTCTGATGTATGGTCGTCAGTTTGTCAATCAGGACCTTACCAACTTCTGTGAAGAGTGGGGGTGCAGCCCGTCTGGACTGGGTGCCTTGTTCCGTTGGAGTGAAATCTCCCACTGGATTTCTGTCACTGACGGCGGGCTGGTGTCGCCGTTCCACTCAGGCTCTCTGGGTTCTTCCAGTGTTTGTGCTGAATTGTTACTTGAAGCGTTCGGGCCATTGTTCAAAACGACGATTTGGTGAGTGAATTGCCGTTTCACCTTTTTCGCATATCATTTAGCTGACACTTGTCTTGTTTTGGCCGGTTGGTCGAATCAGCCGAAATAGGGCACGGCGGCTGCCTGCAGCGAAAACCCTCT
The DNA here is from genome assembly GCA_004794785.1 of Opisthorchis felineus. Classification (NCBI taxonomy): domain Eukaryota; kingdom Metazoa; phylum Platyhelminthes; class Trematoda; order Opisthorchiida; family Opisthorchiidae; genus Opisthorchis; species Opisthorchis felineus. The sequence goes on along the minus strand of SJOL01006370.1, from coordinate 829,198 downwards.
CCAGCTCCTGAGCCTTCAATATCAACCAGCGTTCTTTGGCATTCTTCAGGCTCTTGATTATCCCGTGTTTGAGTGGTCTGCTTGTGCCATCATAGTCGCTAGTTGCTGGTATGACCTTTCTGGCAGCAATAAGACTTGCTGATCTCGAAGATATCCAGTGTTCATTTAGTCGAGTCGGGTGTCTTGGATAGACAGTTCTGAAGGCTGATAGCATAGCCCTTAAGCTCGCTTTCATTCAACCTCAAAGTAATCTTCGTCATCTGCATGACTGGGCGTTTCCAGTAGCTTCCTAGCCAGATCGGGTCGATACTCCTGAGCTACCGAAACTTGTCGAAGTTGATTAATGGACTTGCTCTGCCTTGGCACGCGTGATGCTGACGGAAAGCAGAATGACAACAGGGCCCACGAAGTGGCATGATCAGATTCAAGTTGCATACCCTGGAAGGAACGGTAATCTTTAGTCGAGGTTATCCGTCGGTAACTGATAGCCGTGTAGTCCAGTTGAGTCCATGAATGTCTTGCGGTTGGTGGCCTCTAAGTAACTCGATGTGAACGTTTGTGCTGGAAGTTCGTACTGGGCAGGAACAGACGATGATCAGTACACAACTGACTGTAGTTGCTCTCCATTATCCGGAAGTTGAGTATCCACTCCAAATCGACCACCCAACTGTGCTCCTTCTGGGCTTAGTCGTTCAACTCGGGCACTCATATCACCTACCAGCATTACTACATTCGTCGTTCCTGCTGACGGAAGCAGTCGCGACAGATCTCGATAAAACCCATGCTTCTCAATCTCAGGACTACAGTCTGTCAGCGAGTATGTTGATATGACAAATAAACACCGTTTCCCGCATCAACCTGCATTGATCTTAATTGAGCCAGACAACTACACGGCGCAAAGACGACTGTTTACTGGGACCTAGTCAAGTGAATCACCTTCAGACTTGGGGCTGAGTGCAACTCCCACACCGTAGATACCACGAGCCATTGCGTCAGGATCACCAGATACCCGAAGAGTGAAATGTGGTATATTTGGACTTGTCCTAAGCGGCTTGAGATGAACGACCCAGGTGGCACCTTGTATTCGTGTTTCGGGGACAGAACATATATCGACAGAGAGGAAGCAAGGTTTCAGCAAAAGATACCTGTTGCCCAATTTAACATAGAGTACGGACGTTGAAGGCTGAAACGTGTATCAGATCTTTCGAGGCTGGTAAGTGATTATTTTTGTTTATTTCGGGCGAAGTTTTAGACAAGGAGCAGTGGCCAGGGGACTGGCAGATGGATTGATCGCTATGCATCGTTCGATGGGCGGGCAGGGGGTGTTAGGGGTGCCCGGCGAGCAAGGAGACTGCACCTTACCGTGGTGTGACGGTTTGTGTACCTCGGCGACCCATTGAGCTATACTAGGGGGTGTTCGCGCGACACTCGCAGAGTCTGTCATACCAGGTTAGTCGATGGTTAGAGGTCTGGCCAACAGTCTCCAGGCCCTCCAGGTTGGGGGTTGGAACATGTGTGGCGACTTTTCCATAAAAATGGTAAGGCACTCGCATTTCTCGCCAAACAGCGCTGCCTTGCGATCTGGCTTTCGAGACAAAGGCTTTGGCCCAGGACCCTAATCGTCCTCCTTTCTAGATGTGGGCGTCCTGGCAGTATCCCTCCCACGCACAACCATGAATTGCACACATACAAATAAACTTATGCCACATCAGCCGTCGCGTGGTACCATCAACCGAGTCGCCTTACTTGCTGCATACAGTAGGGCGGGCAAGCGAAAACATGCTACTGCTGACGTCTCCCTTCTTACACTTTCAAGTTTCCCTCTTCTACCTTAACCTATCCAAGTTTGAATACTCTTTCCGAAGGTCCCAGCACTAGGGGTGACCGCAGTATTCAGTGCACCACACTCAGCTGCAGCTCCTGTACGTCCGACTTCAGTGACAACCCTGAACACTTCGAAGTCCGCTTTCAAACCCCGAAAGTGGGTCTACTTAACTGCCTTTAATGTTCGTACACTGAAGCAAGATGGCTCCTTCTCGCACGCTGGATTCCCTCTACATTGATGCATGCTGCCTGTCAGAAACAAGGATACAGGACGCAAGTACTGCAATTGAAATGACTGCCCTCTCGCTCTCTTCCAGGCTCCGCGTGCGCGACTCTGGTAATGCAAAGCCGCTGTAGCTGGATGTACCGGGTTGTGCACAACCACTAACCCATCGCTTCTCTCGGTCTGACTGCTCCTCTTTGGTTGCACCTTGTGGAACGAAGTTTCGGCCAGCGTAGTCCACGGGATTGCTGCAGCACTCAAGCTTGACCAACATGTCAAGGTGACAGCTACTAATCGGAGGCACTAGCTGATATAACTGACGCGTGTGTCCAGGAGTGGCAGTGAACTTTTCACGGAGATCAGGGAAATTCATGCGTCCCACTGAGCGCGCGACTGGGCCATATCCTTCTGCTTCTAATCTCCCATATGTGCCGCCTTGGAGTCCCCATCCAGAGGGAAGGCAATGACCAACGCAGTTAAATTCATTGGTATTGCCTTTCATACCCCGCTACCAAGTAATTGCTTGACCAAATCTGGCTTCCTTCATGGTTGTATAACTGTTAAGCGCAAACATGTGACTGGTGTGTTGTCAATTTTGATCATGAATACTGACGATGCCCATGCAACACTAAGTCTATCTACTCGTGCGTTCACACTCCCTGAAAGGAAATTTTTCGGAAAACTCTCCATACAATCTCACGCGCCCACAAGTACGTGAATACAAACACCGCATGATATTCCTCAACTTCTGGGACATATCCCTGTCGACATACTCAAACGTATTCTTGAAGTCGAAGAACACCAAGATTGTAGAGGGTGGAAGCATGAGTCGAAATGGAAGGAGTGAAAAGTGCTGGAATTGCTCACAGATTGTACCACTTGATCAGTTCGACAGAATGGCGGAGGGCTGTTGTCAGTGACAGTACTAAGAACCACTATGGCTCTCGCCATTTTTGTCCCACTTCATCACCGACGAAATAGTACGGTGAACCCGGGATGGTCCTCAGACTCCCGGTTTACAAATTGCCGCTGGTGAGTATCGAGGTATCCAGATGTCCTAATATGTGAAAACGAATAGTAAGCAAAAGCACCGCCAGGTAAACTAATCGCCATCATACCATCATCTGACATGTGCCTACAAAGTGCAGACTCATGTTTACAGTCTCCGAGCATCTCTCTTGCAACTCAAGAAGCACAGGAGGTTGTGGAGATCTTCACAGTCATGTTACCTCTGACCGAAGTGCCTGATGAAGTCAGTTCACGAATTCCAAAGGCCCCAATAACGTTTGACAAGTTGCTTCACTTGCGGCATGGAAAAGGCATCTCAGGGGTCGCGTGAACTGGCTGCGTTGTCTGGTTATAGGACTTGACTTTTGCGAGCAAATTGACTGAGATAGCTTCAGCTTTTTGACCACCGGTGTCTCGGAAGCATTGGACGACGCCGGAAAATTTGTAGAGGGAATCAGAAAACGAGTATCTCGTGGAGCAGGTATTTCGATCGCGGAAACGTCCAGCATCAACTGCAGTGACTCAGTCATGCCTTACACATGGCGGATCGTCTACCGAAACTAATGTTTCTCTCCGTTCTCCTTGGGAATGGCGCGAACCGCGACGTGGGCAACGTGTGACAAGGCAGAAGGGTGAGAGATTACGAGACGTTGGTGCGGTCATCTTCTGGAATGTGTCTCCTCGATACTCCCTAGGCTGCAATGGATGGCGGCAACCCGATTTCACTGGCGTTCGTCCTGTTAGTTGCTGCCCATACTGTTTGAGTAGGCATTTGTAGGTGTTGGCAACTCAGAACGGTTACGGTAGACTGGTCGCTTCCCTATCCACTGCTTCTTTTTTCACTTGAGGGATGTGAAGACAACTAAGTAAACATTGTGATTATACGGTAGTGAAGAATCTGTGTCGAGACTGATGTTTCTGTGTATGACGATGACGAGATTTAACATTCGAAGGCAGTTGTGGAACTCTGAAAACCGGGAGAGGAAACTCAACGTTGAATAGGTTCATGATCCTGTATCGATCATCGCAGTGCGTAACACGGCTCTTTGAGAGTCTACTATTACTTCCCTAATTACTATGAAAGGAATAGCTGCTGCCGTAGATACTTCATTGTCATGAAATAACCCCAAGCTCGAAAGTTACCACGAGAATGCTTCTCCAAGTGTTCTCTGTAGTGTTCTTAGTTCGGTAGGCAGGTGTAACTAGAGTCCCAAGATTCCGACCTCTTAGAATTTAGAGACAACGCCACCACCCTCCCATGACCTAGAGATCAAGGTTCGTTTGAGGATCTCAACACCATTTGCATATAACACATCCAAAGCAATTTTGTGTCGCCGTCGAATGAGCTGAGATAAGGAAGGTGGATAAAACGCTTCTGGACCCGTCAACGGACGCATTCTCCAGAGAGGGGACTTCGTTCATTGGCACCAGTGGTCGAAAACCCTTAGGATGTAGAGGTATCATCACGGATAGCAATACACAGCTGGATAGCAATCCAGCTGACAATGTTTCAAGTGACCTCAGCTCGCATTCGAATCAAAAAGACAGAAATCGGAGTCAATGGCACGACGAATCTCTCAGGAATCAGAACAACGGAGTAAGCTGAAATGCCATGTCCGACTTAGAGAGGACAGCAGAACTAAGAGTACATTCAGTTAGCACAGAAAGGGGCGACATGGCTCAAGTGGTTAGAGCGCGGATTTACTGACCGGAAGGTCCGTGGTTCGAACCCAACCTCTGCCTCTCGACTTCCCCTGTCTAGGCTTGGGCAACCTGGCAGTATCCCAGCCCTCGTGCTTCCTTCGGGTGGCATGGCAGGTAGGCACCGGAAGGTGCTACAGCTGAACGAAATTCTCCAGATGCCACAACGCGTTGGGATCATTGGTTCCGAACCTTCCAAACGTTTCTGGGCACTGTCGAATCGCCTAAACTAAAAAAAACGCGAAACCTTGATTCATTTTGTGGATGCACCTATATACGTTTACATCGCTGACTGTCCCGATTAAGAATCCGCTATCAGTACACTTGAAAAGTTGTACATCCGTCCCAAGAATATAATTTATGCTCATCTACAAACTTGCAAACAAGACACCAGTCAAGATGTTGAGCAGTTTGTTCAGAGGCTTAAATCCTTGGCCAAAAATTGTGATTTCAAGGCGGTGTCCGCCATTGACCAACAAAACGAAAGTGTACGCGATGCTCTTATCAACGGACTTCAGTCTGCTACCATCAGAGAAAGACTTCTGGCTCAAAATGAACTCTCTCTAGATGAAGCACATGAATTGGTTAGGTCGTTAGAATTGGCCCACAAACAAGCTCAGTCATACTCGCATAACCAACCGATATCATTTTCTGCGGCTGCAGCACCTTTACAGACATCTGCGGTTACCTCTTCACATTCAATCTCCCCTGATTCCACACCTTATCTCGCTCCAATCAATTCTCAGATGTTATTTTTGCGGCGTTCCAGGCACCCACGATCCAAATGCCCCACAAGAGAAGCAGTTTGTAAATCGTGTGGCAAAACGGGCCATTTTCAGCGGGTTTGTCGATCCAAGTCTGTCAAAAATCACTCAAATTGCACGACTGATTCTGCCTTATCTTCCCTGTTGACTGCTGCAGCCCCAAACTACTTGTCTCGAACGGTGACCAGAATAAAGGTAAACGGAATATCGCTTCAGGCCCTCATAGACACAGGAAGTTCGGGCAGTTATATATCTCCTTTGGTAGTTCGTACACATGGCTGGAAGATATATGCTAACGATTCTGTGATTACCATGGCGTCTACCTCTCTGACGTGTTCAACTAGCGGCTACTGCTACGCAGCCATCGATTACAAGGGTACTGTTTACAAAAAAATCAAACTATTTGTGTTACCCAATCTATGCGCTGAAGTGTTGCTAGGTCACGACTTCCTTGGTCTACATAACAAAGTTGAAATCACATTCGGTGGGAACCGAGGTCCATTCACCCTCTACGGCCTAACTGTTGCTACGGTTGAATCACCTCCTCTTTTTGCTAACTTCTCACCCGATTGCAATCACGGCGTTATAACCGATGAACAGCTCATCCGCCCTGAAGTTAGCCGACTGTCGGATGAAGGTATAATTGAACCTTCGAATTCTCCCTGGGGGGCTCAAGTACTGGTCACGAAAAACTCAAACCACAAAAGACGCATGGTAGTGGACTACAGTCAAACCATTAATCGGTTCACATACCTAGACGCTTATCCGTTACCACGATTGGATAAAATGATTGAAAAAATTTCCCGCCATGCTGTCTTTAGCACCTTAGACCTATTGAGTGCTTATCATCAAGTTCCAATCAGTGTGAAAGACAAACCGTATAAGGCTTTTGAAGCATGAGGAGAACTGTTTCAGTTTAGTCGTATTCCTTTCGGTGTTACCAACGGAGTAGCAAGCTTCTAACGTACTACTGACAATATAATCAAGTCTGAGAACTTAAGTGGCACCTACGCTTACATCGACAACGTCACTATTTGTGGGACCACCCAAAGTGAACATGACCGGAACCTCACATCTTTCTATGAAGTAATAAAAAAATATGGAATTACCCTTAACTGCAAGAAAAGCATCATAGCAGCCAAACAAATACGCCTTCTCCGCTATGAAGTTTTTGAAGGAATTAACAAACCAGATCCTGAACGAATACGCCCTATTTGTCAACCCACTCATCCACATGACGCTAAATCCCAACGAGTTGTTGGCATGTTTGCTTATTATTCGCAATGGATACCATACTTCTCTGACAAAATCAGTGTTTGTCAGAAATAAGACTTTCCCCTTACCGGAGCGTGTACAACAGTCCTTCGAAAATTTAAAAGGGAGTTAGAGAACGCTATGGTTGTGACAGCCGACTACAACGCACCCTTGGTTGTCGAGACGGACACCTCAGACATAGCCACTGCTGCATCTTTGACTCAGAACGGCCGACCGGTGGCCTTTTCTAGAACACTGATACCGAGCGAAAAGAACCACTCTGCTATTGAGAAGGAGGCATACGCCATCGGTGAATCCATCCGTAAATGGAAGCATTATCTCTTCGGGAAGCATTCCAAGCTTATCACTGACCAGCGGTCGGTTTCCTTTATGTACGGTGTGTCGCAGGAAAGTAAGATTAAAACGATAAAATCCAGCGATGGAAATAGGAACTCTCCGCTTTTGGTTACGATGTCAGCTACAGACCTGGAAGAGACAATCTGGTGGCTGACACCTTATCGCGTAACTTATGCGCCAATGTGATCGGCAATGATAGATTAAAAGAAATTCATAATTCCTTGCGCCATCCTGGAATTACTCGCATGCACCACTATTCATTCTACTACCACTACTATTCATTCTACTACTACTACTATTCATTCTACGCTATTCAGTCTTGTTCTCGCGCTCAATCAGGATCGATACTCCATCCGTAACACGTGCGCAAGGAGAATCACGTGGACTCCATCCAGGAAGGCATCAAGATTTCACGGTGCTCATCTTGACAGTAGCCAATTTCATTTCGTGTTGTCACGTCATGGACCAGCTTCCGCGAGTCTTTCAGTATTAGTGAACTGGAGTGCAAAACAAGGCTTTCTCTGGTATACGGGTTTCGGTGATACATGCCTCAGCCACCTTAATCTGATTGGCCCCATCCGCTGCTTGGGCGAATCCAACTCGTTACCTAGTACTCCTTATGGACTGTTTTATCACGTACATGCTGCACTAGCCTGCTATACTACAGGTACATCGGTGAGCAAACAGTTGAGGACTTTTGAGATCCCTAGATTGGAGAGGACACGTTTCACAGCCATAGAGAAGGACTAGTCTGGCGGTGGCTTCGCAGACAGCCCTTTGGGCTCGGTGGTATTAACTTCTGACGCCAAAGGTAACGCAAGTTGGTGAATATTAATTGTGCCTTGTTGCATTCACTGACTTCATTTACGACAGCTCACGCAGCAAACCTACAGTTTCAAATGGATACATGGAAGTAAGAAATTTTGAGCTCTGAAAGTGCGGGTCGAATGAAGGACATCGATAGTGGTAGAGGGTAAAAATAAACCTTGTTGGAACTATTCTGCTCAGCGATATGAACACTGGCTTTTATTATGCAGTATATTTCCCGTATTACATTTGATTAATTCGCCAACAAGTATCCTGGTTCCGGATTACCCGAAACAGCTTCCTCGAATTCCCGACTGCATCAGCCCCTTGTATGTCTCGGACTTTCCGCTCCCACCGACTGTCTAGCCAAAATATGCTCTAGGTCTGATGGGATACAGCACCTGGCACCTAGAAGCGACCGTGACCACTCTGAAGTCCGTTGGTTTCTATGTACGCGCTCAAAAACATTACAAACAGAAGTTCCGAAACCGCGCTTCAGTGAATATTATCGATAAAGAGCGAGTGGCATTTCGAACCGTGTGAGATTTTATGGTGGATAGACGAATAGCACAAATTAGGCTGTTTACGGGCGTCCAACCAACCAAAGAAGCCTCCGCTCGCGAACTGACAGAGACGTCAACAAGGTCACAATCCGCCACAGAATCAACCGAAGTTCACAGTCATCATCATCATCATCATCATCATTTTCAGCTGTAAGAACCGCGTACTTGTCGTACAGCGGTTGTAGCTACCACAGTTTCGTTCACTGATGATTTGGGGAGGTGGGGTATGTAGCTGCGCATTGGAGGCGGTAGCTGATAAATTGGTGCGTAAATACAGCACTGTCAGTGGACTGTCAGGTGGGGGGGTTGGGAAGAGAGCTATGCATTGAAGGCAATAGCTTGGATGCACGAGCGTAATTGAGGGCGCGACTGGGCCATGTCTGACAATGTCTCTAACCATTGATGTGGTCCGTCTCGGGGTCCCCGTCCAGGAAGACGGCAATGACCAGCGCAGATGAGTTTGCTGGTAATGGCTTTTATACTTCGCTGCCAAGTAATTGTTTGACCGCCTCTGGCTCGTTTCCACCCTTCACGTGGTTGTGCGAAAAGAACCCTTAGAGGAAATCGATCGGCTGGCATAGGCAGCACGTGGCCAAGCCAGCGTAACCTATGCAGTGTGATCAGTTCATCTATCGAGGGTGAGTTATTTCTTCCGAATACCATTCAACGTGCACTACTCATAAGGTTGCTGAAAATTCTTCGACAGCAACCTTATGAGTAGTGCATTACCAATATACATGTATCGCGATATCTCGAATATCGTAGCAACTGAAACATGAGGCGGCCTGGTGCAGCACATTCAGTTACCTGGAAACATCACAAACGAGAGATTCAGCTGGGTTCCAGGTGAGTCTCTCGCAAAACCAAATTTGTTTGCAAATGAGTGTATTTCACCATTCGACGTACTTCAGCATTGCTTATCCGGTGTTCCCACCAGACTCGGGCAATGCTCTGAAGACATCGATGGTCAAACGCTGAATGTGTTTTGACGTCCACGGCTAGGTTTCTGATCCGTATAGTAATATGGAGCACACCGCAGCCTTGTAAACTCGACCCTTGACGGATAAGCTGATGTCACACCTACGCCACAAGTGACGCAGGTTCACAAAAGCTGCTCTGGCCTTTCCAATCCGGATGGAACTATCATCTTTCGCGAGACCACCGGGACTGATACAGCTGCCCAGGTAAACAAATTTGTCTACTACCTCAATCGGTTCATCCGCAAGCATGAGGCTAGGGTTCGAGTCCACCCAGTCTTGCAGTAGCAATTTGCACTTTGTAGGTGTGAAGCGCATACCAAACCATGAGGCAGAATCATTTAGATTATTTAATATTGTTTGCATTACAACGGGGTCAGATCCAAGAAGAGCTATGTCGTCTGCGTACTCGATATCTGTGGGCGGACGCTCAGGGAGCACTTCAACCCCACAGGCATTAGAGGCTGATAGTGAGTTTTCCATGATCGTGTCAATGACGAAGTTGAAGGGTACCATAAACACAGTTAGTGAACTTGAATTCTGTACATGGGTTTCAGAAATGCGGAAAGTGTCTATTGAAGAAGCAATCGAAATACGCAAAAGAGCACATTGTTGGCCATTTTACCTAAGGGTTCGCGTGCTAAAGGTTGCGATGAAGACGGGGGAGTAAAGTCTAAGCAGTGGATACAGAGCGGCAGCCTTGAGCGGTTGCATGCGTCTGCTTAATTTCCTGAGGGGCTAACCGACGTGTCTGCAGTTGAGATCTATAGAAAAGTGATCGAGGAGTGGAATAAGAGAGAAGTTAAGAGGTAGAAATGAAGGAAGATGGAAAGTCTCAGCAGTCCCATGTTTTCGCCAATCTGCCCTGCTGTATGCAGTGAACAAGGCGATCTGACTCGTGTCACTAAGCGACGGCTCACGCGGCATGAAAGCACTTTTGCTTATGGATTGACATACTGCCATATTGCCCAAACCTAGACAGGACAATTAGGGGCCTCAACCAGTCTTTTGCCAAAAATCCTAACCTCAAGACAGCGGTGTTTGACGTAGGACTACTGGAGTAATCTAACTTTTTACGGAACAAAGTGCGGTACATGTTACAACCCCCGACCCAGGGGGCCAGGACACGGTGTTTGCCAGACCTCTACCCTATGAACAGCCCAGTAAGAGAAACTCTGTAGACGTCAATTTAACAACGTCCGATGGGTTGCAGAGGTTCACAAACCGTAGCACCACGATAAGATCGTCTCTGAGCCACTGGCAAAGATAGGACTGGATGGAAGGTGGGAGCGTTTTATGGTTTCGGATCACTTTGAAGCCGGCCCTTGCGGATGCTGATGTAGATGGAACGGAAGGATGTCCCTGATGTCGTATTAGAGGGATCATAATCTAGGAGCACAAAAGTTCTAGCTTGGAAGGAAGCCTGGTGCTGAAACGGTTGAAAAGATGGCAAAACATTCAGAATGCCTTATGCTGGAAAGCATCTATGGCTGACGAGCAGCGTTGTCCTGGTTCCGAATACGCGAATGCTTAGAACTCCAAGTTCTTCGGAATATCTATCCCACCATGTTAGCAAAACGACGAAAATTTGGTAGGGACAGATTCCCGGCAACTCAGACCTGGTTTTCATAAACGATCAAGATGACGTGCCGAACTCTTAGGACAAGGTGACGGCCTGGTTCTAAGATTTGACTAAAATAAGCCGTAACAAATTCATCAGCGCTTTAAAGCGCGTCAAAGTGCGGTCATTGTGTGAGGGTACTGATACGGGTTGTATCAGATGACGGGGATCTATGACCTCGGATCCACGTGAATAAGCTCCACACGTCTATTGGTACATCCACACAATGGACCACGCGGCGATATCCATTAAACACGCAATCGTGGGCAAATGCTTATTTGAGCACCCCACGAAGCACGCACAGATCTACGGGGTCACCCCGAATCCAACTTGCACTCAGAAGTTTATGCTACTCATAAGCACCGCACAAAGAAGAAACGAAACTTTGGCTGTACAGGCCAACATAACCATCCAAAAGGCCCGTAAAAAGTTGTTCACGTACCTAGCACGCCGAAGTGGACAAATAGAACAATCCCATCACTTGCAGTCTTCTTGAATCCACTTGTTGGCAGCAATGAGAGGAAAGCCTTGGTAATTCAGGACTCACACGCATCATTTTTCATTCATTAAAAGCTCTAAATAGTGCCGGAGTAATGAAATTCTGACCGATACCAATTCCACGAAGGAAGAAGTAGAAAGGAAAAACAAACTTCTTCCGGCCCGGATAAACTCTACGGAAGAGAATCCGGGCGACTAACCAGTGTTTAGAAAGTCTCTCGATGAGATTTAACTGCCAGTGGTACGGGAGGTTACTGTTGTAAAAAAATACTCAGAAAAGCTGCCAAACAGAACTCGGACGATTGGCATCACACCCATCCCTATGAAGTGGAGATTATTAAAGAAGGAAATAGCGTAGTCCTCAGGTTAAGAAACAAGGGACATAGGTTTTAGAAAGAACTCCCTGTCGCTACTCAGCTCTCCACCAAGGAAAAATGGACCGAGACATTCGACGCCGGTGATCAGGTCAGTGTTGTGTTCATTTGCTTCAAGAAAGTATTTGATCGTGTATTCCATCAGCGGCGTTCGTTGAAGCTATTGAGTTAACGGAGAAGTCGAAGCCTGGGTCCGAGACGTCAGTTGCGAACGTACAGTGCACGCCAGTCAGTGACGTCTACTCTGAGTCGGTTGCGTGCACAAGTGACGTTAAACAAAGGTGGCCAGAGTTATTCAAGGTCTGTCTGAAAAATTTTCCTTCAGAGCTCATATTCACCTGCCTGATGTTGGTGGATCACCTGAAGCTCTGGATAGTCGACAACAGCAACGACGTCGAAAATCTTCAGGGTTTTCTTAATGCGCTGCACGACTGATCAAAGCAATGGACTGTGCCACTAAAACATGAGAAGTGTGTGCTTTCTGTTAGCCATCCCCAACTACTTGGAGTTATCGCACCGGCTGCTTTCTACTAAATGAGACACCTCTGGAGAATGGTTTGGAATTCGCTGTGAGACCGGATCTGAAGTAACTTAAAGACTCCCGAAGACGGCTGCTGCCACAAAATTAACGCAACCCACTACGTCATTCGCTCAACTAGGGGCGGAATTGTTCGAACTCCGTTAAATCCTCATATCAGACCGGTTTTCGTGTACGGAGAGTCGCTGACACGGAAGACAGTATGCTGAAGCAACTCCAGTCAGCAGAATATTAGGAATCGTTCTAGGTTAATGGGATACAACACGAAGGTGCCAACTTTGTTTGAACATAGCTCCACCCAACACTGTCGCCATGGGTAAATACCTAGTGGAGAGTTCTTTTGCAGGAAGTAGTACATAGTGAATCGGAGAAGCTACTCAGAAAAACCTGGACTCGTATCTTCGGGCGACAGCCTCCGATTGCCGTTGATTTTACCATATCACATCCTAAAATCCCTGGGGCATATGCCAAAAGGAACAACCCTTGTTAGTCGGGCAGGAAGCGGAGGCGCTTACATCGTACTACGCACTGTGTTCTGCAATGACCTACTGACTGACAGAAGTCACCACACATGAAACAGAGGAAGTATGCTAACAAACCATCGACAAGTAACCATAACTGCGGAATCAAACAAACGACATAACCAGTCAGGAAGAAACCCACCACAACACGCCTTGTGTACATGTTAACCAGCGGCCATCCTTTTTTGAGGCCGATGCAACCTCAGTGGGCGGATAGTGGTAAATGGGACAATCCAGTGGGCACATGATTCGCACAGGCCCCCGAGTTCTGATTGGCTGATTTGACCACAGTCAGAAACAGACACACCAAGAACATCTCTCAAGCGATTGTTCGAAAAAAGGAAACTTTTGCGGAAAAGTTTAGCCTTGAATAGGGTTTATTGAAAACCCTAAAATATCCAGAGACAGTCTCAGTTTTGTTAAACTTCGTTTAAGCGCACACAAGGACTGTTTTCAGCGCGGAATGCATACTTCCAGTAGCTGACATGACTCAGAATCCGACCACTAAAAGCAAACTGAAATTGACTTCAACGAAACTATGGGCTTTTCGCAGCTGATAAATTTACGAGTAGTTGGTCTATTCCGGCCGCACGTTTCAGTGTTATGTGGCACAGATTTTTGTTTAACTGAGCGGACTTTCAAGGTCGCAGTCCATCGCCAATTTGCATGTGATTGCCAGTTTACGTGATGAAGCGTGAAATCCACTCGTGGCATGCTTTAACGGTTCACAGGGTTCCCCAAATGGGAGATTAAATTTGCGGAATACCCTATGTAAATTCCACCCAGGTAGATACCTGAACAGCGTTTGGACCCGTTATACTCGCCATACCTAACAAATTGGATGAGCTTTTCACCGAATTTCGGGACGATACCGCTTTTCAGGAGGCTTGCTCCTTTTAAAAGATAATCATCGAAGATGACTGGATGCATTGTGCAGTATTGATGCAAATATGCATCTCTGTGAATGATCTGCAGTCTCAGTTTTGCGAAGCTATTCAGGAGATAATGAAGCGTTTTCAGATATCTGCGTGTGAAATTCCACCATCCCGGTGAGATTTCTTTCCCATTAGAAAAAATGACGTCATCAATCTCGGTTACATCATAAGGCGCAACACAATTGCCGGAAAATAAGGCAGACCATTGCTCTTCAGCATGATAACTGTACGCTTTGTCGCTTGTCTTGTCTGCTTATAGTATCTACCAGGCCTGTGTCTATGTGCGCCGCCGGTTGAGGCCACAACCATGCATGATAGCCTAATCAAGCGGCCATCCATACACATAGTCATATGCTCTCAGTTTGGATACTTACCGTAGTTGCCAGGCCTGTGTCCATGTCCGACGCTGACTGAGGTCTCAACTAGGCATGGCAGCCGATTCCAACCGCCAACGATGGCCCTTTGTACTCGTGACTTTCCTGATGTCGCTTACCTTGGCTACTTATCGCAACTGCTGGGCCAACCCTTATGCGCCGATGCGATGACCGACAACGGCCCACTATCATCATGACCATATGCGTTGTCACTCCACCATCCCCGCGCCCGAAGATTATAAAACCTCCATTGGCGTTGCATGTTTTTATTAATTTATGCGCTGGTGCAACCGTAATGGTCAGCCAATCCATTTCAGTTTCCGTAAACCACTTTCAGTCGATAATGAATCCGAAATGAAAAATGTATATTCGATTCAATGTTCCTTATCTCTTCGGCGAAAGTTTTCAGACGTCTTACTTTTATAGACGCATGCTTACTACTTCATCGATTAGTCTAATCGTCGATAATGAAAGAGTCGTGTGCACAATGATGTTGCGAGGCCGAGATTCAGTGATCATACGCATTATTGGACGCAGCGAAGTTAACGCAAAATTGGGATGTATACAAGGCAGTTGGAAGTTCAGTGGTAGAGACCAGATCTCCAGGAGCCACGGACTTCATGCGTTTTCAAACATGCACCCATGGACGCACCCGTGGCGACAATAACCAGTGATGGAGTGGGCACCTTGTGCCAAAATTTCCCATTTCGGGCACCAAATACCAACCTTACTCCGCTTCTGCCATTGATGCTGACGCCCTATAGCTCAATAGAAACACGGCAATGTCGTTTGTATCACAATTCGGAACTATACCATAGCCAACCGCGGTACCACACCTAACAACTCGAGGCAACTTTCTTGGACACCGATTATCAACTCCCGTGCTTGTCTTTGTAAACCGACTGTTTTGGGACCTTTAGTGTCCGGTTTAAGTTAGAAAACTTCCGCATCTCAGACACACTTAACACGTTGAAGGCTGCCCGCTGTTTCATGCTACCTTGAGGCTCTTTCCATGTTCGTCATATGGGTTTGGACCTCATCTAACTCATCGTACGTGCACGCGCGTTGCCACCCATTTTGGCTTCCACAGTCATGTCTAAACTATCCGAGTATATTAGCGACGAAGAGAGACACTGCTGGTACGATCTACCTGTGTGCGACGGTGATGATGATGATGATGATCTAACTGGAGTCTGCAAGGTTGACTCCACCTCACTGCCCCTGAAACAAGTATCCTTCAACCCGCATACGCCGCCACAGTGCCACTACTCCCGCCTTTGTCCTCTAAGCGGTCAATAGAACATGACTCACAACAGTCTATCTCTTCAATGCGTCTTGCCTGCCCATCCATATTAGTTCCATTAGTTCCGCATTTTTCGCCGCTACACACCCCTAAATATCCAGCGACTCTTGCTGTACCATGTCCTTCCTTTCCGCACTCCCTAGCCCTGATGGTGTGAAAGACTACGCGGTTGAAAACTCTCCCTTCAGCTCTATTGTCTCCTCCCAAATACCATTAGTGCCTTGCATTGATTGTAGCGTATATCCCAGGAAGTCCTCCAGTGAATGAAAAACATCCAATATAACAGAGCAAAAATGCTGTCTCGTTTAAGTTACCAGAGACTCACAAAATGCAAGCAATGTGGCGCAATTCGTTTTGCAATGCCCCTAGGGTTTTCCTCAGGATGTACCTGCGGCATGCTGGGGTCACCTCATCGCTCAAACAGTCAACATGCCCATGCACCTCAAGCTCTCCTTCCATCTCTGTCCCTACATGCACTGAACTACCGAGCCCTCCAGACTCACCCAACTTCCAGGGGTAGTTACTACTTCTTTCTTCGGAGTATGCAATATACGAAAGCAATCACGGGTAGCTTGTCTTCCTCTGCAGCTCTCAATCACTTTCTGAATATGTTGTACTGAACCGTCTTAAAAACTGCCTGTAGGGTTTTTTAACCTCCTTTGTGCCCTGGCGGGCTCCAACACATGATGGTCCTGCCCCGAAACTGCCTGCCAGCTAACCGCCAGCTAACGATCTAGCTACGAAGCGCGTACGCTCCAAGCACGATTTTAAAAATCATCTAATATGAACTCTGCCCTTTTTACCGGGCTTCATGGACGATTCCGACACTGACTATGACCTTAGTGGAGCACCATTTAGGTAGCGCACGTCGTCCGTATTCACATTTGGCCACGCCAGTTCACATCGACCGCATATCGCAATTCCCTACTATCTCCGCCCAAACGTCGGTTGTGGTTTTTAAAATTGGGTGGTATCGTCTCACTGCAGTAGTAAGAAATATTAATCACTCTTGGCTGCCTGCTATTTCGGGCCGCAGTTCAACTTATATCCTACCGCCCTCTAGTGGACCCTACTCCCCATTTTGTGTCCCTAATCTGGATACGGCTGTCTTACTAACCCGTTTTAATGGCAGCAAGGAACCACGCTGCGCACTCAATGGCCCCTAGAATATCCTTGTGCCATACACTTGTCACTATTTTCTCACCAATCCTAACTGCCCTAACAACTCTGAATAGCCCACCAGAAAGTCCATATACGGAGGATCTACGAAACTCAGTACGATGTCGTGATGACTGTAAATGCAATACCCGTTCAGATGGCCTGCCCATAGTTCACCTTATCTCCGCTAGTTCCTGACCGAGCGTGTTACATGTTACAGCAAGATGGGGTCAGTTCACTGAAATTGTGCCAAGACTCCAAACTGCCGGCCACCCTTCTGTGCTGTCTGCTCGTTCTGCCCATCAGCTCACTAATTCTTCCCACGGCACTATCAAGGATTCAGTATAAAGGTGATGATAAAACCTTGGCAAGCACACGATAAAGTGTATGCTGACTATAACAAAACCCAACAAACTCACTAGCTGCGACGAATTCCTTGCGTTTGTCTGGCGGGACGCCTTCTGCAACGATAAATTTTTCTTCTGCATAGGTCGCAAATGGTTGCTCCATTTTGATACTTCGCGGACGAAGAAGATATAGTTTTTGCTCATGTAACCTTTCAACATCGTTTCATTCAATACAGGAGGAAAACACCTGAAAAAACAACTTCACAACATACTTTTCCACCCTTATCGAGGAATCATCATGTTGAGCCATTGCAGCCATCAAAAATATTAATTTCGGCCACCTGTAGATTTTGAGCACGCTTAAGCAAATTTTAGCACAGCTGAGATTGGCTGAGATTTTACGTTCTTGAATAAATGCCGTCGAATGCTAAAATATCATGTAAAAGATTTCCGTGTTCAAACCGTGGCTTCAGAGGAATTTTGTGTGTGTCTAAGGATCTGCGGCTCAGCGTGAACGGTGTATCAAAGTGATGAATGACTTCGTGGAGAAAATAATAATAGTAAGGTTTATTCCCAGCGTATGTGAGCAGTGACTGCATCGGAGTTTGCCCGCGTAAACGCAAAATGAAGCAAACATTCGCGGCAAATGTAGGGAAAACTCCTCTGTCATTGCACAAATTGTCCCGCCAGACGGAGCCAAGGCCGGTAAATTTATCACAGCTAGGAAGACTAGAGGATTGTTATGTCAGACAGCACACGCATTACCGGGTGTCCGGCGAGGTTGTATCTTCGCTGCAGCACAAGTACTAATTCAGCAAGCTCCTTCAATGAACGTCTGACATACGACGTGTGTTGCGATCGGAAGTGAAGTGCTCTGCTGAAGTACGGGACTTCATCGTCTGAGGTGCAGTGCTACGTTGCTGCTGAACTTGAGGTTCTGACAAACCAAGCCATTCACAACTACCGAGCCAAGTGTCGGCCTTCATTGTGAAATAGGTCTTTGCTAACGTTTTGCCTACCTGGGTAGGTGGCATGTCGTTGGTTCTTGCAAAGCACTGCGAATGTGGCCGTGTGCTCGTGATGAAAGACGTGCTATTTTGGCCACCTACGCTTAGCGTGCAGACAAAAACTAGCCATCCTTCAACATTTACAAGGTGTCGCAAACATTGATACCATGCACAGCATGAGCCGCCTTCGGTAAGTTCTTTCACAGCACCTTACGTTTGCTATATAGATACAAATTGTACACCTCCCTTGGGATGAACGCCACGAGGAGCTGGCAACCAGCCATGCATGTCTTCCTCAAAAGCATTTTGCACCCCTGCGTAAGCTGTTCAGCTCGTTCAAGGATATGATCATTGCACAGTACCACATCAAGAAGTTGTTGATGCATAAAATGACATCACAGATGCGGGCTGCAAAGCCGCATTCCGCCGCACCACAATGCCGCACAAATTTCACGTACCTCAAGCCACTGGGATGTACATACGTTCCACAGACATGTTGTCGTTGTGAAGGGCCGTCATACGTCATTAGATCAGGCTATCATGCATAGGTAAGGCTTCAAAAGTAGCGGCGCGCATTAGTGCAGACAAGGTAAGCGACAATACACATGGTTTTGATGATGAGGGACAGTCGTTGTCTATATATTCTGGCAATTGTGTTGTTCTTCCTGGTAAAACCTAGTTACTGACAACGCTTTTTGCTGGAATTGACCTCTCATAACAGTGGACAGTTCATATGCAAATTGTCGGAAAACACTGCATTGACTCCTGGGTAGTTGCAAATACCTGAGTGTGGAGATCGTTCACGAGGATGCATAGCGCCGTCGATATAGCACAATGAGTCAAATTATTCTCAAATATAAACGCGACGCTAAGCAAGCGTCGCAAGTAACTGTGTCGTGCCGAACTTCTGTGAATCGATCCATCTAATCTGTTAGATCGGAAGATTTGAATAGATCCAAACATCATAAAAATATCCGCATGGGTAGGATTTGCATTGGAAATTGCAAGTTACCTTCCATTTTTATAACACCATGGACCGCTAAGTTTTGCAACGGTCCGGATTTTTGCTTCACTTTTGAACCGTTAGTTACAGATCAATCGGTGGCGTTTGGCGACTTTAAACGTTCGCTCTCTTACATAAGCAACTACAGGCCACTACTGGAACGCACAGTCCGACAAGATTAAAAACCTGTGTAATTCTCCGTCAGGAAGGCGCCACATTTTCTGCGAATCCAATTCCCGTTTGCTTCCAGTGATCGACTGGACTTGCCCACACCCGGGAATCGTCCATTGTTTATAATGAAGGTCTCGTTGACCAGTACCTAATCGAAAGTTAGCTTGCACGCCGACGGTGGCGGGGTTATTAGAGATAAGTGTCGCATAACAATCGAAGGTATGATAGAATGGAGAGTGAAGTAGCCGAGAAATTGAAGCGAAACACCCTGGAGTCTTACTGGACGATCGCAGGACACTTGTGGCCTTTGAAATACGATACAGAGCACATAAACGGCCACGTCTGCTGGCACAGTGAGGTGGGAAAACTAAAGGGAGGTAATTTTGTGGGCTTCAAACCGGTCACACAGGCTACTTGCCCGGAGCGTCAGCCGTAGCAGCACTGATAAGCATTCGCATGGTAACAAACAAACATCACCGTACACGTCCGGTGGCGGAGGGTGTCGACAAAGGACTTTTTCGCTAGCATAGAGCGGTCTTCAAACTAAACACCAGAATCCGGCGAATGTGCACCAGTGAATAGTGTTTACCGTTCTGAAATCTGCTTTCGGATTGCCTGCTAGGGCACACACTGGCAACTTGTGCCAAACATTCATCACCGTATCACCGAAGAAATATTTGTAGAACCCCAGCCGCACCCTCTGCCAAGGCAGGCTAGTCTTTTGTCCTGTTAACACACCACTCTCCCTGAGCTGGGCTGTGCACGGTTGAGGGCGTCGATGCAGCAGCCTAAAAAATTCTCTCCCAACCGCCTTCTTTTTATAAAGTATACCCAGCTCATTCGGCGTGACTCAACCGCAGATTTTCCACGCAACCAACTACCTAGGCAACCACGCAAGTCACTTTGCAATTGATATATGTGAGCATAGCTGCCGAGGATCTTTCACTTTAAAATATAGCCTACCATATCTGTCAAATAGTCCGGCCGCTTGTGCAGTCGCATCCAACTCTGCTGGGTCCCCAGCCGTCCGTGATAACTCTAAAGCTGCTATGGTGTCCTCACTTGCCCTATACCCTGGCTCTACACCTCGTTCTGATGTCATACAGGGATCACTTGGATCTCTGCAGAACAGACCAGCCTGTCTGAGCCATTAGCTTGTATGTATCCACTAACAACACTTCCTCTGCTTCTATTGCTGACTTGTCCGCACTATCTCCTCTGCACTTGCCCTCCCATTTATCTAAATTTGTGCTGAGTGATTTCAACCTGTTGGATACCTTTTGGACTCATAACACGGGCCCTAACTGGTACGCCTTGCCGCCCTCCAAACTTAGTGTAGAAGGTCCCAAGTTGCACGTAACCACACTCGTGGTCTTCAACGTCTAGAGCTGCTATTCTCAAATAAGCGTGCCCCAGCTGCAGTCTCAGTTGGTCTACGCTTCCCAATAATTGATCACTGCGCCTTTTCTTGGAACACAGTCACTTAAACCCCAAATACTCCTCCGAGTCGTCCCCTCGTTCACCTCCTCTCTGCAGATATTTTACCTGCTCTTTTCTTCCCTGCTAGCTTCCTGGGTCTGGGTGACTTCTCTCTCGACAAACACACCACATCTGTTACACTTTCTATCACAACCTACCGACCACTCTTCACTTTGTTTCTCCCATAAAAATTATCAACCAGGTGTCTCTCAGCCTGATAAGTCATCAAAAACTTTGTATGCCAAAATACACCGATCTGGCAGAGAATATCGGAAATCTCACGATTTCTCATTGATACTTGTCACCAGTAAGCTCTCAACTGATCGATAGTTCTTTCGGGTATACCACGAATGCCTTGAAGAAAGCACAGCCCTTGGAGGCACTTCTTACACTAAATAATTCACACGTCGATTCTGTGGGCGTTGTACCTAAGTACTCGTATGCGCTCCCTTGATGGCTGTTCTGTAACTGATCCTGTCATTATAGCTGACCATCTGAGCGTTTACTTTGCTAGCCCCTTCCTCACAAACTCCAACCGATAATCCCCGCCATATACTCTACAGCTCCTAATGCCCTGAGTGGTCACCTACCTCTTAGCTATGTAACCATCTCCATAGCTGATGATTCTGCTGCTCCGGGGGCTGACGACTTCTCATCCCATCTTATGAGTGCCAGCGGTGAATATGCCGATATCCTTGTCATGAATCTTTTTACCTACTCTATCAACTCTGGAATTGTACCCTCTTATTGGAAACAATGTATAGTCCAACCTGATCTCAAATCTGGAACCAGGGTAACTACTTTCAACAATAGGGGGTACTACCATACCCCTTTTTAGTGGGAAACCTCAGAGGTCAACTAACCGCTTTCCTCTTGGGTACAAATGTCCCAGGTGACATGTAGTACCGATTTCTGGCACAAAGAACCATCAGTGGCTGCTAGTTTTACTTCTTTGGGACCATCACAGCAGCTTTCGATGCCGGGCATTGCGTTGTAATATCATACCTTGATATCCAGGAAGCTTTTGACCAAGTGCCGCATGCATCCCTGTCACAAAAACTTAGTTCCGTTGGCGTAAATGTCCTTATTTCAGTTGTTCACCTCTTATCCCTCTGACAAGACGCAACTAATATAAATTGGCCACAGTCGTCCCCACTATCGGTCACTAGCTGAGTCATTGATGGGAGCGTCCAAGGCGTCATCCTCTTCCCACTCTATATCAACGGGGTCTTCGGTGCTGTGTCCCATGGTACACCATTCCTCTTTGCGTGTGACATAAACATCGACTACAAATTTCCCTGTCAATAAAAGTCTTGCTTTTTGCCAGATCCAACAAGTATTAGACTCTCTGACTTGCTCATCCAATTTATCCGGCCCAAGCTTCTCTTCCTGCCGCTGCTCCCTCCCGACTGACGCGTCCACAAGTACTGGTAACCGTGCCACTAATTCCACAGAGATGAAAGACCTTTATCTCAGATACTCTTGTACCTTGCGCTTTTCCCACCAAGTACAGTTCCAGGTCGCCCGAGGACGCAGACCCTGATTCCCAATATCGCGTTCCCTCCAATACCTGTGACTACTCATGGAAATCTGTCCTGTGTTCCCCTCCCTTTATACCAGAACTTACAGTGTAGCACATGAAATCTCCCAGCATTTATTCAAAAAAGTTGTTTCCACGGTCAAATCCTTTCTCCTACTACTTCCGCGGCAATTCTTGGGCCTCGAACTACCATAGCTAAGACGGTTCAAGCCAAATCCAGCTTTCCCACACTATCTAATACACCAGAATGCTTTTATGGCTGGGGCTAGACCGAAAGTAAATTTACGTACTCGCTACAAATTCTGTAACTTCAAAAACATCTTAGTGTGCCCTCTTGCTCGTACTACCCTATGCCAATACCTTTTCCTGGTTTGCTACGCTTGCATCCGGAACAGTCTCCCTGAACAGCCTCAAAATTGCACACACTATCACACTTTTTTGCAGTCCGTGGATAACTTCCTTACTTGTGAATTTGCTGCCAACCTACTTGGTACCGAACAACCCGACCTCCTCTACGAACCGGGTTTAAGGTACCTTTCTCTGTGCGCCTTCCATACAATGCACTGCTGTTGTTGACTAGCTGAAAATATTGGGGTATACCGCTCGGTGTCCTCCTTCCCTAAGCCTGTTTCTGTGCGCGATGCCACGCCGCTGTCTCCCACGCCTAATTTCTATGAAAATTAATAAAATCTCTGTTCACTCCACTAGTCACAGTTCACCCATACAGCTGTTCATACATGTCAACACCACAAGTGCAGATTCCCCATTCCTCTCACCTGCTTCACAATTGCGCACACGGACGTGGTGCATAGAGGCCTGTCAAAGTTACCCAGGATTATGCGGCTTTGGCGTTGTCACTAATGCGCTCGATCCGCTTGTCTTACTCTATATTCCACGGAGGTGAGACCCGATATATCTGGTGTTACCTTACTGACGTGCTTCGAACTGTGGTTCCCTGCTGTATGCTGGCCTGATCTGATTACGCCGCATTCCCGGCCTGGCTTTTTCTTTGACTGCATTAACTATCTGGTAGCTGAAGTTCATCGAAGCATGAGCCAAGAATAAGATGACTAAATGGTTTGTTTCTTTACGGATCTGGCAGCATTCATGGGTATAATAAATTCATGTGATGGCTGGGTACATCCGTCAGGGACATTCACCCTGGTGCGTTGCGCCCAGGCACGTACGTATGTACCCCAGTAGCACAGCGGCCTCAGCGGTGGTTTTAGCCTGGATAACGCCTACTTTACTGCTTCACCAGATCTGATGTTCTGGTTCCTCATTTTAAGCAGTTTGCACTTTTCTTGTCATGTGTCAGTCAGGAAGCCTCTTGTTTTGCTTGCCCCCTTCAAATCCTAACGACCTGATCTTGCTCGATGTTCTCTCCAAAAAAAGCATAATAGCTGTGCTTCCCTGCCCGTGCCGTTTTAGTAGTGACCACGTCCACATCGGATAACGCCCACCGCCTGTGGCGTTGTCCCTTTTCCCAAACAGCCCTGTACCCACAATCTTCGCTAGTCATGCCTTTATTCTGACTGTAACCTAATGATCATGCCTGACGGCATGCCACCCACAAGTTGGGAATAAACATTATTATTATTAGTAGTAGTAGTAGTATCAACCAGTGCCGGGGTTTTTGAGATTGAACTTCATGTGCACGAGACCAAAAACGGTCTGCTGGAGTCAGCTTGTACCGCCAGCTTAATTCTGACATGGTTCCAGCACTTATCTACTGCTCACCACCCTGAATGAACGATACGGTTAGTGGGAAAAAGATGATTCAGTTATTATACAATGCTATCTCCCCGATTTACTTCAAGCAACGTTTGCCCGTTGAATGCCTGCTCGATTTGAGTATGCTGTATTACAGGCCTGGCTTTTTCCCCAGATGAATAATGCCTCGCTCCTTACAGTTAATTCCCAACGCTGGACTACTCTTTTAGGTCTGTATAATGACAGGGGTATTGTTCTGCCTAGCTCAGACTAATGGTAACCAAACAGAATTCGGAGTTTCTTGTCACTGAGAGCGCATTACACGCCCATAAAAATGGTCGGTCTGATGATGCGCAATGGATGTAAATATGTGACTCTAAAGCCCATTGAGAACACACATGACAATGTGAGGCGCTCCTGTTTGACACAGTGGCTCACACTAACGCTCCGTCGTCGTTAAGCCATAGTGCACACGATCTGAAAATCCACATTCTACTATCGTTGCCCCCGTGCCAGCTGCCGTTTCATTCCCCTCGCGACCTGCCTGTTCCACTGGCTGTTTGCTTCTTGGAACTGACAAGCTGTTTTGCTGGCCTGGCTCCCCCGACCGGATAAAATATCTGGTAGTTGGAGCTCTTTGATGGTGCAAAAGACGCAAATATGACTGTTTGGTGGCTTGCCGCCTCACAGGTCTGGTAGCGTGCACGAGTGATAAAAAACTTGTGCGGTGGTTAGGCTAACCCTGCAGGGAGGGTTGTCCTGTTGCGTTGCACCAAGATGCGTTTGTATGCTAGCTACCGGTCTGGCGGCACGGGTGCTTCGCTTATCACCGGTGGTTCTGAGTCTAGACTTTAATTCAGGAAATCCATAAAAGAGCATCGTTTTTGTCTGCTTTTAGCTGCTGCACTGGACGTGTCCCAGTTGTGGCAACTCTCCTCTGTCAAAACATCAGGGGAAAACTTGAAGATACACTGCGGCGCAAGTGGCTTACATCGACGTGCAAAGCTGTTGCCATCTTCGTCTTAGCTGGAGGTGCACCGCACCAAGTCCACTTCACCAGGTAGGCACACGCTTCTCTGTACTGCTCCTGTTGATGGCCACATAGATATAATACAATGACGTCCCTACTTTTTCGCTACTGGCATTGGGATCAAGCGCTTATGGGCTTTCGTACCATGCTCTTTTCTTGATCGAAGGTGACAGCAGCGATTCGGGGACTGGGGACCCATACACCTACCTTCACCTTCCCCCCTGAATTACGGTACTGTTCAGCGCACGTAGCAACTTCCAGTTAAACTAGCCCCTGACGGTCACCTCGAAAGCTCTGTTTCCATCGGTCAGTATGTGTCCGCTGTCCGTAATCACAACACTTTTCTGCACAACGGAGTTCTTCTAATGGGGCTGTAAAAAGCCATGATTACCTCAGCTCTCTGTCTAACTCACCCTGTGACTGACCATACCAACTAGACCAACAAATATCCGCCTTGCTTTCTACCACATTGGCTAACTTTTCACCCTGCCAAAATACTTTTTTACGCAAGTACTCTCCCACCCTGGCCTTACGCATGCTGGTCATCGGAAGCTCAGCGCTAAACACGAGACACCCCTGTAAAACCAATAATCGCTTCTTGCATCGCTATTTGAGTAAGCTCCATGGACGCTAAAAATAAGTATACTTGCACTGCATCGTTCTGTCTCTTTTACAATAATAGCATTATATTGGCAAGCTTAGCCAGTCCTTGATTACTGTGATACTAAGCACAATTCTAAATCTACCCTGTCCCGTTCAGCTACTTGCGGTCACCATTCCAACTGCTACAAACTTTAAGTCATTTCCATTAATGAACTCCATAATATCTGATACCTCCTCACACTCACCAGGCTTTACTAATCTCATCCCATTCCCTCCTGTTCTCAAGCTTCGATCAGCGGTAATAGCCGTTTTGAACACCCTGTATGGTTACCATCTATCCCGTTCGTAACCCGATTTACATCCGCGTGGACCTCTGACCCAACCGAAATTATCTGCGATCCTACGTCGGCTTTATTTCAACTGTGTGGATCATTTTGTCTCAACCAAAACCCTGGATACTGATCCTTAGCCAGCAGATGCTCTTTATCCAGAACCTTAGAGTGTTGAATAATTACATAATTTCCTTATGCTGTTTGTGAGGCCAAACCGAAAAGCAACCTCATCTGCATTAATTTGGTTTAATTTGTTTTGATCAATCTCCCTCCTTATTTATTATCGCGCACTTGATTTTACAGCTACAGCGCTGTGGCTCTAGATCCCCTCTTTGAACAAGGTTTGGCCAACAGGTTTTTCACTGTTGATCCGGCCAACACACGGCGGGGACATGATAGGAAGATCTTCAAGCTCAGAGCGCACACTTTCATCAGGCAAAATTTTATCCCGTTTCGGGTAGTTGCTTGGGGAATAACCTTCCTCCAACGGTTGGCCACGCTGCATCCAGTACCCGGTTTAAAGCACTACTAGACGCTTTTTATGCGTGTCCCCGCGCTGATAAGCTTACTGCTCAGCGCGGAGAACTTAAAGAACAGTGCTACACTCTTTCGGGTGAACGGCAGTTGCTGGACGATAAGAACAAGACCGATCCGGGAAATTTGGACGAAAATCTCGATCGTGTGTATCAATCCGTGAATCTGTTAAATGTTTCCAAGTTTTTATTCTATGGAATTCCGGTAAATCTACGGCTAATCAAGGGGGAGTTCAGCATCTGTATGACACATCTGAAGTACGGAACGCTGTCGCTTGAAATGCAGCGGTGTGTAGCCGATGAATTTGGCAAGTCCCGACCACTCAGGACATATACAACTGCCACTGGGGTTGTCAACCACCTCTGTTTGGTAAGTGATGGATGGTCGGGTTGCATGGTGGCATATGATGTTTATTCCGTCCCCGCTAAGCTTCACGAGTCCGGCCGTGTGCTGCTGCAACAGTCGGGGAAGGCCACTACAACCACCCATGTTCCGCCAGTGGCAGCAGATAGCGCTGGTTCGACACGTCCAGGATGTAGCAAATGTCAATGAAACACACGCCACAAGCCGATTTGGGTAATTCCTTTTTAAGCAACTAATATCTGGTCTGCAGATGGAAGCTCTACACCTTTTCGATCACGGATGGCATGGGCACCGTTGTCCTATTACCTGTGCCTTTGTGGAAAGCGAACGGTTTTCCCTTATGCGCAAACTGTTTGGCTTGTTCAGGAAGATGATGGGTGAAGAATTTTGTCATGGACAAATTACCTTCACAAATGCGGACGGCGAGAGCAGTTTTTGGCTGCGATGTCATGCTGTTCCAGTTCCACATTGGAAAGCTATCAAGAATTAGGTACGTATCACATATCACCCTCGTCTTTAGATCATAGACGGCCGACAGATATTCCACACTATGGATCGCTTGTTCAAGGCCGTACAAAAGGTTTTCTCTTTATCATAATGCTAACAAGGTTTTCGATAGGATCTGTAATTGCTACGCCGCACTGACCCACGATTCGTCTCTTACCTTACAGTTTACTGGTTGCACATCACCCGCAAATGGGCTGTGCACGCGAAATCCGGAATGGTCAATTTTGGCGTTGACCAACAACCGTTTTGAGAACGCCAAAGGTCACCTAGAAAAGTGAGTGTACCATTCAGACGAAGGTGGGCATGCCATAAAGAAGTTGTCCCGGCACGCTGAGTTGCTCTTGCGGTACCACTGTGACTGAAGGGAAATCCTGGAGGGCGACGGCTACGTTCCTAGCATCCTCTGTCGAATGACTACGAATGTGTCTTGTCCCGTTCTGGGGCACTTGGGGCCGCGACCACCTAGGCTGTAGCATCATTGCGTTGGAACTAACGGCTGAGGTAAATTTACGTTGATTAGCTTTAGTTCCTCGTGCAAACACCCAGGTGCTCCAAGACGGTTGACACCTGTGATAGTAAATGCACGTCCCTTCCACCAGATGATGTGACGTCCATGTATCTATTTGTATTCATAGATCAGTCTGCTGAAAGCAGTGGAAAATATTACTCATAGATGGTTTCCTAGATTGACTCCCCATCCACCAACGGTTGTTGTCCGACTACCACCTACCAGAGCAAGGAATACCCTCCATATTTATTCCCAAACAAACCGCCATCATCTTCCGATGACCTGTATAAACAACCTAACCGGGCGGTGTATAAACTGCGGGCGCTGTAACTGAGGCGGGCCACAACCGTCAATAAGCAGTGGATTGCTCGAGAGCTAATACTGCTGCGCGGGGGATCTAGGTCAGCAATTGATAACCTGCCGTTAGTGGTCGAGGATACTGCGCCTCCAAACAGATGGCTTTCTAGGGACACAGAACTGAGCTTTTGTGTGCCTTGTGATCTGCCAAATGTAGCACCGACCGCCAGTGTACGAGGGATCGCGTATCATATCACGTCGGCGGTTTTGGTGGTAAGCCTAGCCCTCTGTGCAGTGACAAGCTTCAGGCTTGCTCCCCAAATGGGTGCCCATATGATGAATTTATTCTTGCTGCCTAATCTTCGGCCCGTCCAGAAATTGCACAGCTGTGCTTTTTAAATGGTCCGCAAAGAAGGCATCTTACGACGTTGACTTGGACTGAGGCGCACAATCCCAGCACAATGTGTCCCGAGAATCCGCATGCGTCCGCTTTTCTGCAGCAGAGA
The DNA here is from genome assembly GCA_004794785.1 of Opisthorchis felineus. Lineage (NCBI taxonomy): Eukaryota > Metazoa > Platyhelminthes > Trematoda > Opisthorchiida > Opisthorchiidae > Opisthorchis > Opisthorchis felineus. The sequence goes on along the minus strand of SJOL01006370.1, from coordinate 800,458 downwards.
GGAAGTAATCGACGGCCTTGAGTTAATAGCATGATACTATCTTCAGTGCTGTAGGGTGCTATTTGGGGGAAGAAGACGATGATTTCCTGCGACGCATGTAAAGGTCACCAGTTCCAGTATGCCCTACTTTCGACGAGGAATCGCACAGTTCGTGTAAGTCTCGTATTTCTTGAGGCCTATTATCCACTGAGCGTCATCCACAGGAAATAACGCAATGCGAACAAACACGTGTGGGCACGGTTCTACGAGATCTTTTACCAGTTTGTCGGCCGCCTGCCTCATAGTGATATCTCGATAAACTAACTCATATCTTCCTCTCATTTCAGGACGTCAGTAGCTCGCTGAGCACTATGCACGAAAATGACCGTACACTTCTTGGCAGAACCTATGTACTGATCAATACGTCCAATAAAATTAGGCTCATCATCTCGTCCAAGTACGACCGTTAACTTTTTCCAGTGGGATGGAAGAGCGCGTGCTAGCTAGTTGATGGACGTAGATTTCATGTAGCCAGTTTATTATGCGTCGTGTTCCCATGGCCGCATGTAAGCTGTGTGCGTCAGCCAGGCTCATTCAACGGTCGACTCTGATCGACGTGGATTATATCTAGCTAGTTGATTAGGCATCGTAAGCCCTTAGCCGCACGTTAGTTGCATGCGTCAGCTAAGTTCTCATTGCCGTATTGTGGAACCATCGACAGCCTCTTGCACTTAAGTCGAGACTCAATGGTAGGCATTATGACAAGTTGCTCACCAAGTACATCACTAGCCGCAAACTATCTAGTAACTCTCCGGGGCCGGCTGTGGCAAACCTGGAATGTTCTGCCATTTTCAACAGGGAACCGTGCTGCAGGTTGCCACAAAATTTGACTTACGCGCATAGGTCATCGTCATCTGCAAACCCTACGTTTATCAAACCTCGTACGAGTTATCCGAATACAACGAACATGTCTGTTGCGATGAACACTCGGAATAGCAATTCTCGAAGTCCCAGAACACAGGATTCGGTATTCGTCTAGTCCAGCAGAAGAGGCAAAGCAAAATTTAACCGCAGGAGTGCTACTCCCGCATAGTTTGTGTCCACGAGCAAGCTCTGTGAACCATTTTAGCTTCAGAAAGGCCGTCAACTTTCTTTCATTGTAAGAGATTCACGTTTAGACGCAACTAGAGATATCTTATTTCATTAGGCACCGTATTTCTAATGTTTGGTGTTTGATGGCCGTAAGATTTGCTCACTTAAACAAATCAGCCGCGCAGAGAATTTGCAAAAAATGCATTACAAATGGACATTCTTGACAATGAAGTAGTAACCTTGTAGACCTCGCAATTTTCGAGAAATCGACTGCATACGACGTATGCCGAGCGGACATGGAATTCCACACCCCCGGTCCGATCACCTCAACCATAACGTCCGTCATGGGGCTGCCCAGAAACCGGAGTATGCCAGCACAATGATGGTATGGCACTGCACGGCGTGGCACGTCCGCAAATATTCTTTCCATAATCTAGACTGTTCCCTCTCACCATCCTGGAACCCTAGCTGATGATACGACCAGACTGCTTACCTGGACCAAACCGCATCTGGGACGGGTTCGCCCTGATCCGCTTGACCATTCTCTTGGATTCAAACATCTAGGTGCACTCTCGGTCTGTCATTCCCACAAAGCCAATGATTTTCTCTACAGTTTGCATATCGTCCTGTGCGTTAGAACTAACTCACTCTTCCGAGGAACTTTAACACCCAGCAACGACACCAGTGAGTACAAACAGTCTTGTTGTACACTATGGTTCGGATATTTAAGCTGTCATGTACCCGACTTGCGAATTCCTCCACCTCATCATCCCCACTTACGCTTCTCGTGACTATGGAGATAAACTCATTTGTCCAAGACCACGCAGCCCCAGCAATGGTTTTCAGTTTTAGTTCAAACAAGCCGACCGGATCACTGAAACACTGTTGCTCCTCTGGATTCGCTGTTGTGGTTCCTCATTTTCCACAGTTAGCAGTTTCTTATAACGTGCAGGGCGCGATCACTGGTTTTGTCCTCCCCTGTTGTGCCGTTGCCCGCCACCTTCGAATAATAACTGTCCGATCTTGCTTCATTTTGATATGTTTGCGAAAAATAAAAAGCCCCAATAACTGTGTTTTCCTTCCCTTGATGTTCATTGCCTTTGGATTGTGCCAGTTCAGGCATGATCTAATCTGCGTTGGATAACGCCCATCACTTATATGAATGCGCCGCTCCCGTGCATTCCTGACAACCCGAAAATCACATCAGTTGTGCTTTCATTCTGACTGTACCATTATAAGCACACCTGACGGTATGCCACCCGCCAGCTGGGAAAAAACATTATTGCTATTATAACTGTTATTATACCCTGCGCATTTTTATACGACTGTCCTACTTTTCTGCATTTCTAGGTTTTTGCATCTGGCGTGTTTCGGGTTATTTTTTGCATCTGTTCTATGATCACGCAGTACAATATGTCGTCCACGAGTTAGGAGCAAACATGGCTAATATGGGGTACGTGGGGTAGGAAAATTCTTTGCTCACAATGTGGCTGTTAGTAGCCAAACCGTGTTACGTTCCAATTTTGCTTAACGATTAGAGAACCACTTTTCCATAAATATTGCCATTTTCCTAGCCATTTCCTCATCGGTATGGTCTTACACCAAAGAAAAACAGATTTATTGAAAGGAACAACCAGTGACACACAAGAGCTATGTTGATGATACACCTCAGTCTAGTTTAGTTACGTTCGGCAGCAATCGCCGGGATCCACCATGTTGCTGTGAATGTGGGCCACGCTCATTGGAAGTTAGGCAGCGGGAGGCATTTAACAACTTTCTGATGTGCACGCCTGCCAGAAGCAAATGCACCAATTCCAACGACTATAGCCTACCGTGTTCTACCCTGGCCAAGTTAAAATTTGTAGACCAAAAATTGAACCATCTGACTTGTCTTAACGCAGTGTTTTATAAAATCAGCCTGCCTTAAAAAGTTCAATTTCTCTGACTTCTAACCTTTCAGTAACATGGTGTAACTTGTCCGAATTTTGAGTAACAAATGAATCAACCATAGGTACACTTTACACGGTTGTTTGTCTGTTCCAGAGTAAATTATATAATTTTGCGCCCCCACGCTTATTTCCCTGCATGGCCAGTTCTGACGAAATACTTGAAGAAAGCGTGGCCTATGTGTGGTGACTCTTCGCTATCGGATTTAGCGAAAAGCGGAATATCATGAAAGTGATTTACGCCTTGCCCTGCCTTTCCTAGGAAGTTGTGTTCGGGAGTGCCTAATCCACGGGTCACGTTTTTGTTTCAGACGGCGCCAGAATTAGATATGGTGCTGGGTCAGTCGTTTGTGGACGGGAACACGTGCTTCGGATGCTGACGAAGTTTTGAGATGTGGTGCAGTCGATGTTGAAGATCGTTCCTTTGAAGTAATATCCACAGTGAATTCAGGACGCTGTACAGCCAAACGCGTGAAGGATTCTTGGGAGCAGATGGTATCGCAGCACAGAGTGACGTGACCCCTGCGTCCCAGGGGGAGAGAGTCCCATGATGACTTTGTTACATGGCGCAGAGAAAGCGAGGTCCAGATGAAGCCGTCATTGTCCAAAGCGGAACCAGGTTGGGTTAGTGAGGCGTTGATATCTCCCGTTTGGATCGAATTTTTCTGGAGTGATGGCGTTGACACTTGGCTGTGGAGACGTTGATTCCCCCGTTGTTGCGTCGAAATTCCCAAGGATCAAATGTTGTGATAAGCAAAGGGCTATGAAGCGCGCCAGAAGAAGCGAAAAAAGGCTTTTCATCGGCGGGCGCATGGACGAGTCCCGCAACTGGCAGATCATGCCTGCTTAAACATAGTGTACGCCATGGCGTATCAGCAAAAAGGAGCGGCGCAGAGATTGATGTCATGTTCGTTGGTAATGAATGCTGAGCGATGGCGCATACTTCTCTAACGTATCCACGAGGGAATCATCATGATGAGCGATCTAGCCTTGAAGGGTAGTTCTGGATTCAGTACATCCGGAGTGAGCCTAGTTTCAGCAAGCAATATCAGATAAATGGACAGCGAGTATACTGTCATACAGCTTAGAGGACCCAATAACCAGTCTGCTTGGGTTTGGGGGGAAACACTTCACCAATGTCTGGCCTGTCTTTTCGCCTGATCGTTCAGGACTGGAACGCCGGGCATATGCGTCACTGGTTAGCTAGTAGGTATGGTTCGACGGGGATGGAGGGTTTGTGTCAAGTACAAGCGAAGAACTGGGAGGGGCGATGATGGACAACTTTGTTGAGGGTGGAATAGGAGGCTGAGATAGCAGAGGTGGGCGGGCCGAACCCAGGGTCGGGGTAAACTGGGTTGCAGATGGTATCGGTAAGAAGAAGGCGCCGGTGACGATGGATACACCCGAGGGAGGATAGTTGAGTGCTAGAATTGGGGAGGTAGAGATGGGAGGTTCATAAACCTGGAAATAAGAGCCGAGGGATGGTCGGCACGAGAGGCAGGCGGCGAAATGCACTTAGCCGAAGGCGCCTTCTTGCTCGACTTTGGTGAGCAAGAGTTCGGACGCTAAGCTTGTCACTCTTTTGACGGGGTTAGGACTATGGTCCTCTTTGGTTGCTGTGGCGACTGGATGCACCACCCGTGCGGTTAGTGAGGGTCTCTTCGCTGAGTGGGATACTTGGATTCCAGGTACTGGGAGGTTGGGAATGGAGTCGGCTCTCCGTATAGAAAAGCGGCTGGGCTCTAGTTTCTTCGACACGGCCCTTTTGGGTTCGAGGTGGGACGCATTTCTTTGATGAGTGTCTTATTAAGTGAATAGAGGCAACTGAAGAAGATAGAATCAGCCTCATGAGTGTTGGGAGTTGAGAAGGGACGGTGAAGCTACGGGGGTCAGCAGGATTACTGAGGCTTTGGGGAGTGCGGACGCTGATTTCGCTCTCTAGGAATACCGGAGGTCTGGGTGTATGGAGATTCCATTGTGAGTTGCTTTGAAGAGCCGTCCGGCCAGGTTGACAGCATTTCTGTCCACAGCCGAGGTGAACATGACGAGCGGTGATTGGCTGACGATTGTGTCCCCCTCCAAACTAGTTTTCTACGGGTACCTTTAACTTGTGCTGTATGGGTGCTGGCTAAGGAAGAAAATTTATCACCATGTGCACACTCGAAAAGCTCGAACAGCTTAAAGGGTCGTGAATAGTAAGTTGCTTGTGAAGTCCTTGCCACTGTTGATCTGGATGTGACAAAACTGATGCTACTGTAAAGGTTTTTTGGCTACTTTTGAGGTGGGACCGGTGAGTGATCTCAGGATAGAGGGTCAGTGGGCAGGTAGGCGGAGGGGTAGGTGGACGTAAGGTCGGGCAATAGTGATGCGCACTATGCAAAAACTTCCCGGGCCGGTTCCAACGGAACAACTAACAAGTAGCAGGAGAGTTCAGGCTGCTGTTTGGTACAATCATCGGAAGTTTTTTAGGATACCACAACAGGTGGGTAGAATTGTGAGTTTCGGTAGCATGCTTAAAGATAGTGCTTGCTAGGACCGGTGGATTAGGCAAGTGCTAGGACCGGGTGGCCCTGGAAGGAAATGTCCGGGTACGTGCCGTTTGCGAAGGCAAAGACGTAATGTATCTGTAGAAGTCCATTCGAAAATGACGAGAAACCAACGAATAACTGGCAGCAGTTTTGCGAAAGGCAAAAAAAGGAACAATGTCAAACGCATCGCGCCTTCAAACTTCACATTCCAACCCACTTGACCACATGGGCTTTTTGATGAACTGAAGTGACATTCAGACCTCAGGGCAACGGATGCCTTGGAATGGGTTATCGTTCTTCTCAGCATGTTGTTTCGACGGGCCAAGATGGTAAAAGTTGACCGAAAGAAGGTCGCTGTGCCTTCTTGGCGAAAAACAGACCAGGCAGCTGATGTCCGCCTTACAGTTTTTCAGTAGCAAGTGTGCTTAGTTTACAAGCTTCGTCTGATCTCCCAACTCTTATTTACTCTGGATGGTCAAACGTTATGCTTGTGGCTCAGCCACCGATGATGCAAAAGGGCATTTCGTCTTTGCCGGCTGCGTTCACAAATACCAGTTTTATGTAACACTTTAACACTTCGATGGCTGTGAAGAATGAAAACCGTGCAGCAAAAAAATACTCAACAAAAATCTTCCCTCAGGTTGAGCAAATATCGTGCTGGGTGGACAGGCCGACCCTTAGACGCACGCCCCAAATTGCTCTGAAACCGTAGTTTGAAGGAGGGAATCTGTAAAATGAAGTTTAGTATTTGATGGTATTTATTCGAACACTTGAAATCTCCACATGCGACCGCAGTTTTGTTGGAGGTTGTTCAAACCTACTCGAGGTCCACAATGGGCGCGCAATCCATATTTTAATGGCTCCTGAAGGCTTCGCTCATAGTCTCCGTCAAAGCGTTGGGAAATTTCGTCGAAAAGCTGGTTTCTTCGAGTGTTTTCCTCTGTATTGGATTTGGAAATAATCTTTAGACCAAATGAACAATAATTCAGCCCTCTGTATCCTCGCAAACTCAAAATGGAGCGGCCATTCATGGCCTGTATAGGAAAAAGTCACCTACCGTTGCGGCAGGCGTCCTGCCGAACAAAGCCAAGGAATTTGTTACAGCTAGTATTTTTTTAACGATGGTCAGCACACGCCATGTCGGCCGCATGGCGAGGTTTAATCTTCACCGGTATACTGACACCCTGATAGTACCGTTGGATGAATTGGTGGGTTCATGGGCAGAACAAGCAGACAGCACAATAGGATGGCCGGTGCTTTCAAGTCCTGGCACAAAGTGAACGGACTGGGGAGGTCTTGTGGGCGTACATAGCGCTCTCGTTCGGGAATATGGTGAACTACGGGCAAGCCATCGGAATGGGTATGGCAGTCGCGGTACCGTCATCGTGACGTGGTACTTGGGTTCGTGGACAGCCTCGTGCAGGAACATCTTGGGTGAGCCGTTTGGAGTTGTCAATGTAGTTGGAAATTTCCAAGGAATCGTGACAAATTAAGACCAGCATTGACTAGGGCTATTCTTGGGTCCATTGAGGGGGCACGGTGGTTCATTGCTGCCATTCAAGCGAGGCAATAAGATGGCCGTGTCTACGTTGAGGACTCAAAATAGGAGAGTATCAAAAAGGTCTGCTAGAAAGCACTATGGTGTCAGGCAAACTATGGCACGAAATAACATGCAGCCAAAAGTGATCAATTCCTAGCTACTGCAGTGATACGACACTGCCTGAATTCAAAAGTGGTAATCGATAGTCAGGAGCAGATAAGGGGCATGCGGTCGATGCGAACGGTCGTGCGCGTATGTGGTTATGAGGGACGTGCATTGGTTGAATTGTGCGCGACTAAGGTAGCTCGGAGCTTGCAGAGAAATGTGATCAGAGAAAATAGTGAGGTGTCTGGTGGTGTTGCGTGTTTGTACGATGAGGTGGCCTCAGAATGGCGCTGTTACAGCCTAAAGATAAGTGTGAAGGCCTTGCAAAGCGAGCTGCATCTGACGCGTAATACCGCATGTATTTAGTGATTCTCTGTTAACATTCGTTGCTCTGCCATCCATGAATTTTTCGATTCATAGGAGGATTGCCCGGGATATATGCTACAAACAGGGCAAGCTCGGGCCGGCAGCACAGGCGTCCGACAAAGTTGCTTCCCTTTCAGTTTACTCTCTCTTCTACTGCAGAAGGCGGCAGGAATATCGTTGGGGTGAGGGCATGCAGTTGATGGGAGAGTAGTCAAACGTGCAGTCTTTCGCATCGTCGCGGACAGGAGGGGTGGACATATTAGGGAAAGACGTGGGGAGCTCTGCAAAAGATAGTCGTGGATTTACCTTTATGACAGTAGCTTCAGCGTAGACATCGATCGGGAATTGTGGACAAAGGGATTTATTAAGCACTTGACGAGTTAGCCATTACAACTTTGTTTAATTATGTGTTTTCAATGATGTCGCGGAATATGCATACGAGTCATAATTGATTATACATTTTTTCTTTCAGAAAACCTGTCGGGTAAAAGCGGCTTCCTGAAACTGAGTACTGGATTGACTACAAATTACGTTTGCAACAATGCAACCAATAAATATAAACATGGTTCGTCAAGGGTGGTTGTGTATTTTTCAGGCATGGGCTTGGCAGACGGACGACAAGTATGAATATGGACTGCCATTAGTCGTTGGATTAGTCTATTATATATAGTTGGGGCCTTATAGTCAGCTGCGAGCATTGATACGGGCGAGGCAGTTACTATTAGTAGCCAAGGTAGTCGACATCTAATACAGTTAGGAGTATGACGGGCCGTCGTTAGCCATTGGATTAGGTCACCGTGCATAAGTGAGGCCTCATCATCAGCGTCGCACATGGACACGGGCCTGGGAGATACGATAAATAGTAGAGGTGTGTGAAAACGGCTGCCGTTATCATGGTGACCGGCAATGGATGCCCTTGGTTGCCATTCTTCTCTTTGCGCTTTATGGCGTATTCCGCCTATATTGTGTTATATTCCTAATTGGAATGTTATCACTGTGTTGGTAAGTTACCTGCAGTTATCCCGTGACGCCATATTATCTACAGGGTAGTTATGCATATCTGGGAAAGGGAATCATCTACAGTGATGGCCCTCACACCGCCACCGCACAATCCATGAAGTTGTCTAAAACTGTTATACTTAATGGAAGGCGAGCTCAATAGGAAATTGTTTTGTACAGAAGTTCGCTAAACAAACTCATGTCATTTGTTAAATCTGAGGAGTATAAAGCAAACAAACGCGTGACTGATTTTCCTGGATGGAGTTTGCATTTGATATTCTGTAGATATTATTTCATTCTCAAAGAACACCGAAGAACGCCAAAATATGCTAGAGTACGAGTCCGTGATTCATCTCTCGTAAACCGGTAACAAAATGGAAATCGGTGATGGTCCGTGACCTTGAACGCTCGCTCAATTAAACAAAATGCTATGAGCAACGTATCACCGAAAAGTGCAAACGGATTAGACTTATTCCTCGTAAGAGTTAAAACTTCGAAAACCCTGTAGTTTCGGCGAACATAATTTGGGTGTGCCTCTAGTAAGCGGCAGTGGACAGTGATAAGCAGTTTCACAATTGGAATGCGCGCCAAAAACTGAGAACAAAGACCACTTGAATCTAATAACAACAGTGGTAAGACAGATTACGAACTCTTCTCGTATGAGCACACATGCGTGGAAATGCTGTTTTACCATAATCCTCTATTCTAAATACTGGTGATTTGGTGGAAAGTGTATAGGCGGATAAGGGTTGGTATTCGGCCCTGGGGTGTTTCATCACTCCTAACGATGGTCATACTCGTGCTGCTCGATGAATATTTTCTCTGCTGAGCCAAAGGAATGCTTGGTATGAAATTTCCAAATGTATAATCTTCAGAAACTGCACACCAGGATAATTTTTGCTTACTGATCCTAAGTAAAGCGTCACGGGGATAAGCATTTCGAGCACGGAAGGATGCAAATGGTAGTCCGTGGAGGAAAGCTCGAGTTAGGATTGCTGCTAAAAGCCGGTTTAAAAGAAAACTGCTTGTGAAGACTCTGAAAACTAGTTACACACGTGGGGGAAGGGTGACAATTGGTCTCCGGGGGATACAAAGTTAGTCTACTACGGACAGTTCCGAAGTAGATCCGGGACTGATGCGACTTCAAGGAGTCAGTGAAAGAGGAACCCGATTCTCCCGGACCTACCTACAGACTTTGCAAGTCTGTTTGAAGCACCACCCACTTTGGTCCATAGTAAGTGTAAATTTGAATTAGGAAAAGTAAAACACAAATACAATGTGTAGCGTCCCACGTTCCAACGGTAGGTGGAACGCTCACATACAATTGGATAAAAGGATACCAAATAATGGTCCATCAGGGGCATGCATTGTCTCAGTTGCAAATGGTTTTCGAAGTACTGAAGCACGCCGCGCCTTGGAAGCACGATGCTTTTTTTCTGCAAAACCTTTGCTCGTGGACTTAAACTTTTTACGCCAAAATGTTGCATTTTGTTGCATATGTGCTTGGACAAAAAATCACCATAACTTGCCGTCATTTTTGGGATATGTTTCAATTAATCTACTTTCTGAATTTTTATCGCAGTTTCGACTCTGAACTTGCTGTGCTATGGCTGTGCTATGAATATGGCTGTGCTATGAATACATGAAGTTTAACCATGTGCTATTTATGCTTTCACCCAGTAATCGAAGCACCAATGCGTTACGAATGGGTGTACCACAAATGCAGCATGCGACCTGCAAGACAAACGGGAGGTCGAGGAATCCGAAGGCGTTAGTAAGCGGAGCGTGTTTTCTAGTAAAAAAACCAGTACGCAAAGCACCGGCTGTCCAGTGCGGTTTTGTTTACGGAGGCAGGGGAAGCATCTCGCAATCACCTCTTATTATCTTGAACGCAACCATAAAGTTTCTAAGTTTTTGCAAGGTCGGCATCCGGTTAATTGACGGCTAACCGAAGAGAAGTTGGGCACATGCAGGGTCCTGCTGAAGTACGGAATGCCGCCGTGTGAAGTGCAGCTGTTTGTGGCCGGTGAATTTGGCAAGATCCCCACCACTCAGGATATATACAACTGCCGCCGAAAGTGTCGATCGACTCTGTTGAGTAGGTGCCGCAGAATTGCGTCTTATTGTGGCAGATGGTATGCCTCCGGTCCTGGCAAAACTTCGGGGGACCGGACGCGTTTTGTCCGGCAGTCAGGGGAAGGTCACCATAGCGACATATGCTTCTCCATGTGGCAGCGGATGGCCTTGTTTCGACGCTTCCCAGATGTGGTAAATGTCGACAGAACGAACGCAACAAACCGTTTCGTTTAAGTTTTTCTAAAGCACCTAAGATTTGGCCTGAAGATACTGGCTGTGAACCTTCCTGATCACGGATGGCATGGGTACCAAGCGTCCGGTTATGCATGCCTTCTTGGAGAGCGAAATGTTTGCCCGTATGCGTAAACTGTTCGACTTATTGAAGGAAAAAATGGGGGAGCGATATCAAGTTAAGACTTTCGTCATGGACAAGCTGGCGGCGCAAATGCGGGCCACAAGAGTCGTGTTCGGCTGCGACGTAATACTGGCTACTCCCATAGCAGAAAAGCTGTCAGGGATCACATATGTATCATATAACATCGGTGTATTTTTGGTCACAGACACTGCGAACAGCCGGCATATATTCCACCACATAGCCCTCTTGGACAACGATGTACAGTGGGTCTTTTGCCTATTATAATACAAGCACACAGATTCCGGCAAGATCTGCAAATACTGCTCCGCACAGACCCATGAGTCGTCCCTTATCTTACGGCCAACTGGTTGTGTATCACCCGAAAATGGGCTGTACACGCACAATCCGGGGTGGTCCATTTTGGTAGTGTGACCAACAACCATCTGGAGAATGCCAATGTTCGCCTTAAAGACCGGGTGCACCACTACGACACACTGGAGCACGCCATACAAAAGGTGTCCCTGCACGCCGAGTGGCTTATGCGGGAATCTGAGATGCATACGTCGTATGAATGATCGGCGGGAAATCCTGGAGTGTGACGGCTACGTTCTGAACGCGGTCTGTCGAATGACTACGGATGCAAGGTCCTCAGTTTTGAGGCAACTAGGGCAACGGCCTTTAAGGCTGCACTATCATAGTGTTGGAACAAACAAGGTGAGGTCACCCTACGTTAACTATTTCATAGTTCGTGGTGCAAACACCCATGTGCTCCCAGACGGTTGACACCTGTGCTGGAGAATGCACATGTCCCTTCCACCAAAAGATATGGCTCCTATACATCCATTTGTTCTTTTTATTTAGAGATCGGTCGGTTCCAAGCAGTGAGAACTGTTCTTCATAGATTCTTCCTTAGGTTGCTTCACTAACCACCAACGGTGGCCGCCGGATTACGACCTACCGGATAAAGGTGTGCCCCTTACACTTGTTCCAAAACCACTGCCGAAAGCTTTGGACGGCCTGCGTAAACAAGCGAGCCGAGTGGTGGGTAAGCTTCAGGAGCTGAAACCCAGAAGGGCCACAGCCATTATTAAGCAATGGATTGTTCAGAGTTAAAATCGTGCTGCTTCAGGGCTCAACGTCTGCAGCTGACGGCCTGCCGTCGGTGGTCGAGGATACTGCACCTCAACCCAGATGGCGGTCCAGGGACACAGACTTGGGTTTTTATGTGCTCGGTGACCGGGCGACTAATGCCAGTGACCGCTGGTTTGCAACGGATCGCGTATCATATCACGTCGACTGTTGTGATTCCGAACCTTGCATGCTGTGTGGTGATGCTCTTCAGGCTTGTCCCAAAGGTAAGTTCACGGAATAATAATTTACTTCGAGTTCTTAGCCCCCGGCCCACTCAGAAAACGCAAAGGTGTGCTTGCTACCCGGTCCAGAATAAGGCGTCTTATGATGTTGACCTGGACCGAAGCACAGTGTGTGCCGGAAGTTTGTATCCCTCCGTAGTTTGGGCTGACCGACAGCCGTGAGCAGATGTCTGATTACTGGGACTGCCGCTGGAGAGCGCCAGCTAGAGGAAAGAGACGAAGATGATTTCATGTGATTTTCCATCAGCTCCAAACAGTTTGTCTGTCAATGGGACTCATGCATTTCATGGAAGCCTCGTATGTCTTGATGGTTGCAGTCAGTAGGCATGCGAACTAGCCACTGAAGATGGCGTTGTGTAAACAAGCCTCTACAAACCTCTACAAGCTGTTGAAGTGCTCCCATTATAGTGCAAGTATTGCTCCCAGTTTATCAGCCGCCAGCCTCGTAGTGATATTTCGATAGCCTAACTTGTATCTTTCTCTCATTTCAGGGCGTCAATAGCTCCATGAGCACTTCGCACGAAAAAGAGCATACGTTTCCCGGCAGGACATATGTACTAATCCAAACGGCCAATACAATTCAACTATGAGCAGTTATGATCGACGACATAGTCTCCCCGGCATACTTCGCAAGTCATGAGGGAACACTCTGCTGTTTACCAACGAACCTGCACAATTTTTCCGGCAATAATGAATGCGGCTTCCGCGCTTTAAACTCGTAATTTCAATCATCGAGCAAAAATTATTTACAGGAGTGGCACCTTCGCATATTTTGCGCCCACAAGGGCCATGTAGATTCTAGAATGTTCAGCGAATTATTTCAGCTGTAAAACTATCTGATAGTTCTGTCCTTTGTAAGCGATTCACCTTTTCCAGTAATTCGCGATTTCTTATTGATTTAAGGGACGTATTAACGCTCGGCGGTTTTTGTTGACCTTGAAGATTAGCCCACTTAAACAAATCACCAATGTGTATAGTTTGCATAATAATTCATTATATATAGACATTCTGAACTATGAAGTGGCGACCCTGAAGAAATCGTGGCTTTCGAGAAATCAATTCCATTGTGCGAATACTGAGTAGCCTCCAGCACTGACTGGCGTCAGGCGTGTTCGCCTGCGGTTTCTTCCGGCGGGAATTCAGTTTTTATTGATGGAGCGTTCGTTTCGGTCTAATAGTGCCGCAAGGTCTCCTGCAGTGAGTTTATGGGGTTATCGTTGGTTGCCTTGTTCACTTAACAGGCATGAAGTTATAGAATGGTGTTTTTCACGAGGCGTTCTATACTGTATTCTGTCAGTTACCATTAGTCATGTCATACCCATCACCGTCATGGATTCACGGATTGACGGATTAAATCACGTGGTCGAGTTTGGTTTGGTCGTTCAGCGGCTTCCGTTCATCTGAAAGGTGCAAGAGGAAAAAGGGTGTAGGACCACTTTAATTTCTCAGCGCTGGGCAGTTGGCTTGTCAGCGCAAGGACTCACATGAAAAGGCATCTAAAAATACTTTGGACTGGGTTCTAGATGCAGTGTGATCAACCGTCTGAGGAAGTTGGTTCCACACTACCTGAACTAAGAAAAACTGTTCACTAATAAAAGTGTGTGCTCTGAGCTCGAAAATCTTCTTACCATGTCCTCACTGTGTATTCGTTCGGTCAACGGTGAAGAACCTGTCGGCCAAACCTGGTTCAAACAAACCATAAGGAAGTACTAAGTCCCCTCGGGGGCGATGGGACCATTGCTGTTTCTGATCTACGTCAAGGGCCTTCCAAATGTTCTTCCAAGTCCATATCTACTTTTTGCGTACGACTTGAAATCCTGGAGCTCGAATGCCAGTGCCCTCTAAATGGACGTAGACGCTGCAAAGCAGTGCTCGTTGGACTGGCACGTTCCTCTGAATGTCGAAAAGTGTGTCCATATGTCATTCGGAGGGGACTCAGCGAACGCCTTTGTCGTGCATGGTGAGAATGGACCAGAAGATATTACGAGGATAGATAGTAAAAAAGATTTAGGTATCTGGCTCTCTTCAAACATGTCCTTCTCATTGCACCATGAGAAATCGGCTCAAAAGGCATTCGCCGTTCTACGGATGATTCGGCTCACCTTCTCCCGTATTATTCGTATGAACTTCCAGACACCCTATGGGGCCTACGTCAGACCGTTTCTTGAATATGCCAACCAAGTCGTCTACTCAGGACGCAAGAAGGACATAACCCTCATTGAGCGTGTCCAAAGAGCTGCTACGTAAATGGTTGCCGGCCTTAAATCCGTGGACTATGGAACGCGTGTCGCGATGCATGGCCTATTTCTCCTGGAGTACTCGAGGAGACCTAATATTTACTTATGCCCTGTTTGAACGAGGTTTGGCCAACAGGTTTTTCACTGTTGATCCAGCCAACACACGGCGGGGACATGGTAAGAAGACTTTCAAGCTCAGCGCACACTTTCATTAAGCAAAATTTTTTCTCATTTCGGGTAGTTGGTGGGTGGAATAACCTTCCTCCGACGGTTGTCCACGCTGCATCTAGTACTCAGTTCAAAGCACTACAGGCGCTTTTTATGTGAGTCCTCGCGCTGGCAAGCTTACTGCCCAGCGCAGAGAACTTAAAGAACAGTGCTACACCCTTTCAGGTGAACGGCAGCCGCTGGACGATAAGAACAAAACCGACCCGGGAAATTTGGACGAAAGCCTCGATCGTGTGTATCAATCCGTGAATAATCTAGGGGAAAGAGTGGCAACACCTCGAGATGCGTTTCATATTCAAAGTGTTTGGAAGTCCATACGAGTAGTACGGGAGATGATGCGCCGAATTACTTGAAGGACGACGAATACTTTTTGAGTCGGCTTTTCATGGTGGAGTGGGGAGGACATGTCTGACGACAGCCAGATATCTAGATCCTTTTGGTATCTGTCTTCATGATGTCTTCTGGTCCATTATCACTATACACGATCAAGACGTTCTCTGAGTCTCCGAACGACATACAGACGCACTTTTCGAAATTCAGGAGAAGGTACCAGTCCAGTGACAATTGCTCTGCAGCGTCGACATCCATTTGGAGGGCGCTGGTGTTGGGACTACAGGATTTCATGTCCTCCGCAAAAAGTACTTACTCATCCGGTGGGTCGTTGACGTATATTAGAAAGAGGAGTGGTCCTAAAACGGAGCCTTGTGATACTCCAATGGAGACCGGTACAGGAGAAAAGTAGATTAAGCCGACTTTCACTTGGAATGTTATATCTGATAGGAAATTCTTAATCCATCGTTGAATTCCCCCCCCCCTGAATCCCATAAGACTTGAATTGGAGAGCAGTGGAACGTGTGAGGATCGATCGGATGCCTTTGACACGTCGAAAAATATGACATCCGACATGACTCCGTCTTTGGTTTGGGTTAAGCTGCCCATAAATACGAGCATGTTGGTCACGCAAGAACGGTTTGAGAGGAATCTGTGTTGCGCTGGGGATATCAAGTTGGCAGCGAGTTTGGGAGCGTGACAGTCACTTCTTTCTAAGCAGAAGGGAGGTTACCTTCATCGAACGACTGACGAAACAGATAGAAATGCTTTGCCAATGTCAGTCCTGTTTCCTTCAGGATCCTTGGGTGAACCTCATCTGGTACCAACCCGCTGAAGGGTTTTTTCTTGTGCAGAATTTGACTAGGATCCTCCTTCGTGAAGTTGGTTAGAGGCTGTTTGTAGTTCCGCCTTGCCAAGATAGGATGTGATTAGGTCGCTGGAGCAGAATACAGACCTGCATAGTGTTCTGTGTAGGCTTCAGGTGCCACTATTGGGTCACTTGTCTACTTGTTTCTGTCCCTCAAGGAGAAGGCGGTTGACTTGTTTCTTTGGTGGTGTCTCATGCTCTTAAATAGTACATTTTTGTTTTTACGGTTGAATTCTATTATCGTGGCCTGTTCGTACGTTATACTGACGGATTTCTGATTTGCAGCGGTTCCGCATCTTACGAAACGCCGGCTCGTCTTCCAAGTATCCTGTAGTTATCTTTTTGAAGAATAGTTGAGACCTTAGTTCCAGAGGACGCCGAATCCTTTGGTTAGCTTTTGGTCCGTTCGACTGCGCGCTGGTTTCTTTGGAACGACCACCGCATCATCTGGACAATGGTCCTGTCTGTCTCCTGCACTGAAGCTGGTCAAGGAAGATATGCGTTCCTGATAAGTCTACATGGCAGATGTTTCGCATCCACATTTGCGGTTCCGGGTTCCTGTCCCAGTAGCAGATGAAACCAAAAGTCAGCACACAGTGGTCACTACGCCCCAGTGAAGCCTTACCTAACATTTGATCGATGGAGTGTCTTTCGTTGGTGATAACCAGTAGGGATTGTAGTTGGCCTGCGTGGTATCTTGTGGGTCCGTCGACATTCTGAGTTCAAACACTCTGTTGAACGAATTCAGTCAGCGCCGATACAAAGTCTCCACTAAACCCGATGCGTTGGAACTCCATCCAGGAGGCCTTGGGGGCGTTAGGGTCACCTACCAGCAAAAGGTGTGTGAAGCAGTAGCCGGAGTGGACCTCCTCAAGGGTTTGTATGAGGAACAGGTCGTTTTCCGGCGGATTTGAGGGGCAACGGTAGACGACTCGGAGGATGAGAAGAGAACCGGTCACACACAGCGGAATTTGAATTCACAGTGCATCACAAAATGGTGCAGGAGTGGTATCGGAGAGGACTTGGGGGCGACATGGCTCAGTGGTTAGAGCGCGAATTTACTGACCGGAAGGTCCGTGGTTCGAACCCTACCTCTGCCTCTCGACTTCCCCTGCATAGGCTTGGGCAACCTGGCAGTATCCCAGCCCTCGTGCTTCCTTCGGGTGGCATGGCAGCTTCGGGTGGTCAGAGAGGACAATCGGAGTGGTCAAGGTCGCACTGAAGTATAGAGCAACTCCATCTTCCCTCCCGTGCTTTGAGTCAGCTCGGAAAATGGGGATCTATCGAGATCTCCGTGTCAGGGACGTCTGATGTGAGCCAGGTTTCTGTAAGTGCGATTATGGACGGTTCAAGGCACTTCGACTGTTGAGCATCGAGAAGTTTGTTGAGGAGACCGAGACACTTTGTGGACAAGCACTTCAACACTATTTCTGCTGCGTCCGAATGTGGGGAGCAGAAAGGTGTTGTGCCACTATGGAGTTTAGCATATTTAATAGGTCCAATGCTTCGAAGGAGCCTCTGCGACGTACATGTCTGCTTCCTGCAGGGGGGTTTCCCCCTCCGAGTCCTGTTTGTGTGGACCCTTTCTTTTGGGAGACGTCGTTTTTCCCCTCGTGGTCGAAAATTTCGATGGCTGCTGCTTCTAGCTCGACAGCTGCCACCTCCCTGGATGGGGACCCCGGGACTCAACTCATCATAGTTAATGACCCTGGCAGAAATGGCTCAATGGCGCGCTTGCATCAAACCTACTGTATTCAATGCGTAGCTCCCCAGTTCCGGAACTAACTGAACATGCATCGCCTCCAAGGCTTGGCTGTATGTCCCACATTCTCCCACTTTCCGGTGATCAAAACTGTAGCAGCTTGAACCAGTGTGCCTATGGTGAACAGTTTACAGCTGATAAATTGAAATTGAATTGATGCTGCTCCTAGCTTGTTCAATGTAATGTTTTAGACACTTGGAATCGCTGTTGTTGGGAGATTTGCGGTGAACATTTTTTTGTTTGGTTCCTTAGACTTCCGGGCGCGGTTTGGCCACCAAAATGTCTCTGTGAGACCCTGTCGGGTCGCTTTGTTGTTGCATTGAACCACCAGGGGGTATTGCTTTTGGTGGCAATCCTAAGAGGCTCGTTTTCGTGGTTGAATGCGCCTTGAGTTCAGCAAACACCTTTCCGATTGGACGAGGCTTATGTGGCTTATTCGATCGCGGTCGATTTCTTTTTGTGTTTGTACGGACTCCCAGGTCGTCCGTGATCACCGCGATCAACTCGGTGGACGTAGGATTATCAAGTACAGTGTTGTTGGATTTGTGGCTTTGGCCTTCGGGGTCATGATTGACGACTGGATCCACAATCAGATTGGCCACTTTTGAGGGAGTGGAGGCGGTAGTTTAGTATTTTCAGAAGGATCTCCCGCGAGTCTTCAGTACGCTAGCCTCGTCCTGGTTACATAGCCAGTGGTTATGGAACTCTCGCAGCGGTCCCCGACGTCGAGGCCAACGCTAGTGGCGGATCTGTCTGTGGACCTCTCTACTTCTGCACAGCTGACCTAATCCAGCTTAGAGCTTGTAATTTGGGTGTGGAGTCCACCGCTGCGCCTTTATCGTCCGCTAAGTAAATAAGCGACGCTAATTCCACATATGTTGGATGCTCTGTCATCGTGAGGCTTGCCTCACCCCGAGCATCACTCGCTGGTAGTCGATGAGTCTAGTCTGCCACGGTTGAGTAGAAACTGCAATCTGGAGTCACCGTCAATTGGACTAATGTGCTTTTAAGAGCACAAGAGTCCACGGCTACCGTCGGGTTTGTCATGAGTTTGGGATCAACTGATCTGTCGCCAGGGGGAAGCTTGTTTTACGCCTATAAAACTGCTGTGACCCAGTTTTCGCGTCTCTAGGGGGTAATCCTCGGATATACGCCTAATCTTCGGGAAGGCTTTCTGACTGCTGATGGCGCACTCCAAGGTCCTCTGTACGGCATTTGGGGAGGAATGTGACTTGAAGTCCAAAAGTCCGCTTGCCTCCCTTTTCGAATAACCATTCTGCGTGAAGTGATTCGCATTCAGACTTTGTAACAACACCACCAAGGAGCGATTTCATCAGTTTTGTTAGCGTGCTTGTTCTGGAAGATGACCCCCCAGATGATCTTCCTGGGTTTCCTCATGGGCCTGTCCACTAGAGATGCCGTGGCGGTCTTGATTGCCGCGTCAGAGGGCTGGATCATCGCAGCCAACGGGCCCCGGATGGAGAGCGCCAGAGAGGAAATTTCGTTGTCGGCTTTTGCCCAGGCCACTACTTTCTTTGTGTTTGCATCCTCAAAAGTCTTCGAGAGAAGTACCGTTTTTTCCTCGAGTTTCCAGATTAAAATGGAACATCTGCACTGACCTTTCCGACTTAGAAGTGAGGATTTTTGGTTTCATTCTCGTAAGGTGTCTTG
This sequence comes from Opisthorchis felineus, assembly GCA_004794785.1. Classification (NCBI taxonomy): domain Eukaryota; kingdom Metazoa; phylum Platyhelminthes; class Trematoda; order Opisthorchiida; family Opisthorchiidae; genus Opisthorchis; species Opisthorchis felineus. Next base: position 781,003 of record SJOL01006370.1, on the reverse strand, counting down.
CTATTTGTGGGATGCGTAGCACCTCCAAGGTAGTGGCGGCTGGCGCAGACAAAGTGGTCAGTAGAATTGGATGATCGGTTTATCTGGTCATCCTGCGAACCCGTACACTTAAAATGCCACCCAGCTCTGTCAAGCGTGACATTGCATTTCACGTCTTACATTCGATAGGCCTCCATTTCATCCACATCCGTCATAGTCTGGCTCATGATTGTGAATAAGTGGGTGCACCGCAGAAGTGGAGTGCAGTCCGACAGTTTTTAACACATAGGTTATATTCGAGTGAAAAAAGTCAACCAAATAACACGTGTTAAATAAATAAACAGATTAAACGCCTTGACTTGGAACAGTTCTGAACACTTTCCGATCTGAGTCTATGAGCGTCCGGCCTCCTACTCATCTATGCACCCATATATATGTGCGTTAGTTTCAATTGGTTCAGTATATTGAACCTACTAAATCTATTAGACAATACGTCAGGTATTGCTATGGCACTGGTGATTTGAGTGTAAAACAGCGTTACCCCAACTTTATGGCTCAGTGTCTTCTTAGACCCCTAAGTGAGACCCGTACGTGTGGCTTCAACACCTGGGCGATTTGTGCGCACGCGCAAAACCATACACGTACAAACTTTCATCCCAGTCTGCTGGGGTAACTAAGACCTTCAGAGGTATTTAACGAATGTTTGATGGCGTCGATTCGTCCATACGCCAACGAAACCCGGTCTTACATCGGGGCCTAGACTGACATTTAAGGTGCTGCCTGATATGAGGTAAACCTTGGATGTTCGCTGGTGTTGCGACGAGGGAGTGCACGCTACATTTGCCAACACCTGGTAGGAGTCAGTAAAACATCAGTTGAACACTGGGTAGACGCTATCCGGCCGGGTCACCGAAAAATAAAAAGTCGTTTCTGATGCGAACCAAGGTCCAACCAATGTTGTGTTACGTCTCCGCGTCGGTCCCACTTGCCATCTCACTCAACCACCAATTAACCTATGCTTACTCGGTGTATCCAGTTGACCTGTATTTAACCAGGGAGTAACCAGAGTGAGCATGGATTTTATGCTACAATGCTCTCGATTCGTCACATGAGCAGCAAAACCAGAGCAATTGAGATAAACCACTTTATCTTCTCTACTGATGTGAAGTGTACATTAATCTTTTCAAGAGAGAATTTTATCCCGGGATAATACACAACCCGCCAGGCAAGATCCCGCTGAAGGCAGGCCACTCTCTCGTGGGCTCGATTGGTTCATTCGAAAAAATAATTACCTGATATCTTGAGGAGGCATAAATTTCATAATCAATATGTTCGAACCTCCTATGGATTTGAAATTTCAGGAAATCCTTATAAATTGGCACTTGGTGGGCCGTTCCGTTTATTAGTTATAAACCACGTACTAAAAGTACGTTGGTTCCAGATGCCACAGTTTCGGCCACCGGAAAATGAGAGAGTAGGGGAGATGTAGCCAAACATTAGAGGTGATGGCATGATCAGTTAGTTCGGTAAACTGGGCAGCTACGTCATCAACCACTGACGAGTTGAGTCCCAGGGTCCCCATCCATGGCGGTTGTCGACCTGAGTGGATTTACTGATCAGTGTTTTCACACTTCGCTGCCGGGTCAGAACCTGTCCACCTCTTGGTTGTTTTCACTCAGTACGGGGCTGGGCGAAAAGAGCTCTGCGAGACAGACGATCCTCTGGCACACAAAGTGCATGTTCTAATCAGCGTAACCTATGAAGCGTGAGCAACTCGCCTATCGTGGGAGCGTTCCTTTTCCCTAAAACCATCTGGCGTACCTCAGCACTGCTGATCCGATGTTCCCACCAGACGTGACCACTGCTTCGGAGGCACCGATGGCCGAACATTGACAGCTTTCTTATGTCCTCTGCTCGCGGAGGCTGCTTTTCTGATCCATAAACTGTATGGATTGCACTGCCGTCGTGTATACTATGCCCCCGACAGCCAAACTGATATCACATCGGTGCCATAGGTGTCGGAGGTTGGCAGAAGCTGAACTGTTCTTTCAGGTTTGAAAACTAATCTCGTCTCCAGTTAGTCCACCAGGACTTATAAAAATTGCCCAGTTAAACCAATTTATCTTCCACGTTGATTGGTTCGTCTGAGAGCATGAGGTTTGGGTTTGTTCCTACCCAGTCTTGTAGTGGCACTTCGCACTGCAAGTGAAGCGCATGTCAAACTATGCGGCAGAATTATTTAGTTTATTTAAAATGGTCTGCATTTTTGAAGAATCTGAATCAAAGAGAGCAATATCGTCCTCACGCTTACTGTCTGTGAGCGAACGTCCCGGGAGCATTTCGTCCCCCGAGGTTTCAGAGGCAGGCAGAGAAGTTTCAAGCAGCGCGTCAACAACAAGGTTAAAGAGGCATAGTGAGAGGGGACAGTCTCATCTTACACCACTGGACGTTGTGAACTCAGGCGACTGCTAGCTGTATACTCGTACGCGCCCACAGAAGTTCGCATACAGTGCCTTCATCAGGGATATAAATTTGAAGAGACTCCTTTGGTCGCCAGACTCCGCCAGAGTATCCAGGTAAAAGCGTGGGACGTTCGAAGGGGTGGTGCTGTTCAAGAACTTGTCTCAAGGTTAAGATATGGTCAGTGCATCCTCGGCCAGGGCGAAACCCAGCTTGATTATCACGAATCTGTCTCCCGATAATCGCCAACCTGCGCAAACTAATACCAGAGAGCACTATTGATGTGACTGTTAACAGGCGAATGCTAATGTGGCTGCCACCTTGACGTGGTGGTCGGGCTTGAGTGCTGCAGTGATTCCGCGGGCTACACTGGCTGGAACGTCGTTCCACAAGGTGCAACCATGCCAGGAAGGCCAAAGGGGAGCAGTCAGACCAACAGCAGCGAGACCCCGTACTACGAGTAATCGTGATACGAGGCGGTCTGGGAGTAAAAGCGTACTGTCCTCTGTGACAGGAGTATGAAGGCAGTAAGGTGTTTCCCCCAGGCGACCAGCATGTCCACATCTGTGGAAGCAGCGATGCTACCTTCCCCCGAGGAAGGACGGGTTAGAAAAGGTCGGCCCTAAAAACCGAACACTCCGATCGCCCAACGGTTTACCGTGACCGCCGGGGCATTATCCAATACGGTCGAAATACTTTTAAAACCAGAGCCCGGTGCTGCTCAAAAGGCACCTGCTGTGCACAGCCGCATCAGGAGTGAGACAGTAATGCCTTATTCCCTGCACCCTCGGGTTAGACCAACTCCCTGCAGCCGAGCAGGTCAGACTATTGAGTTATCGGCTCCAGGCGGGGCCCCCAAAGAAAACCCTACTGTTCGCTGCCTTATGGGTCAGACTTTTGAATCAGAAGCTAAGGGCAGGGTCCCCGAACAAAACCCTACATCCTCCCACTGCCTTGTGGGTCAGACTTTTGAGTCAGGGGCTAGGGGCGAGGTCCCCGAACAAAACCCTACATCCTCCCACTGCCTTGTGGGTCAGACTTTTGAGTCAAAGGCTCAAGGGGGGTACCTCAACCAACCCCCCCTCCTCGGCCTGGGCAACCGGGAAGTATCATTTGCCCGCGCAGTTCGGTGTCCACCGAAGTCCCTCCCCACCACACAAGCAAACGTCACTGGGTCACTTGACTGTCAGTTATCTGACCGAAGGGCCTTATGCTCCTTGCTGCCTATTAACAGTAAACAAAATAACACCCTTCTAAATCCACGAGATCCTTTCTATTTAGGAGCTTTTTACGTCCGTACTCTATGTCAAATTGGCAAACAGGTAATGCTTGCTGAAGCCTTATACTCCCTTAAAATTGATGTATGCTGTGTCTCCGAAACACGCATACAAGACCCAAGCGTGGTTATGCATCTCAGAACGCCAAGGATGAACTCAGCTGTTTCACATTTCTCCATCCGTGTGTCCGGTGACCCAGAAGCGATGACTCGTGGAATGTATGGCGTGGGAGTTGCACTCAGCCCCAGAGCTGAACGCGCTTTACTGGATTGGATCCCAGTGAACAGTCGTCTTTGCGCCGTCCGGTTATCCAGTTCAATCAAGCTCAATGCCTCTCGGCATAAAAAGCGGTGCCTGTTTGTAGTGTCGGCTTATGCCCCAACGGACTGCAGTTCTGATGCTGAGAAGGATACTTTCTATCGAGAGCTATCCGGGCTCATTCGTCAAGCAAAAAGCACTGACATTGTGATCCTTGCAGGCGATATGAATGCTCAAGTAGGTCGTCTGAGCTCCTTGGAATCACATTTGGGCGGTCGATTCGGAGTCGATGCTCGCCGCACAGACAACGGAGATCGACTCCTTCAGTTGTGTGCTGACCATGAACTGTTTCTGGCAAGTACGAACTTTCAACATAAACGTTCGCATCGCGTAACCTGGCGGCCACCAACTGCAAATCAACCGTGGACCCAGTTGGACCACGTGGCCATCAGCCACCGGTGGAGAGCCACAATTCAAGACTGCCGTTCGTTCTGGGGCACACCACTTGATTCCGATCACGCCATGGTGCGTGCACGCCTGACAAATCGCTTCCCTTCAGGCCCTCGCAAATTAGCAAGAAGCATGCCAATCCACTATCTTCGAAGAACGACCATAGCTCAACAGTACCGATCTGAGCTAGCCCAACAACTCTCCACAGTAAACCAATACTGTGGTGGCAGTGAGCATGTGGATGAAGCGTGGCAAAATGTGAAAGGAGCTATGTTAGCGGCGTTCAGTGTTGTCTGTCCAACTTCTCCGATTCGACCAAAAGACCACTGGATGTCGGCGAGATCGCTATCCATGATTGATGTCAGGAAATCCATACCAGCAGGCAACAAGTACGACAGCGCACGCAAATCCCTCAAACGCCAAATAGTGAAGAGTCTAAGGAAAGACCGAGAGCTATGGTGGACATCGAAAGCTCGGGAGATGGAGAAGGCTTTTGCTACGGGAAACAGCCGTGCCCTATATCAACTGATACGATCGACTGGCCCTAGGAAAGCAACGGTCAGCGAAACGATAAGTGAAAAAGATGGCTCATTAATTCACTCGCAAAAACGTCGACTGGAAAGATGGGCCGAACACTTCGAAGAACAGTTCAGCTGGCCTCCTGCAACACAGCCTGTAGAGATAGTGCATACAGGCGAATGGAATGTAAACCTTGATCGCCCGTCGAAAGAAGAAATAAAGTACGAAATATCCGTACTAAAACGTGAGAAGGCACCAGGACCGGACGGTCTCTATCCAGCCCTCTTCAAAGAAGGCGGAGAATCCCTGGTGACCCATCTGACAAAGCTTATTGGTGCTATATGGAACGAAGAGAAGGTGCCTGCAGAATGGGGCAGGTCCACAGTTATCCCTATCTTCAAAAAGGGTACGCGGACGCTGTGTGAAAACCACCGTGGCATCAGCCTGTTAGCTGTGGCATCGAAGGTCCTCTCTGATCTTATCCTTCGAAGGTTGACTGAACACAGGGAGAGACAGATCCGTGAAAACCAAGCTGGGTTCCATCCTGCAAGAAGAGGCATCGATCATATCTTCACCCTCCGACAAATTCTGGGACAGCGAAACTGCTTCCAGCAACCAACAATGGTTGTGTTTCTTGATCTGAAAGCTGCCTTCGACTCTGTAGACCGTCAGGCACTATGGCAGTGTCTGTGGAGCAAAGGTGTGCCCCATAATTCTTGACCCTCCTTAAGGCGCTGTACGCCAACTCCCGCGGCCTTGTGAAGGTCTACGGGAAGTTGTCTTCTGAGTTCACCACATCAAGTGGTGTCAGACAGGGCTGTCCTCTTTCACCTTTCCTCTTCAACTTCGTCATTGATACGATCATGGAAGACTCACTATCAGCCTCTAATGCCTGTGGGGTCGAAGTGCTCCCTGGGCGTCCGCTCACAGATATCGAGTACGCAGACGACATAGCTCTTCTTGGATCTGACCCCGTGGTAATTCAAACAATATTAAATAATCTAAATAATTCCGCCTCACGGTTTGGCATGCGCTTCACACCTGCTAAGTGCAAGGTGCTGCTGCAAGACTGGGTGGGCTCGAACCCTAGCCTCATGCTTGCGGATGAACCGATTGAGGTAGTAGACAAATTTGTTTACCTGGGCAGCTGTATCAGTCCCGGTGGTCTCGCGAAAGATGATATTTCCATCCGGATTGGGAAGGCCAGAGCAGCTTTTGTGAACCTGCGTCACTTGTGGCGTAGGCGTGACATCAGCTTATCCGTCAAGGGTCGAGTTTACAAGGCTGCGGTGTGCTCCATATTACTATACGGATCAGAAACCTAGCCGTGGACGTCAAAACACATTCAGCGTTTGACCATCGATGTCTTCAGAGCATTGCCCGAGTCTGGTGGGAACACCGGATAAGCAATGCTGAAGTACGTCGAATGGTGAAATACACTCATTTGCAAACAAATTTGGTTTTGCGAGAGACTCACCTGGAACCCAGCTGAATCTCTCGTTTGTGATGTTTCCAGGTAACTGAATGTGCTGCACCAGGCCGCCTCATGTTTCAGTTGCTACGATATTCGAGATATCGCGATACATGTATATTGGTAATGCACTACTCATAAGGTTGCTGTCGAAGAATTTTCAGCAACCTTATGAGTAGTGCACGTTGAATGGTATTCGGAAGAAATAACTCACCCTCGATAGATGAACTGATCACACTGCATAGGTTACGCTGGCTTGGCCACGTGCTGCCTATGCCAGCCGATCGATTTCCTCTAAGGGTTCTTTTCGCACAACCACGTGAAGGGTGGAAACGAGCCAGAGGCGGTCAAACAATTACTTGGCAGCGAAGTATAAAAGCCATTACCAGCAAACTCATCTGCGCTGGTCATTGCCGTCTTCCTGGACGGGGACCCCGAGACGGACCACATCAATGGTTAGAGACATTGTCAGACATGGCCCAGTCGCGCCCTCAATTACGCTCGTGCATCCAAGCTATTGCCTTCAATGCATAGCTCTCTTCCCAACCCCCCCACCTGACAGTCCACTGACAGTGCTGTATTTACGCACCAATTTATCAGCTACCGCCTCCAATGCGCAGCTACATACCCCACCTCCCCAAATCATCAGTGAACGAAACTGTGGTAGCTACAACCGCTGTACGACAAGTACGCGGTTCTTACAGCTGATAATTATGATGATGATGGTTAATTATTATGATGATTAAGGAGATGATGGTGAGGCGAGGTGGCTCAAGTAGTTGGAGCGCGAATTTACTAACCGGAAGGTCCGTGGTTCGAGGCCGACCTGTGCCTCTCGACTTCCCCTGTCTAGACTTGGGCAACCTGGCAGTATCTCAGCCCTCGTGCTTCCTTCTGTTGGCAGCTAGGCACCGGAAGGGTGTTAAAGCTGAACGATGTATGCATGTGTATTTGGTGATGATGCAGTGGTGCGGATACTTGGGATTGTCAGCCTTCTATCATAGAATGACTTCGCTTACATGATTAAACCCAGATATAAAAACGAGTATCAATAAACTGGAATTTTGTTGTGGAACAATGGAGAGTTTTTAGGCCATATGAAAGAAAAGTCTCCACTACCTTTTTGAGTGCATGGCGCTAGCAACTGAAGCCAGTCATTTTGATGACACCTCGTGCAGCGGACGGAATCTCACGGCTTGCGGTCCTCGACTTGCAGCACAAACTGTTTGGTCGTCCGACAAGCACCACATTGTGTGTCCGAACCTGCCGTACTGGATTTCTACTATAGCCGTGCGTTCATGAAATCACTGCATTTTTCAGTTCGGAAAATGCCGACTGCTGTATGGACAGACGACCGGGACATGTACTAGGACGAAGCAAATAAAAAATCGGCTTTTAATTCAGCCGATTTCATTCTCTCTACATAAGCTCGGTATATGGTAAAAATCCTGGTTACCGTTCGTCGACGGCCAACTCTCGTTCGCGCCAGTCTGTTGGTTGATCGTACTGCTTGGACTGGTCCGGTGGGGGGTATCTTTCTCCCTGTTTGCACACGTTTCGCTTAAGGATGGGTATTATCACTTTGACCGTGGAGCCATTCTTCTTTAAAAGAGCTGCAACTGCTGATGAAAGTCACAACAGCGGTGGTGTTGTGACATGTTTAGCGCAGGAAGATAGGCAATAAATGAAGCCTATTTCGATAGTGTATCTAGGTTGCGTAGAGTTGCTCTGAGTTATGAGGCGTGAATGACAAAATACCATCGCTTGTACAATGTTTGATTGATTTTGTGTCCACCTGTAGGTAGGCAGCTAAAATCTGGCGGAATATTTTCCGGTCGACATTGGAGCTTTACTGGGAACAGTTCTTGGGCTGGTGCTATTTAGCGTTTACTTTAAGGTGTCACTGCAGTGGTTAGGTGCACATTACTATCACACTTGGGATATCTGACAACGTGGCGTTCGGTATGTCACTATCGGATGAACTGAGGTTCCAGGGTACACTGGATCGTGCATATGCTTGGGCGGTAACTGCCGAAATACCGACCAACGCGGCTAGGTGACACCATATATACCTAGTAACACAAGAGCACTGATTGCTGAGTTACTCAAGCCCAGATAAGAGGAGTAGATACTTCAGAGGTGGATTCGGAGCACTAACCCTTAGGTCAGCAACATAATGTCCGAGATTTCTCGAGCTGCCTACCAAACGGCAACACAAGAAACCCTACTCCCTACTGAAAATTGGGGCCTTAATTCTCTCATCCGTGGACGGGAGTTATTTTGGTAACCTGTCTAGGATTTTCCGAAGCTAATTGCCGTATTTGCACATTCGTCACTTATGTGCGAGGAGTTGGTTAAACCATGACTTCAGACCGCTTACAGATACCCTACGTTTGAACCTAAACTTACACTGATAGGAAGACAAAACCATCTGTTGCTTACTGTCGAACGTTCTGGACGAAAAGTGAGCGAGGTACCTCGGATGATTAGTTTCCATGCGAAGGGCGTATGAACAAGAAACGGTCCCTTGGTTTACTGCAAACTCCGTTCTTCGCTCCTCCGCCGTGTGAATCAGATTTTCTAGTCGGTTTCAGTTTGTTACCTCGCAGGAATCTGGAAAGCCGATGTTTTTAACGTCTGCCACCAAGGAGCAGCCAAATGTTCATGGGCACATGAACGATCTTACGCATCAAGTCTATCAGGCGATGTAGAAGCTTGGCCTTCGGGCCGGGAGCGGTCGTTTTAAACTTTAAAGCAATTGTATCCTTTCGGTACTTTGAACAACGTGATAAAGAGACGGAAACTGGTAGATGCACGCATTTCGTGTGGGCTCCATAGTCCCAAATTGCCAACAACCAGACAACTGCGGGGCAAGTTACGTAGGCATAACTGACATATCTCATTGCTTGAACTAGGGAGCACGTACTTTTTTGGATAATGGACCAGATAATGGTCGGAAGTCTGGCATACTTACCAGCAGCTATATCCTGTCGAATTGCGATCAGCCGTTCGTAGCTGTTGCCTTCAATGCATAACTCCCTTCCCAATCTCACTTAGAAGCCCACTGACAACCCTGTATTTACGCATGAATGGTATCAGCTCCCGCCTCCAGTGCGCAGCTACCTACTCCATCTCCTCAACTCATCGGTGAACGGAACTGTGGCAGCTATAACCACTGTACAAGTACGCGGTTCTTACAGCTGATAATGTTGACGATGAACGGTTAAGTGTTCAACCACTAGCTAGGAGATGGTGGGTTCGAAACTCCCTTGGATTTCGTGAGATGCTTCCCAGAGATGAGTCCCAGTAAGAATGAAACAGTTGTCCAGTACTTCTCGGCTTCCCAGCATAGATTAGCCCCACTAACAGGACGAAATCTCCATTGGAACCTTTTTCTTTCTTGCCGGTCAAGCATCAACCTTAACGAGGGGTCAGATTGAAACTCTTCATAAGCACATCATCCAGTTTGCGGACTACATGTGCGAACGACTCCTGTTGATGTTGCAGACGAAAATATGATCCCATGTGCTTGGGATCGTACCCCCGCCGTCTCTACATTCTGATTGCAACCACCACCAATGGTACAGCCTGATGACCGGGCTGAAATTACTGACTGCCATTATATCTCCTCGGTTGGCCCCAGCTGGCAAATAATACAATCGATCAAATAAACGACCACCCAGCTGTAACACCCTTTCGGTGCCTGGCTGCCCCGAAGGAACACGAGGGCTGGGATAATGCCAGGCTACTCAAGCCTAGACAGGAGTAGTCGATATACTGGGGCTGGATTAAAACCACTGAACTCCTGGTCAGTAAGATCGCGCCTTAACCACTGAGCTTTCTCGAGCTCAACAAGCAGCTACTTACGAAAAAACCAGGCGATCAACCTCACTGAGTTTGTATCAACTGCCTGTTAACGCTTCCCCAACTAATAGACCTACCTTTAGCATACCTTCCAGACATTCCTGGATATCAGGGATGCCTTCGACTCACTCGATAGAGTTCCAACCAAATCTGCCAACACGTGGTGCTGCAATAATCCCGCAAGCCACGCTGGTTTGAGTTCCGTTCCACAAGGTTTAACAGTGCCGGAAGCACGAAAGAGGAGCAGTACCCCACTGTGAATACGGTGCTGTTTGGGGGTAACGCCGTACTGTCCTCCGCGACAACACTGAGGGCCTCACAGTGACCGGCATGTTCATACTTAAGGGAACAGTGATGCTTCCTTTTTTCAAGGGAGGACAGAGATCCCATTCCTGAAAGCCGCACGCCGATCGCCTACTGGTTGTCTGTGATCGCCGGCAAATTATCCAATCCGGTCGATTTGCAAACAAAACTCACCAAAAGCCCGGTGTGGCTCCAGATGCCTCTGCCATACGCAGTGGCATCAGGATTCACCTAAGAAAACCCTACTATTTGCTGCCTTGTGTATCAGGCTTTTGAATCATGCGTCGGAGCACCAGAACAACAAGTTATACGCGGAATCGTCTTGGGCGGTGAACAAGGAGCAATGTAACTGACTTTCCTCAACACATGCTCTGGAGGAGCCCCACGAATCGGAATGTGACTTTCACACCAGCTATCCCCGTCAGCGACAAGCTCAGCGCGGGCTATCGTTCCTTCGATGCGGTAAGACACTTGACCCGGATGGTTTGCACCCTGTACTTTTTTAGAGTATGTGGTGAAACCCTGGTGAACCCTTCTGCGAACTATCTGGAGTGAAAGTGAATACCGGTGGGATGGAGCGCTTCAACCCTGATTTGAAGAATGGAGGAACATCGCGCGGCAATAATAGTGCATTAGAACCCAAAATGCCTTCCGCTGTTATCTTGCGCAGTGCGATCGATTAACCAGATAGACAAATTCGTGAGAATCAAGCCAAGTTTCGCCCTGGTTAAAAATCCACTGACCATATCTTTACTTTGGGACATGTTTGCACAACTCCACTCTTTCAAAGGTCAACGATGATCGCTCTTCCTGATTTGAGAGCTGCTTTTGATTCTATCCGGCATCAGAAATCAAAACTCACTGGCAATCAGTGCCCCTCCTGAATTTTCATCCCTTATGAGGACACTCTGAACCAACTATAGGCCCATACGGGTATATGGTAGGCATTCGTCTGAGTTCATTACGTTCACTGCTGTAAAACAAGGATGTCCTCAGTGTGTCGAAATGTTAATGGCTCGGGTGCTTTAATGGGTTAGTGATCAGCTGGTGGTTGGTCCTCAGCTTTGTTGCTGTTATGCTGCTTGACATTACGCTGTTTGTCTCTGCTACCTCCAGGGTCGAAATGCTCCCCTGGCTTTCGGTCACAGATATCGAGTACACAAACGATGTTGCTCCCCTTGGTTCAGATCCTTCAAAGATATAAGCCGTCATAAATGACCCAAATAATTCCGTTCGAGACAGCTCAGTAACTGAGGCACAAACTTATTGACCGGAAGGTCCTTTGTTCGGACCCAGTCTCTGCATCTCGACTACTCCTGTCTAAGTTTGGGCAACATAGCAGTAGCTCAGCCTTCGTGCTTCCTTCGAGCGGCACGGCAACTATGCCCCTTAAGGGTGTCGCACGGTTTCGTATGTGCTTCATACCTGCGAAGTGTTGCTGCAAAACTTGGTGGGATCAAACCCGATCCCCTTGCCTGCGGACCAGTGGACAAAAAGTACCCTACGATGGACGAGCCAATCACGCTCCATAGGTTACGCTGGTTCGGACATGTGCTTCGCATGTGCCTCACGTAGCTCTTTCTACCCTTTCTGCCCCCTCTTGTTGAGTGGAAACGACCAAGAAGCGGGCAATCCATGGCCTGAAAACGAAGTACCGATGCCATGACCAGTAAACCCAGTTGGGTTGACAACTGTCACTTTGCTGGATGAAGGCCCCGTCACCCGACTTCTCAGTGGTTACTGACGCTGGAGGACATGACTGAATCATGCAGTCAATGGGGCTTACGCAGCAAAGCTCAATATTCCGTTTTGTCAGACAATTGTAATTCCCTATAGATTAACTTATTCGGCCCTCTCCTCTAGTTCTTGGTCCCTTTCTGGTCCCCCATTTTCCGATGTAGCAGCTGGAACCTACTTTTCGTGCGTAGTTTGGCACTGGCAAACTGAACTGAACTACACCTGACAGAGACGTTTTCTGGGACTCGAATTCTCGAATGGTGTGGGCCATGATCCGATCTCAGGTGACAGACTTCTAGACATGGAGTATGCGGATGCTATCACTCGGATTGCTCAGTGGTTAGAGCACGAATTTACTAACCCGAAGGTTCGTGGTTCGAACCCAACCTCTGCATCTCGACTTCTATCTAGGCTTGGGTAACCTGGCGGTATCCCAGCCCTCGTGCTTCCTTCGGGTGGCATGGCAGCTAGGCACCGGAAGTGTTACAGCTGAACAATTTATTATATTTATTTATCACTCGGACCTGCGACATTGCTGAAGCTACACAAGGCCCTGAGAATCTTCTCTGTCCGGCGATTTGGAATGCACTTCGCCCCCTCCCCAGTTGCTTAGTTGTGCTACCGGAATGGAAGGATCCCTTCCGCGGCTCAGTCTCGATGGCTGCACTTTTGAAATTGTCTGGAGTTTTCATATCTGGAAAGCGGCTTCGGCGAACGTGGTGTTGGTTGCGTGGTTACGAACAACTAAGACCCACGGCGCATTGGTAAAGTTACGATACCACTGTGACGTCATCTCTCGATAAAAGGACCACTGCGCAGTGCTCTGTGTACGATTTCTGCTATTCTACAGCAGTGAAACTTGGCCTCCACGCGCAGAAGACGCTCAACGTCTATGTTTTGACCATAGGTTCATGCGAGCTGCTGCCCGTGTTTGATGGGAAAACTATGTCGACGATGACCAGGTTCGTCGAAGTGTATTAGGCTTATGAAAACCTCACAGACTCCTTAGCACTATCATTTGCAAGCGCAATATTAGATAGATTACGTTCCATAGATGCTTTTTCATTGTGTACCTGACTGTCTGCCTTCTGTTAGACCAAGGGTCCTGTAGGACAGAGATATCTACCAATGCTGTCAAGTACCTCATGTGTTTTTTGTACCTCCTTTCGGCGTTCAGTTGTGTTGAACAATCAATCATCCAACTTGTTTCGCATTCAAAATTGACTTGTATATTTTTTTCCTTAGGGTGTGACACCCAGAGAACGCAGGCGAAATCGTCTCAGGGCCCCTTTTGGCGACGAAGACATCCCGATCGTATTTGCTGGAGCTGGTGGACGTGAGGTAGATATTTGATCTCTTGAACGACTTCCTTTGATTTAAGCTCTTCCACAGGCGTCTTTCGGCCAACAGAGGGTGAGGTGTACCTGATTATCACTTACTTCGTAGGACTGCATTTATCTATGATGATCGTATGTTATTACACAAAAACGAATGGTACCCGACGTATCCGGAGTGCCCTGAACGGGGAGTCGCCGTTAGGGACCGGTGTGATTCCTGTGGCCTCCTTTCTCGGTGTATACTGATGACTGTAGGTCGCCTGGATGGGAGCTTTTCGTTTACACTATACACTCGCTATAGGCTGATCCTGCGCAAGATGACATACTTCTTTATATCCATCGAAACACCCACATTGTCAAGACAGCTCAAACCGAATACATGAGCGACAATGAACGAAGGTCCCTATCTGGCGGTCTTGATTCAGCCTACTTTAACGAAGTAAGTTTTGAACGTATGGACTGTTTGTGCTGTATATTTCCCGGGTTTTTGATATTCGCTTGAGATACGTGCGGGAAGGGCAACAATATTGTCGGGAAATAGTGAATTGAAGGCAACTGTTGTTTGTACTGTTTAGTAGCCACCGTATCTTGGAGATAACGTGATGAAATTTGTGTTTCGGTTCTCATCCTAAAAGCACATGCCTTTCAAATCTCTCATGGGTATGACGGATCAAAATTATAGTCCGTTATGTGACCACCAGTGACCGGTATACACGGCTTGGTTGCAAATTCCTCAGAGTCCGTTCGGAGTCCGTTCCTCATGGATTCCGCTAGCTAACGGAGTGGACATTCAAAAGAGCGGATAGTAATCTCCAATGTTATTGACGAAAAATGTGCCACTAGCCATGCCTCTTCATCAAACCGGCTATCGTTGATCGCGCGCGCAGTAGTACACTTCATGGCTTGGCGAACAAAATCTACCTGCCTGTGATATTTTCACTGTGAAGTGCTGTGCTCCAGTTTATTGTCTATTGTGACGGAATTCCAGTACATACTCACTCAAGTACCGAATGGATGCTTTTAAACACAGACGCAGCTAACGACTTTTCCTTAGACAACATGGATAGACCCAAGGTGGATTCAGTTGTCACATAAATTCAGCAACATGGTTGCTTCCCCTCATAAGGACCTTCCGAAGGGGCTACCTTAACCGAGTCCACGTCGCTATATGTTTGAGGTTGTGGCTTTTATTTCAAAGGGTGAAAACTCGTTCGCCCCTCGGACACCTATTAAACTGTCGCTGTTGGTGCAGTTTTTAGCGTGCTTCGGTAGTGCATGGTAATACATAATAATATAGTCGTTCAGCTGTAACACCTTTCCGGTGCATAGCTGCCGTGACACTCGAAGAACCCACGAAGGCTGAGCTACTATCAGGTTGCCAAAACCTAGACAGGAGCAGTCGAGATCCAGGGGTTGGGTCCGAACGACGGACCTTCCGGTCAGTAAATTTGCGCCATAACCACTGAGCTGTCTCGAGCTCGTAGTGTATCATGTTAGAGCACGCCGGCGAATAGACAACGGCAGGTTGAATAGCAACGATCGGGTCTTTTCCATGTTACTCTAGCTTAAACAATCCTCGTGCCATGGTGCGGCATCTGCTGTTAGTCCGCACCATAGGGTTGACATCTTTCCTGCTTTTGTTCTCATTTGAAGCATACGAACGTGGCTGCGCGGCTTGCTGTTGGATCTCTTATTCAAGCAGTCGAGTCGGTTCATCGTGGCGAGATTCGAAACGCATTTTGTCTCGTTAGGTGAGTAAAAGGCGTACTTCCTCTCCATGGTTTCTCTGCTTCTTCATGGTAGGTTTGTGACCCTTTCCTCCTGTGTTGTTTTTCATATTAGTTACAGGTTTAAGTTGCAGTTATTCTTAGCTCCATTCAAATTACTTTAGCTTTCCATTTGCCATTCTCAATGCAAAATTGCTTTTTCCAGATAAGCCTTCAGGTTCAATACAATCGCCTGTATAGCACAATCGTTGTCTGACATAGCTTGCAGGCCCAGCCGTTTAATGCTCATTCGAATCCATTCACAAAATCTGAGAGTGACTTTTAAAAGCGACAACATATCTATGGATCAGAGGTTACGGTTAACTCGTTCAGCCTGTCTTTGCCATTACAGATGACTAATCTGATGAATAGTTCATACATGTGAAAGTTCAACAACACCAGAGGAACTGAGAGGCCACTGCCACAAGATGTGTAGCTATTACGTCCCAGTTTTGACGATCAGTCCTAGTTTGGTGTCATCGCTGGTCTTAGTTTCATCGGTAAGGCTCTCCGTGTGGTCCAACTGCCTACGAGTGTTCCGACGTTCGAAGCTGGTAGATTGTATTGGGTGTGCACTTAGTACTGAGGCACGCATACCGTCTCACAGTGATACCACAGATTTTCGGGACGAGATGGCTCAGTGGTTAGAGCACGAATTTACTGACCGGAAGGTCCGTGGTTCGAACCCAACCTCTGCATCTCGACTACTCCTGTTTAGGCTTGGGAAACCTGGCAGTATCTCAATCCTCGTGCTTACTTCGGATGGCATGGCAGGTAGGCACCGAAAGGGTGCTACAGCTGAACGACCACTGATTTTCGCACTACTGGTGCAGGTGACCAAGAACAACCGATCGATAATATGTAGTCGGTTTTTAGCTCACTGGGGCAAATAGGTTGACCCCAGTCTCCAATCCAGTGTATACCGGCCGCGATCGACTGCTGTTACTCAACTCATATTGTTGACACTATCACATGTGGGATTCTGCGCTTACACTCGTCTCAATCGGTGCCCGTAGTTAGTGCCTAACCTTTCATCAACCTCCATTAAAGACTTTAGAAGCGGAGGTTGCGATGGACAGGTATACTGGTCTTGTGATATGAAATGGGTCACAAAGTACTCTGCGACCATCTTTTTTGGAAAGCTGATCAAAATCGATACGTCAGACTTACATTTACCTAGTTGATCCCTAACCGTGGCTTATTACCCTTAATGATTCTTTCTTCGTCTGTCTCCACGATTGTGTGGCTTCCGGGAGCTTCCACTTGCATGCATACATTGGTCGACATTTTTTCAGATACAGTATCTCCCCTAGAGAGACTACTGTGGTTGAAGGCTGACAGTGGCGGTCCACTTCATTCACGCTTTAGTATAAACAAGCCTACACACACCTCCAGATGAGGCAAAAAAGTCTCTTTTCTCTATGGGAGATTACAACAAGGCCAGTAGCACCTATGTTCATTCTAGTTACTGCTATACACATTGTTCCTAGACCTCCTGGACACCATGCAATGGAAGACGAGGCGTGCGGATTTTGTATTTTCAACAATGTCGCACTTGCCGCTCAGTATGCTTTGGATAAGCTAGAATACAATCGGTACGTTATGTACAGTTTATCATTGGTGAGTTGTTATCAACAGATTCTGTTAGAATAGCCTTTTTGATGTGAATATTTCTGTTTTCTGATGTGGCATGGCCAAGTTTTGAATTGATCCCTCTCCTTAAATTTTCGCTGGTCTAAGTTACCGATATTTTCCAAGTAGCCCAACTGTTTTAAAAAAATACCATAATACATTCCACACCACGCTGTTCATTCATGGACTCCCACCGCTTTTTCACCAGATGGGGTCGATTTATTTCCTTGACACCTCAAGGTGCTGCGAATTATCACCGGAAGTTTCTTTTTCAGGGTACTCATACTGGACTGGGACGTACATCACGGGCAGGCAACTCAGTACTCATTTTATGACAGCTCAAGGTATGTAACTTTCAACTGTGGTTTGTCCAGAGGTCATTCTGTCAGCCATTCGAACATGAAACAGTTGAATGATTTGGCCTTTTGGTTCGTTCAAAGATTTCGTGGTGTTAACTCACACCTGTTGTCGGTTGCAACAGGTGTGTGTTTTGCCTTTCTGACGTCTTTCATGATACCTGCTGGTTGATGTGTCTATTCCTCAAAACTTTGACCCTTTGGATGTCAGAAAGATTGAAATGCATACATTAACAGTCCTTGTATGTGGTTGTGCTTGACAGTTGTATACACTCTGGGAAAAACTCCAGGAAACTCGGGCTGTATCGGGAATATGTGGGACCAATAACTCAAAAAGCTGACGGTGCGACAGCATTTGTTGTTAATTCACTACTCTACTACTTAATCTTTCAAACGGGCATTGCTGCGAATGACCCCATGTCCAACTTGAACACCCATAACAATATGGTGATTGCAAATCTGTTCGCTAGCTGGTTTCCGATTGTCCTGGGTTTGACAAACTAGGGAGGCACACACCGGGATCCTAGCTTCATTTGGCGCACTTATCATTAGTTGTCTTGTTTTTTTCCACCCGATCGCGAATTTTTTTCTGATCCTATCCTATCTTATGGGGGACGAGATGGCTCATTGGTTAGAGCGCGAATTTACTTACCGGAAGGTCCTTGGTCCGAACCCGAACTCTGCCTCTCGACTTCCCCTGCCTAGGCTTGGGCAACCTGGCAGTATCCCAGCCCTCGTACTTCCTTCGGGTGGCATGGCAGCTAGGCACCGAAAGGGTGTTAGAGCTTACCGGTCCTATCTTATGGACCATTCAAAACAAATGTCACCTTGCTACCAAAAGGTGGGTTTCATTTTGTCATTTCTGCTCGCACTTTTCGGATAGACGGACTCGGGATGTTGCTCGTTTTGATAGCCTCACTTTACGCGGTTCTAGAACTCAGGGGATTCCATATCCTAATTTTTGGTGCTCGAACACTGAATATATTCCGCATTTCATAAGCTCCTTATTTGGGCTTCTCAAAGAGCACACCAGGGAATTTAGAAATCCAGTCTTTTATACGTTGTAAGTTCATACATTTATCTGGATTTTCCATTTCATCTGCTTCTGACCTTTTTGTTTAATTTTCTATATTTTCTAAATTTCAACCGATATTTTTTCCATTGTCGTCAGAGTTCTATATATCTCCATCCACCGTTATGATGAACAAACATTTTGGCCGAGTTTACGTGAATCAAACTTTGATTTCATTGGAAGTGGTCGCGGTCGTGGTTACAACATCAATATTCCCCTGAACGGTGGGGTAAGTGTGTCTATAAACTCATCGCCGTCATGTGTGCATTATTCCTTTCTTATACACATTTCCTCTCAGTTCTCCAACTATTCCGTTGGGTTACTTGTTGCCACCCTACTACACCAGGTTGGCTTTTTATTTGTTCCTGCTTTATCACTTCCAGGACGACCTCGGAGATGCGGAATATTTAGCAATTTTTCATCGCCTGATCCTGCCTGTTGCTTATGAGGTAAGTGTGCACTTTTCTGGCCAATGACCGGCCTGGTAATTCTTTACTGTGCTTTTCAGTTAAACTGTCCCTGGTGCCAGTGGATATGTTCTTTTATTGTTATTGTTGTAAGTGGCAGCCTACTCATTTTCTGGGCTTCGTACATATCATTCATGTCACTTTGTAGTTTGGTATGAACGATGTTCCCGATGGTGATGTTCAAGAACAGCTTGTAGGATGATAGAAATGGAGTGGCTGGTAGCCTTGAATAACTGGGCAGTGTACAAAGGTGCCACATTGTTGTCCACTGACACTAGGAAGATAGGGTTTGGGGCACTCATAGAAGACGATGGCTTGTACCAGTTTGATATAAACAGTGTAGGTGAAAGACTTCATGCTAGAACCGTCCAGTAGTTTGCTGATAGGTGATGTGAATAACTATCCACTGATGACAACAGCTTAGATGCAATAACACCATCGAATACGTTGTTGACTCTCAGCGCTTCTATCCAGGTATGTAACTCACCTCGGTACATCCATACGAGGAAACGGCAGCTACCAACATAACTGAGCTTGCTGATTGAGGCTTTCATGTTTCGCCGATAGGTCATTGCCTGTTTGTTTTTAGAACGTTTCCACGAGGCTTCCGACTGGGCAGAATTGGCTGTGAGGCCCCGGCATTCAGAGCGCGGCCTTTATCATCGTAACCTCAGCAAAGAGACCAAGTCCTTTTCCAAAGTCGAGTGCAGCTTCCCGAAAACCCTTCTTTCGCTTTACCCACCAGACGCTGTTAACACTTCGGACACATCGGTGGTCAAAGGTTGAAAGCTTCCTTTGGTCTTATATTCTTAACATTCTCGTTTCTGGTACATATCAGGGTCAAACGCACTCTATCGCTTTACTCCCTGTAATGGTTGGGGGAGTAAATGCTGCGTCGGCTCTCCAGATTGACAAAAGTCGCCTTTTGCCAGGACGTCAGGGTAAATAAAACTCCCTGAGAAGGTGAGTTCTCCGACCACACTGACCGTCTGGTTTTTAAATTATAAGATTCGGATTGGATCCTACCGAATTTTGCAATAAAGCTCCTCACGCTGCATGTGTGAGACGTATGCTAAAGTCTACAGCATAACTGCGGTTGTGCAAAATAGTTGACATTTCCAGGGGCTCGATCCCATCTTAGCCGGTGTCTGTGGGCGAATGCCCCTGGAGACGTTCGACGACAGATGTTAGAGGTATTTATAGAAGATTCCACTGGCGCTTCACTAGAAGAGCTCAAAAGGGAAGAGATAACTTTGTCAGATATAGTTGGATGTGGGAAACTCAGGCCTTTACGTGTTCACGGGAAATGACATGTGGCGTTTTTGAAAAAGGTGCGTATTAAAGCGAGACTCCTCCGAACGATAAACGCTCGTGGGCGTGGTGTTCATTGCATCCATAAGTAGCGTTTACATCAGTAAGGAATAACACTGTCGACCGTTGGATGGACTGACACTTATGTGGGATGGTATATAACACCTAGGGCCGAACTCAGGTTCATTCTCATGAATATTATCCTCTTGGTTCTCCAATAACCTGCGCTGGATGATGCCAGAGTCAGTCGGATGCGACGGTCACCAGGACGACGACTCGTTGGTTTTCACAAGATATTTTCGAAGATTAGAATCACAATGGAAGTACTTCACCGTGAAGAGTTTCCAACAATCTCATGAGTATATTTTTCGTCAAGAAAAAATTCACCTGACTGCTTGTAATACAAGAGAGGTGACCAGCTAATCCGAATCAGGGGCGGATGTCAGGATCCTGCCAGAGACGACGCCCGATTTCATTTCTCAAAAGCATAATGGCGCTCAGCTGGGAGGGTCTGCCTCCTGCTGTGGAGCCTTGGTAACCGGGCTTACCGGTTTACAGATCGCCAACAAAAGGGGGCGATTTTTGCGGTTTCGGCCTTCTTGGGGCTCATCAGGAAGGTTTGGTCCTCAAGTTTCCGTCAATCCTACGTTCTACTGAAACTCGGGGACTGTGCCTACGCGATGGGTTCCAAGAAGGGCGAGACCAGTCGTGGGCTGCCGAAGAGTTTGCAGCAACCCTATGAGCGGTATGTTCCATTAAGAAAATATACTGTGACATCTCGAATATCTTACCAAGTGAAAAATGAAACTTCCTTGTGTAGCACGTTTAGTTAAAGGAGAACATCATAAACGAGAGACAGCTGGATTCATTTGAGTCTTTCGTTGAAACCAAGTCAGGTGAATTGTTCTTTAGTACTCAGCCCATCTCTCAAGATGATGATGCTGGTTGTTCCACACACACGCGCTTTTTATAACCGTCTGTTTAGATTAATCGATTAAGGACTCGGTTGTTCCCTTTTATGGTGACCTTTTGCGCCTCTTAAGTCATCCACTAGTGCCGTTCTTCTTTCCTCGTTTTCTGCTATTTGGCTTTTGAGAGCTTGGCCTCTATCAGCGTGGTCTTTAGTTGTGAAGTGCCTTTTCTAAGGAACGCGTATCGTGTGCTTTATTGTTCATTTGGGTGGTCAGGAGATGACAGGTAATTTACCTCAATATTTTGTTTCATCATCTCCATTCACTCAGTGTCATTTAATTTGTGACAATCTCCGGTCAGCTCTGCGAATTGATCTACTCCAACTATATGGAAAGCGAAGTGTAAGTGAAAAACGATCGAGTGGTCAGAATCACATTTTCTACCCCTTAAGAGCTGCCACCGCTGAATAAAAGTCGTCCAATGTCCTTTTGCCACACGACCCAACTTGGTCGACGTTTTGTGTTTCTGGTAGGTATTTGATGCAGACCTGTTGAAAATCCGTCTTGGACAAAGGCAGATGAGATCCGCGCACCGCGGAGACGATACTCTCCATTGTGTTTACACGGAATCAACACCCCAAGTGCGATTCTACGGGCGAGATGATGATTCATATCACCTGTGCTAATTGCAGTGTGGGTGCTTTTTGACGAGTGAATTAGCTCAAATAAATCTTGGCAGAATGCATGCGGGTGAAGTTCGGAAATAACATCACAAGTAAACATCGCTTATGTTGTTGAGTGGCATGACCATATAAATCAAAGGCCAGTGTTTGCCGCTCACTAAGACACTTTGGGCAAATTGGAGCAACTTCCACACCATATACGTCACGGGCTGTTCTGTCAGGATTAGCCGTCGCTTGTTACATGAACGGAATGGGGCAGCAGAGGTGTTGCCGGAGGTCATCGCTAGTTTCATATTATCCTATCAGTTCAGTTCAGTTCGACAAGCGTGAACCGTGTAGTTGTGTACGGGTCACCGCACTTTGTGGCAGCGGATGCTGTGGGGTGGAGGTGGTTAGATGCGGAAAACAAATAAAAACAGGGGTATAATGAGTTGCTGATTAAAATGAGAGTATAAATTATCCCACATAACTTCCTGTCTGTCGATGCTCCGTAGGGTGTATTGTACAGTATAAAACGGGGGACCCCTGTTAAACAGAAGAACGAAGCTGTTGATACACACTAACAAGAAACATCCGTGGATTTTGACCAGTATCATCTGTATGCGATAGATTTCTGCAAGATAGTCCCAGAAAGGTGGAACCGATAACTCAAATCAGGGAATCCCATCCCACTATCTGAATTTGATTGACAGAGCACACCGCACATTGCATTACCAGCATTTTTGGCGGGATTTAAATTTGATACTGAACGAAGTACAATTCATGAGACAATTACTTCTTGCATTGTTCTACCAGTTGTACGATGAAATCCCTCGGGATTCCGAGGGCCAGTACTTCCAGTCTTGTGCGGCGGATTATGTAAATGTGACTCGGTCGTGAAAATCACAGTTATGAAACGGCCAACGAGTAGTCCGAATCGTAGAATGCCTTCTATGCAATCTTATTGGACAAATTTATTATTGGAAGATTTGGGTAACAATACTCGACAAAAAGTATACCATTTGTGGGAGGAAAACTGACCTGGCACATTGAAAACCCGCACTCACTATACTGATGGGATGTGGTTGACCGGTGTGGAAAGTTCATTAGTAACCAACGGTAATTTGATTAGATTGGTCACTTTGGTACTATTAATCAATAATGACCTTTTAGCTTATATTTTGTCTCTTAATTGGAGGTTGGCGAATAAATTGACCAAATCTCTGTTCATGTGCGGTATAATCGCAGGATCCGCAAACGAATCGAACCATTGGAATTCGCAGTTTCGGAGGCCGTCCAAATGAATATTTTTGAATCGCGTAATTTGATAGGGAATCCCGTCAGCCCTATGAATCTGATAGCTGTTATCTTTTAAATTGATTGTCTAAAGTACGGTCTACATGCTTGGGATCTCATCACATAACTCCATTATCACTTTTCAGTTTGATCCGGACTTGATTCTCGTTTCGGCCGGTTACGACTGTGCATACGGATGTCCGCTGGTGAGTTAATACCATTTTTTCAGTTTATGTTCGTCCGAATCATATACTGCATGTACCCTGCATCGTTCAGCTTTGTCTACTTTTTAGGGTCAACTCAAAGTCAGTCCGCCCTTGTTTGCTCATTTCACGCACAAACTTATGGGTCTGGCCGAGGGTAAAATAATCGTCTCCTTGGAGGTAGGTTGTCACTGTGACGCATCTGCTCATTAGCGTTTGGTTATCATCCGTTCTATAGTTGCGAAACGTTACTGCTCGCTTCCTCAGTACGATGTTTGTTTCCTTAATGAAATCTAAGTGAACACCTTTAGAATGTGACTGAATCACAAAGGTCAATCAATACTCACTTTTCAGGGCGGCTATTATCACGACTCTTTGGCGGAAAGTGCTGCCCATACTGTCTCGGCACTCCTCGGAGACCCAATGCCTTCGCTGGAGCCGGTAGGGGAAGTACATCCGAGGTAAGCCGTTAGCGGTTCAGTATATTAACTGCGCAAACTGAGAAGCTGTCTGGGAGTTGTGGATACCGAATCCAGTATAAGTTATTGGTGCTTGTGTTAGCTCTATCGCAGCCATGTTCTGGCCGGAGAGCATCGTGGGGAAAAGGCGGACTAATTATTCAGTTTTTATGCTGTCGAACTAGTCTGTAGGATTTTTTATTCGCATTCTGTATTTCCCGATAGATCAACGCTGACCACATTGGTTACACGAAAACGCATGGATGTTGTTATCTCTACTGGAGATGAAATGTTTTCAACCGAATTGCTCCAGTTAGCGAACACAAACCAGTTATGCGAACCGAGATACGAACATGCTCTTTATTAGGTGTTACCATATCGGGATGTCAGTCTTTCAACTACGTGAACAACTCCTTTAGAAGAGAAATCGGCAACGGATATCCATTAATGCCGCTTTTGTCGGCATTGAACTGAATGTAGTAGTATTCCCAGTGCAGTCTCACTCCATTATACTTGGTTGACATGGGTTGTTGAGGGTATTGTTTTTGCTTGTTCAGTGCGTCTTACCGGCGATGTCAAGGTACTATTTATCCATCCTCTTCTCCCTTCACAGTGTCCTGGAAACAATAGCGAACTGTGTCTCCGTTTTAAGGTTTCGATGGCGGTCGCTTTCCGTATTCCAAATACCTGAAGTAGTCCCTGCTGCCGAAAGGAATCACTTGCCTGAACAAACTTGGTAAGTTGGATGACAGAGCATTCGACCCATTCAGCGCCCCGCCAGCTCAAATCGGACGTTTTTCTTGCTACGGACGTTAGTAAATCGCTTAGTTGTTTGTTCATCTATCGCCCCAGAGACTTTTGACCCGTTTCTTCGCTGAAGTCACCCACACCTTGAATCCACTGTTTTAGCCACACTTTCCTTTTTGTATTGACTCAGAGTGCCACAATTTTGACTTTTTGCTAATCCACTGCTTTATATATATATATATATATATATATATATATATATATAATGTGTATTATGTCAGAGCACTAAACACTAATTACTAACCTGGTCGGTTTTCATATACACTAGCCCATTTACGGGAACCGTCCCAGAGGAATGGCCCTACAGGTTCAGCATTTTGCACCAGCTTTAACAAGAATATGCCAAAGATTATTTCGGGCATTCAGTTTAGACTAAGCCATATATTCACTCGAACGCTCACAGATGCTATTTTAATATCTCGGGAAAGACTACGGCTTCAATACCCGATACAGGAGGCTTGCGGCATGGTTCATATTGGTTATCTTTCACACGAGGAAGCACCCTCGTTTGGGGAGCGTGTTTTTTCAATGGGAGAGAAGCACTGCACCTGTCTGGCATCTGATGTTACTTATGGATCAGGTTCCTTGGAATGGCCTGGAGAACTACTCTATTTATCCGCTGAAGGCTGATCTTTTTTCTTCGACATGAATGGGCACATTCATTGCACCGCATGCTCACTTTCGTACCGAATTTCTTCCGTCAAACTAAGTTTCTTTCTCCTAAACCCCATGCCCCGCACACGAGCAAGGAAAGCGAGAACCGCCACGGTGCCTTCGTAAGCCACTTTCCTGTTGTTCTACCGTTCGGTTTTAGGGTTGTGCCCTCTTTGGTCATGCCGATCCGTCTCAATTTTGTTGTTCCATGCTGTTTTCAGGCTGGACGTTAAAGCCCCCATAATGAAGCCGGAGAAACATATACATGACCCAGAGGATGCTATCCGAATCGACCAGCATATGTCCTATCTGAAGCGAACTCACCCTGTCGCCCTCCATAAACATCTTCCAAGGTTAGTACAGATTCGGGTTTCGTTTTTTTCTTCAGGTCGTGCATTCTGAAATAGATTTGATTAGCCTCTTTGCCATAAATAAATGAGCTCTCAGGACTTCGCGAAATATATACATTTATCACTATTGACGGCAACACCAGAGAACGCTGTTGCTTCACTGCGGTAAGGCCATGTCAGTTTATTTTAATAAAGCCTTGTAATGGACAGAAGAAAAAACGGGACAGGGAGGGGACTACAGCATGAATGCGACTAACGTCGATTAGCTGCCGTATCTTACAGTGTCTTCAGCCAGGCACAGAGATGGTCACGTGGACCCCATCCTGGAAGACGAACAACACCCAGACGTTTCGTAAAATCCTTCATTCCCTTCTGCCATATCATACTCCGTCCACCTCTAGGTTTCCACAATTTAGGGCGGAAAACGATCTTCTCTGCAGGCCGTAACTTGACATGCGTAAAACAGCCTTGCTACCTTAGTTTTCAATGTTGGATGCATTCCTTGAGTGAAATACCTTCTACTTCACCAAAGACCTGTTTCCCGATGATATTGTAAATCCACTGATTCCAACCGATCCTAGCGATAGTTCTGAGACGTCAATCATCGAAGTGCAGAACAAATTTCAAGCTGAACTGCCCTTAGAAGTCACAGCCAACTCTCCTGCTGACATCACAAAGCTCCGGTCACACATCTGGGATGGCCTACTGGCTTTACTACTCGACAACGGGATGTTCCCTGGATACCTGCTCGGTCTCTCAGATCGCTTGGTCCTCCATAAGCTATTCCTGCTGGTCATGGACACAACCAGGCGCCTAAGCTACCCAACGACTACTGAGAATACCATTAAAGAAAGTCCGTGAAAAGTGGTTATTCGACCTTCCGGCCGAGATGGTAGCTACACCTACTACTGGGAACTCGAGGAAGCTATTTCAAATAGTCGGGCTAACCGGGAGAAAACAACCTGAAACAATCAATGAAGAAAGTGCTGAACGCATAACTGGCTATCGAGACGCATTGGACGTTCGGCAGAATACCTCAGTCAACTTCCTCCCTTGTTGGGCGACATCGGGACCGCTGGAGAAACAGATACTACAATTGTTCTTATTAATAAGGAGGATCAAAGCGCCCCCTGTATCAGCTACCCTGGTGCCGACCTCATCAGCGTCGCTTCTAAAATCCTGGCATCTGTTGTGCTTCATCAGCTAAGCCCAGTGCGTAAGCAATCAACGCATGAAGAACAGGCAGGGTCCCGGCCGGGCCATTGATCACATGTTCATCTTAAGAAAGTCGATGGAACTGCGCCACACATACCGAAGGCCGGCTGTCCGGGTCTTCCTTGACAACAAAAGCGCCTTTGACGCCGACGATAGGACCATCTTGTGGAACTGTCTCATCAAACGAATTCCGTTAAAATTCGTTGACATCCTAAAGGCTCTTTATGCGCACACTTTTGGGCAAGTTCAAGCGTATTAACCTCGCGTTTTGCCATTTCCTGCGGTGTTCGACAAAGCCGCCCAAAGTCTCCGTGTCTTTTAATGTTATCACCGACGAAGTTATGAAAAAAATGTTTGATACTTCCGCACATGGAGATGCTGAACCAATAACAGGGGAACCAGTTTAAGATCTAGAATACGCAGACCACATATTGCCGGTTTGGGATGGTGAGAATAGGGCGCAGAATACCATTAACAAGCTGACGCTTCTTCCCGTCGTTTTGAATTGAGTTTTTCTTCACGAAAGTTTAAAGTAAGGTTACTAGAGTGACCAGGCGAAATACCCACACACTCGTCCTGTCGATGTAGCCACGGTCGAATTGAATGAGAACTACGCATACCTGGGGAGTACTTCGGAACTGCTGGGCTGAAAGATGAAGTAAACAATCGCATTGCCAAAGTCCGAGCGGCGTTTATAAACCTCATCATCTGTCACCGGCAAGGTTTCAGTTTGTCGCTGAAAGGACGAGTACACAAGGCTGCGACACGTGCTGTGCTTTATTGGCTGGGCTGTATTCAGTCGCCTAGCCGATTTTTTGGGGGCGTTCACCGAAGTCAGTAGTAATTTGTAAACCAGGGCATGATCAGGGTCGGTATAGCTGTTTCAAGAAGGTTTGCTGTCCCGCACACATCCTTGCCATCGGAAACTGATTGCAGTGTAATCTATTTGTGTCCAAGGCTAGTTAGAGGATGAAGGGCACCAAGTGGCACTTCATCAAAAACGGTGTTGGAAATGACTGCAGTACAGGAACTGTCCATTGTCCTCACAGACTACCTCAGACAATATCAAGTGTCACTTTGCGAAAAATCGCATGACTCCTACATGGAATTGTAATCACCCACCAGAACCGCCGAAAACCTTTCCTTTAGACCCAACATTTTCGGCTAAGTAGCATCGTCAGCAGGCATCACTTCGCACAGTTTACTGGGTCCACCCAGGATAATATCATCCTGAGTGAATCCGTCGAGTAAACTGAGTGGCGTTTGCTCAGTCACGTAGTCCAAATTAAGTGCTTCCTGAATATGGAGCTCGGAACTTCAGTTTCAACGGACAAGTTGTAGTGCGCGAATTTCATCCGAATGACCGTTCCTCTTTTCAGGAAGTAAGGTATTTGTGAAGGTGCTGGTGCTGCTACCTGTTATGCATACCCCATTCGCGCTTTTACTGAAGTGGATTCATTCTATGAATGGGACGTTAGGAGACTGCAGTGAAAAGTTGGAAATCGAAAAACTCTGGTTTACAGGTTGGATAACACAGTAACCAAAGCAGCCGGTAGTTTGACGTCATTTCGTTTTATTTCGGATTCTTTGTGCGGGTTCCCATGCCATTCTTTAGAGTGCAGTTGAACTAATCCGGCTCCAAAATTACTATGCTTTTTTTGTCATCTATTCTAACGCAGAAGCCAACTAAATATAATCGAACCGAGACGTAAGGGTCTACCGAGAAAAATTGTCATTTCTGGCTAGGAGAAGCGGTAACTAACATCACAAGGGGTGAAAGGCAAGATCCAAGTGGCTTAAACTCGAGGTTTTAACTTAATCTGTGTCAGTCTTGGGTTACTGTTTGGGTCACGAACAGCTGTTTTTTTTATGCAGTATGCCTTAATTGACCTTTCAGCGGTGAGTAGCAGTTGCTCTGAAGCTATCTTTGTTTGCCCGTGTGCGGTTTGGAAGTGAGTCCGATGCCGAGTTTGTGCAGACCTCTGGCCAGTTCCTTTTCCTGGGCGACAACTCCACTACCTTTTCCAAAACCCAACTTTCGTTTCAGGGTTTTTTCATAACAGCGTATAATCGGGGGGACGAAATCGCTCACTTCGTTGTGTTCGCTTTTATGAGAATAGCAACCGTACAAAGTCCGTATACGGCTTGAAATATTGGCTTTGTCTGTACTTTAATCCATTGCTTCGTTGTTTGCCCCGGTGCTTTCAGTTGTGTCACCGAACATAAAATCGAATTGTGATTTTCTCCCACTAGTATTATCTCGACTCTTAACTTATGAGGTTCTCACTTTCCCGTACTTCTCAACTATTTTTCCAGCACTTGTATTGTCTATGATAGTCGAATGGAGAATCATAAGAATGAGGAAGACCCGTAAGTCAAATATGTTCGAGTCGTTGCATATTGTGGCTTAATCAGTGGTTGAATTCTCTTCGCATTAGATCCCTTTCATGGAGAGAAGCTGCCCAGGTACTGCTCATCTGTGTTTGATGATAATTACTTGAGACTGTTTTCAAGTTTGTTCATTTCTTAAATTATATTTCTAACTTGGTTGAAAGTAGCTCTTTCGAGATGCGTCCTTGGGGTGTTACCGGATGTCTGTTTCTAGCATTTAGGGATTTGTATATGAATCTTCATCATTGATGTCTCTAACACTTCAGCGCGTGATGAGTAGGTTGGATATTGATCACACGTTTACTATGAATGGATCATTACTGATGAGTAGGCAGACCAACTACGTCTCTCTTAGTGATAGAAAGACACCTAACCTATATATTCGCCTTTTGTCGCACATTTTCTGAAATTTGGACATTACCTGACGCATGCAGTTTTGGATCAGACCGCCCTTTGGCGCCAAAAAACGACAGCTGAAACTGAGGAAATTCGGTGGCTTTCCTATTGTGCAATGTCTAAGAATAGGTGGCTACTGTTCCTTTCTGAGGATTGTTGCTTGTTTTGAGTGTGGCGCGCACTCAACATTGCATCTCCGCTTAGCTTTTCTTTAGAGGACTCTCATATTTTGGGGACTAGTGAGATTTTGAAATTCCTTGATCCCACGAGTGAATATAACCTACGCTGAATTGCTGTTTATGCCCATTGAAGAGTATCCGCAGTGCTCATCGCATGAATCCTTCGAAAGATTTGATTTTGTAACCTCCAGATTAAGGCTCTGAGCAATAACCTTTAGCCACGGCTGGCAAGGATACACTACCACTCGCCCTTCAATCACACTGCGTACATCACACATAGTGACAGTAACGCAGACACAGTACCCCGGTGACCTTTTTTGGGGTATTTTCCTTTCTGAGCAGACAGCCCATATTTCGTAGATTGTGAGGATATCCAGAAGTTGCAAGCTGCCACAGATTCATCTGGTGCTCCCAACGAAGATGAACCGTATGATGCTTCTCGTTTTTTAGCATGGTCTCAATCAGAAGATAAATCTAGATTTGGAATTCTATCGTATGTTAATTTAGTATGCCTTTTTAAGATGACTAAAACTACGCTACCCGGTCCACTCTTAGTAATTTTGACTTGTTCACTAGATCGCGCTTGCCGGATCGACACATGGCTGAGTGGTATTCATTGGTAACACCCACTGTTAACCTCATGGGCATATTGTCTTCTGTGACAATTTGAACAGTTGTCGTATGCGAGTCAGCCTTGCTCTGGAACGTATGGTTTCTAAGTTTAATACATCAATCTGTCGTTGTATCACTCAGTTGTGTTCATCGTCACTCGTTACGATACACGCGTTTACTCGAGTGCACTGCACGCCTCATTTCTGACAGTTGCTCGTATTTCCCTTGTGACGTCTACCTTTCGTCTTCTCTTGCTTTCTGATGCACAGAAATCATCCAGAGGCACCGAATCGAATACGCCGTACGTATGAGCTGCTAGATGAATATGGATTGGCTCGTCGATGTAAACGCGTTGAAGTGAGTTACGCCGTTTGGCCACGTGTAGTTTTGCACTTCCTGTACTCGGCTGCACTTTCAGTTGGCTTGTTTTATTCTTCAGCATGCAACTATATGGATGTGAGCACTTAATGGGAACCTTCTAAGTGTGCAACGCAAAAAATTTGGTTATAATAAAAGCAATCTCATCGAATGGAGGGATTCTGGACCGCAAGGTATACTACCCTGGACGCTGGCGAAGGAGATTTCCGTCACTGTCCTAAAAATGCACTCAGTGTTTCCCAACAGTGTTTCCCAACGTTCTCCGCAAACATGAGTGAAGTATACTTGTTACCCGAAAATGCATGCCTCTCTTGAAGGACCCAACTAGAACGCATCTAGCCTGACCAGTTACGAACTGACCGCAGTCATATCCACCATCATCACCGACAACACATCAGTGAGGAATATCGAGGTTTCACCGTAACAACCATGATTTATTTGTGAAGTTGGAGTAGAGGGGAGGCAATTAGTGTCAGTTTACTGCAAGCTGTCTAAAGTGCCAAAAGATGGGATGTCTGGTTAGTTCATCGGAAGACGCCAACGTTTACTTATTTGACCCTTCTTCACATATCCCCTGTGTCGGCTTTCATTCTTCCTGATAGGCCCGTTATGCAACTCGCACGGAACTCTGCCGTGTGCACGCGACAGCCTATGTGGACATGATAGCCAAAACAGCTACACTGGATCAAACCGCTCTGGACAGTTTGTCAAACGAGGAGAATTCCATATTCTTCAACAGGGTAATGTCCGCATTTAAGCGTCTTACCTTGGCAAGCCTTCGTCGTCCAAATAACCTCAGTTCAACACTATGTCTCCTTTTCAGCACACGTACGACTGTGCGCGACTGGCGGCCGGTTCTGTATTAGCTGTGGTAGATGAAGTATGTACTGGCCAGGTAGGTCCTGATTTTATTCATACTCCCATCCAGCTTGTTTTTTCCCGTTTCCTTGTGGGTTTAAGCTTTATGCATTCCATTGACGTGACACACTACTCGTAAGATTGTTGAAAACTTCTCGACAGTGCACTACCGGTTTTGTCCTTCTTGGGGCTCATCACGTAGGCGTACGTAGTCTCCGAGTCCATCGATCCTGAGTTCCTCTTGAACGCCAATCGGTACGCAGTTGGCGAACTACACTCGTTTGCAAATTAGGTTGCTGTTAACGGAAGACTAAGCTGAATACTTCATTCATGGTATTCTTCAACTGAATATGCTACACAAAGACCGTCTCATGTTTCAGTTAGCTTGTTATTGAAGATATTGAGGTGTGTTTTCCCGACATGACACACTGCTCACGAGGTTGCTAAAAACTATCCATTTTGTTACAGAGTTTGAACGGAGTTGCTCTGGTCCGGCCCCCAGGACATCACGCCTTGACTGATAAGTGTATGGGCTTTTGCTTTTTCAACAATGTGGCAGTGGGCGCGAAACATGCACAACAGGTCCATGGTCTTGAGCGGTGAGCATACACACAATATGTAACTGATGGTTATTGCGAAAGAACTGCCAGCTTCTCGAGTGTCACATACATATACTCTTATCCTCAGAATCGCCATAGTCGATTGGGACGTGCATCATGGGAATGGTACAGAGAAGATATTTGAAAATGATCCAAGGTACGTACCGCTGTACGCTGTGTTTCTCAGTTGTTTATGGGGTAGTGTATTTTCAGTAAATAGGTGACATTTTAAACGTGCTACTTTATTCCGGAGGGCAAACGATCTTCTGTGGATTTTATAGATTATCATAGTGAGATTTTCGCAGGTTATTCATCCATCGACAAGATTATTTGATCACTCCGTTTTGAAGGCTCAAGTTCTGTCATTTCCATCGTAAAGCATGAATCCTCACAGGTAACGACAATGGTAAATTTTGGCCTCTGGATGAGGAAGAACTAAAAAAAAAAACCATGACAAAATCACTTGACCACAATGTTTTTTATCTTAGTTTGGCTTCTGATCGACCTTTTATTTTCCTGTCTATTTTCTACTCTATGTTTGATAGCTTTACAAAAATGCGGTTACTCAGTACATACCCTAAGGTTGCACATCACGGTGATTATAAAATTCTGTCGCAGCTTTTTTCTAGTTCCTCTTCTTATTTTGTGTGTGTAACAGTTCAATCACGCACTCACATTAATCCCAATCAGAGAGCAACATCAACGAACATTCCAACCCAAACCCATTATATCTGACTCAAGGGTATATATGTTCTCTGGTTAGGCTTTCATCTTCTTTGAGAAGAGTTGTCTACAGCAACCGAAACATCGGGTTGTGCTATCTGAAATCTTGTCGTCTTTTATGTATCAAACGAATCACTTATCACAGATACTTTACAAGGTGATGTATGTGAAATCAATGCGGCTGTATATCAGGATATTTTCCTTATGCCAACAGTTGTATGTTCTTTTGCTACCAGTCCAAGTTGCTAAGTCCATTTTACCTCTGTGAACTCATTGCTCCCATGTCAGTCATATCGGTCTGTTTTTGGTCCCATTCAGCATCTTGGTATCATGGTACCACTAGGAGGCATAATGACCTAGTCCCTATGGGAGCATCACGAGGTAAGGCTAGGATTCAGATCTCTGACGCTTTGGTCTTGGAGTTCGAACGCTTAATCTGCAATCTCTCGAGCTCCACACAGATGCAGTGACAACTGGGGATGTTGCGGAATGTAGGTAGCTCGGGTGCGCTACTTTGCTGTTGCTGAGTGACTCACTCAACCCCTCACTGACGATATCTCCTCGATTGGTGATGAAACGTTTGAAATCCAACCATCAAGCTCAACGAACAGGCCAGCGACTAAGCAATAACAATTTTCACAAATATAACTAAATCCGAGGAACAATTTTTGATGTACGGGGAGGTAAATGTGAACGATATCCTGCTTGTCGGGGCTGTCGGCTGTGGGTATGACACTACCAAAGCATTCGATACAGGTTGAGCCGACAAACATTATGATTTATTTCGTTGGGCTCAGATGACGCATCCTGGACCGGACTGGCTTTGAACGGTTCTGTCTCTTTCCGTCATAGACACTTCCAAATTGATAGTAGTTCTCACTTTGAACCCGATAGAAGTGTTATTTCCTGAACGAATCATTTTTTTTTGCGATTGAAATTACTTGGAGTTGAAGTAATGTAAGCGCATATGTTTCATTCATTCGTTTTCTCGTTGTTCATTCTTCTCGATGTCGATTGTCTCTTCTGTATATTCAGTGTTTCGTACCCGAATGTTTAATATCTATTGATTCGGAACCATGGCGAGGAGTTTTAATTAGAGCGTAAAACCGTTCTCAGATCTAAGCTAGCCTACATTAGTAGCTGTTTGATAAGTGGCCGCATTCCTTTATCTCCATAACTTAATTTCTCTTACGAATTCCTCTACTTCACAGTGTCTTATTCATATCAGTGCATCGGTACGACGAAGGCAGGTACTACCCGAGTACTGCAGATGCTGATCCAACCGTCTGTGGATCAGAGGACGGTCTTGGACGAACAGTTCAGGTTGCATGGAATGGGGTAGGATTTGTAACCTGTGCTTGATGGTGAACGTGCACGTTCACTGGTGGTTACTATTCAGTTGTCCTGTCGTTATACTGCGTTGGATTTTCTATAGATGGTGCTTAGAACATACAACTTATCACATCTCACGTTGCTTCCAACATGTTATGTCTCGCGTCAAACATCTTCGACATCCCACCTGTGTAAAGTATTATTCAATCTGACCGAGGTATCGATAAGCCCTCGCCTCCCTTTGAAACAAAAGCCAGCATTTTTATAGAACAGTTGACTGATCTCTTCATCCGATGCTAGATTCAAACAAAGTACACTCAATTCCGCCAAAGCTATCGCTCTCTAAAAGTATCATTTTTTTCAAGTATATCAGACAAAATGTGGGTATTTCGCCGGACCATCCAGTACGATGGCTGTAAGATGAGATCAACCACCCCTACATAGCGACAGAAGCCCTTCGCCCTACTATTTCACTATGGTTAAGGCTGGTGAGTACGGTGTGCTTTCGGTGGTATGTTCATCGTTGCTTTTTTCGAAAAAGCAAATGTTGCTGGTTTTGGCAGATTTACATTATTTTTTTTACTTCTGTGACGTATTCTGCACTCGAAGGATAAACTCGCGCTGCTTCTTAGTATATGTTATCATTACCATCAAATCTTTCTCATGTTCAGCTGTTTCCAGACATTTCGTCTGCTTCTGTGGCGTTGCATGGAACGTGGGGAAAACACAACTCGTCACTTAACAGTTCCATTTCGCTTGCTTATCAACCACTTTTTGTTTTCTTTCGATTACCGACTGGAGCGACTTGATCTCTCACTAACTAGGCCGATGTTAGGGCCGGGCCATTCATGCTTATTGGGTGCGATAGTCTGTCACTTCAAGTGAAAACAAACGAGGGACATACCCGTATGCAACGGTCTCTTTACTAGATCGTATTTACAACCAAGATAAACAAAGTCGAGCGGTGTCAAAAAACCCCTTGAAGTTCATAATAAGGAAGGCCGTGCCATTAAATGTCAAGGTATAATTCCAGTGGATTTTTTCACGACGAAAATCTTGGTATACTGAGCCACTTGATCTTTGGCCACAACAGTTAGGTTCTCGACGTGGTAACTCATCGGTCATCACTGGATTTCCTTAGGTCATTCGTGTGGTGGTGCTTTCGTGTATTGACCACATAGCGGTGAAAAGTTGATGCTGTCGTAGTTTCGGAATTACCACACTTCCCATCGCCGCAATGAGTATAACATTGAACAAACTTTTGTGTCTTGTTTAGAAGAATAATCCATGTCCTCATTGGACCTGGGCCGTTATCACCTTCCTACTTCTAATTCAGCACTCTCAAGCAAGAAACCAACTGACGTACACTTGCTTTCATATGCGCTACATACAATTGCACAAATATGGTTCGAACCGTTTTGTGGCAACCTTTAGCATTTCAAGGGACTATCAGTTAGGATAAATATGTAAATCAAATTCAGGCCGCTCAGTTGCGGCACTTTTCATGCATGGCTGTCACCAGGGCTTTCTCTTGAACTCATACGGATGCGGTCAATCCAGGCTCCTGTAATCGTGTATCCGCCTAGTAACTGTTCGAAGTTTTACCTGATGCCTTTTTACTTCCATTTTCCATTTCAATGTGTTGATTCACTCCAGAGTTTTACCTTCCGCGCTTGCTTATTGGCGGCACCTTCGAAGGTCGACGTATTTCCTTTTCTTTTTTAGCGTCATGTAAAAGATGGCGAGTACATTGCCGTCTTCGTTCATATTATTCTGCCTATATTGTACGAATTCCGTCCGCAACTCATCCTTGTCTCTGCCGGGTTCGACGCTGCTCGTGGTGATCGCTTGGTAAGTGTGAGAAAATATTAATGCCAACTTCATTGATGTATGATTTGATCAACACTCTTGTGAAGCCAAACGAGTAAAAAGTCAGTCTGCGTTATGCAATAACCGATCAGTTATTTTTTTAAATGTAACTGATCGGTTTACACCGATGAATGTGCTCTCGTTGTTGGTCCAAATTTTTGCTTCCTCATCGACCGTTATGGTGTGTTTTAACACTGCGCCTGTTGTTGACTCAATTCTTCAGGGTGGTTTGGGTGTTTCCCCGGAATGTTTTGCCCACCTCACACACCTACTTCTCACAGCCGCTTACTTGTGTCCCGCCAAAAGTGTGACGGATGATAAAACGGATTCACAGATATCTACTCCCGTCCGTCAGACGCGGCATCGGTTGGCCCAACAACAGCGCACCTTTACCGGTGGTCTCATACTGGCTCTCGAAGGCGGATACCACCTCGCCGCCACTGCAGAAGCCATGTGTCACTCTGTGGCCAGCTTACTTGGTGACTGCTGTCCCAGGTTGGCTTTCGGCCTCTCACCGACCGAGAAGTGAGTTGCTTTATCTGGCTTTGAGTCCTAAACTCGAATGTGCTCGAGGTGTATGACTACTAGAAGCCGGAATTATATGTACTTGAGATACCTATTCCTGCAACGAAATGCTCATTGATCGATACTGGGTGATGAGATTACTTAGGCTTTGTTTAAAATACACGAAATTCTTGAAATTGACTTGTTTGAGGGCGTAAAATAATACATAATGCTTATGATGGATATTACCAAGTCCGGTATAGTCAAGAAAATGTTCACGCATCTCGTGAGGTGGATTTCCAGGACTGGTACGATATTGGAGACATCGGAGTATATTTCATAAAGGGACTGCTCACAAGGTTGCTGAAAACTCTTAGACAACCTATGACCGGTTTCTCCCTTTTTGTTACTCATATCAGGTAGGCACGGTCCCCAAGTTTCCGTCAACGTTGAGCCCAAATTGCCCGACATTCGACAGATTCACTCATTTACATACTGATTTGGTATTCGCGAAAGGCACCTGAAACCCAGCTGAATCTCTGTGATATTCTATGAGATTCAACTGGGTTTCGGGTGTCTCTCGTGAAAACCAAATTGGTGTATACATGAGTGTGTTTGTCGAATTTCTGCACTCTGCGTTCAAGTAGAACTTAAGGTTGACGGAAACTCGTGGACTGGACCTACCTGATGAGCCCCAAGAAGGGGGAGACCGATCATGGGCTGTTGAAGAGTTTTCAGCTACCTTGTGAGTAGTTTCCTTTACAAAGTACTCTTCGTGTTTTTTATCCTCCTCCAGGCCATGTGTTGCCCTGTTTGTGGTTATCGGCTAATCGGAACATGGCGCGGTACTCGATCTGGCATGATTGGGCCAATGTAGTCGGTGGAACCGAACACGCACCCTACTTAACGCATTTTAGAATTGCTAATCCAATGTGTCCCATGATATACGTGCACGGCCTCGAAGGAGCCAGTGATGAAACACAAGTATTATTCTTTTATCTTCAATATACAGTGCCGGAGGCTCACAATCCCAGAGCAACACTAGTTGCACCATCGCTTTGCAAACGCCGACTTTCGCAGACGTCAGAGGTGTTAAATTCGGAGAAAGCAAGTTTTGGTAGTTCTGGAATTCACTTCGTTAGCAATGCTGCCACTGCATATGATGCAACTGCCCAGGCGGATAAATCCGACCGCTATCTTTAGTGCTTCGGATGCCATTACCAACTCGGTGGTGTAGTCACCCAGTCTTGCAAATAGCACTTTACACTTTAAATTCGCGTAACGTATACCGAATCACATGGCGACATTACTTAAGTGATTTCGTATCTGAATGGAATCTGACGCAGACAGTGCGACATCATCTGCTTACACAAAATCTTCAGAATCCCGTCAGAGTGAGGTTCCATATTGGAGGTAGTAGACATGGCAAAGGTTTCTTCGAGAGGCGATTCGATAAAGAAGTTAACTGAGAAAGGTGATAGACTGCAGCCCTGGTAAACACCGCTTTGTGATGAACCCGAAGGAATAGCATCCACATGCCCATTAGTGTTGGAGTATAGGGACTGAAAAAGTGTGATAAGGAAGCGTAGTCGCCGCAAATAAGCCCGATTTGCTGCATTTGAATCCAAGAGGGTAACCTATGTAGGTGCAGCTGTGTCCGAAGTGTTGTTGCAATGTGCAAATGCGGTCAACCCATCCTTGACGTTGGTGGAACCCGGGTTGGTTCTCACAGCTGTGTCTGGCGATAGTCGGCAAGCCCATGTAGGTGGTACCTGTTGTTGTCATGGTAGTGTTGGTTACTTTACCGGTACCCCGACACTCTCCAGATTCAGATATGGTATTGGTGCACCGTTGATGATAGCCATAATATTATTCAGAAGGTATATGCACTAATAACAGTCTTTACTATGGTTGACAGTGGTGAGCACCACATATAAAAATAAATGCAATGCCAAAATGGAGCAAGTCAAAAGGGGGAACTTGTCGTTTGTGAGAGTTCCTTGGTGAAAGTCCGGACGGCGGGAACGTGTTTTCTTCGCAGTATAACTGCTACACGTGTTCCATAATTGTCCGTGCACTTGAGGAGTGTGGTTGATTTCCTGCTCCCTGCGCGAGCGCGAGTCGTGTATGGGACTGTGTTCGGTTTTGCTATATGTTGGTGCGTTTGCGTGTGCATGGTTGTGTCAGCACATGACTTGTTGCTACGCTTACTAGACGGTACAGACAATCGATGTCAGATGAGTCACCCTTGTGTGACGTATTTGTGAGTGTAGAAAAAGGACGAGTCTCGTGATCAAGTGAGTGACTGAGTTGTGTAGTCAAGTTCGTCACGATTGTGTGGCCTGATTTGTGAGTGTAGGAAAAAAAGACGAGTCTCGTGATCTAGTGGGCTGTACAGTCAAGTGGGTGAAGGGGTAGCTACAATGGCACCTTTTTAAGGATGGTGACAAATGTGGATATCTGCAGTTCCTCTGGAACTTTTTCCGCCTCCCAAGTGCCCTGTACGACTTTTGTCAGACTATGCATCAGCTCTTTTCCGTGGTATTTCTTTATCCACCACTTTTCCCACTCAGCTTTGAGACAGTAGTTCAAAGTTTTTTTCGGAGATCTTGCTGAGTCGCAATGAAGTCTTGGCAAGAGGAGACGGACAAAGACAAAAATAATCTTCCGATGAGAAGCCACAGAACTTATAGATGTTTGAGTCTCAGCGAGTAATAATACAGCCCACCAAACTGAAAGAGGAGGCTTATTTGAAAAAGTCTTGGAAATGCGCAATTTCATTTTGTTAGAGTACTCCCGCCCAAGAGAAGCTATTCCTAAGGAGGGGCCCAGAGCTGTTCTCCTTTGCTGCATTATGCTTATGGGCTGTATATGCAAGTTGCATGTTTTCTCTGACCTACTACTTCACTGATCGAATCTCTGTGTGGATCGTAAATTATGGAAAATTTATGTAAAAGTTCTAAAAAGTGCTGCGAACGGAATCGAACAAAATGCTTAGCATAATCAATCTGTCTCATCATGAAGACTGAGCAACTTGCCTGCCATCTCACCATCCTAGCTGTTGTGCTTTCTGGAGCTTATTTTCACTTGCTCGTAATATGAGATTATATTCCCCCATTCTTTAAATGTACTTGAGATCAACGGCCTTGAGTTGTTATTCATTCAGCACGGTTTTTGGCTTTACACGTTGAATACGGTTGAGTACGTTTTACTTTTTCTGCGCTATATCTATCTTGACGAATTATTCAACGTGACATCAATTCCAATGCTATGCATTTCCCATTTATCTCTTCAGAGGGTGTAGAGCCATCCGACGAAGTTTATGCACCCAAGAGACGTATTGGAAGTCAGTTCAAGGTTATGGTGGGTTTTCGCCATCGTTTAATCTCTTCGGTCCTTGCTTTTATGCCCGCTCGCACGGTAAAATCAGGAGTATTTTGGATTTGTTGTCACACTCCGCTTTGCGTTACATCTAGGTCCGGTACGTGGACAACTTGTAACTGACGAATCCGGCCGTCTCAGTGGTTCCAGCGAGCATCACATAGGTTCGCAGTCGGCATTGGCATTTACCGGACAACTGGAAACTGAGATTCAATCTCGACTGGAAGACCTCAGTCTAAGTGATGGAGCGTCTCGCAGTGTAGGATCGCCGCTCAGCCATCCAGCTGCTCCGATTTCCCCATCCTTTTCTCTAGCGGTCACCAGTCCCATTGGCATAGGCAGCGTATCGGCTTCAGTTCCTACGAATGGTGTTGCTGCTCGGGTCCCCGCTGCGACGGAACAGGAAACCTTGCAAGATTTGGGCACCGATCTCTTCAACAGTCACATGAGTGCAGGGCATGTGGCATCTACAAGCGTCATTCCTTCGTCTTCTTCCGCTACCTTGCAAGGTGCAGTCAACTTACCCCAGCTAATCGACGAATTCACACAGATGCGAGGTAAGTTATTGGAATGAAGTTTGGATTGTCCCGTTCCCTGGTTCGTATCGTTTTGCTGCCTATTACTACCTGTATTCTGTCAAACACCCAGTACCTTCACCTACTCTCACCGCTTGGGTTTCATTTGTAGTGATTCAATCCTGAGACCCTGAAAACAGGACAAAAGGAAAACCGAAATTTATGAGGATTGTCGTGGACAGCTAAGTACGGGACAGAACCATTATGAATGATTCAGCTGGATTCAGTTGAGCCTCCCGTCAAAACCAAATTTATATGCAGATTAGAGTATTTGTCGAAACGCAAACGAGTTTTTTCGCATGTAACTCCGTCATACCCTTCTAGGTTAAATTTAGCACTCCGTTAAATTTAGCCCCACATTGTGGTCTTCACGTGATTTTCCGACCGACCTGAATGTTGTGCTGGTGTTGCAACTGTATTAGGCTTCCTTGGTTGATTTTTTCTGCCCGTCGCTGAGATGCTTGTGACTCGGGATGAGGTTTAGGTAGCATAATTCACACCTAATTCCAGGGTTTTGTTTTCCTCTTCTCAGTTGCCTCACCAAATACTGGACAGAGCGACCGATCCAGCCTGGCATCGGATGTACCCTCGCCAGTGCAGCACCGACTAACACATACCAATGCGGCTGGTGCTTCAGGTCATACACAGTCGAGCTCGACGCCGGTCGCTTCTGCGGGGAATCAGGTGGTTGCCATAGCTACGTTGCAAGACTTGATGAATGTTGCCAGTATCGAGACGGAAGATATACACGCCTTTTTTGGCTTGGTAAGTGTCTACTTGAATAAGGCTTTAATGTGCCCCACCATTACGAGTTATTTGTATGCGTGACATACAGTATGCTGTTCGTACTGAAAGGTAAAGTTGCCTGTTCTTTCCTGACGGCACTCGTTGTTATCGAATTGTTCGTCCTTCGGCAGTATTGGTCATTATGTCTTGCCTGAAAAGTTATGTAGTGCTGCATATAAAAGTTGAATTTGAATTCTAAATCAGTGGTTACCGTGAATTATGCATTTCCAATGTGGACTTCTTCTGTCTTTTTGGTTAGACTGTCATAACTAGATTTTTTCTGAATTTGCTGTACAACAAAATATATTATTTCTACTCACTTGGATTTCCGGCATATATATCCTATTTTCCACAACTCAAAAGATTTATTAGCTTCTTGTACTAATTTGATAGACACCAACATACAAGTCGGTACTGTCTGACCACAGGTCGTAGCCTCTTCAGAACAGTGTCGGAACTGCCGCACATTGTGCTCTAAACACTATAATCGTCTCTATTTTCTCAGGAGTCAAGTCAGCAACTCCCAGAGCGTTTGTTTGCTGTCACTCCCCTGTCATGGTGTCCGCATCTGTCGTCGGTTCACAACAATCCAGAATGGAATCCCAATATCCGAGAAACATGCAATCGTTGTACGAATCAAACGGAGAATTGGGTCTGCTTGACTTGCTATTCGGTGAGGGCGGTGGCGAGTTATGAGTTCTCAGAATTTTAATTTATTTTGATTTCTAGCATTTTCCTATCCACGATTCGACTCCTGTCTTGTAGGTCTCTCTAAGTTTCTCCTTCATCGCATCAGTAACACAAATCAAAATCCACTTGTAGAAGGAACGAGTGAAGCAGCTTACCATTCAGTGCATGTTTCAATACTTTACCTTGTTGCCGCTATTTAGTTTATCCGTTGTGGTGATATGACGGCCGATAAAATCATCTGCTTAGCTAGTCTCTCGTGACACGTGTTACTACTACTCTTGGAAAATAGAACAATTTTCTGAAGACGGCGCTATAGCTGGGTGCTCCTGATCGGGTGCACCATACACTGTTAGGACCTAAGTTACTGCGTATTATCATATAGTTTATCTCCTTTCCCAGGCTCACCGTCCCGTATTTTCGTTTGTGCGCTTTTCTATGCTTCATCTGAGTGTGTATAAAAAGTGAAGGACGTGTAGCGATATACCATCTTTTGATTACCAATAGTGGTGCCTGAATTTTTACTAGACTGGGCTACACTTTGTTCTTGCTT
This sequence comes from Opisthorchis felineus, assembly GCA_004794785.1. Taxonomy (NCBI): domain Eukaryota; kingdom Metazoa; phylum Platyhelminthes; class Trematoda; order Opisthorchiida; family Opisthorchiidae; genus Opisthorchis; species Opisthorchis felineus. The sequence goes on along the minus strand of SJOL01006370.1, from coordinate 738,365 downwards.
TACTTCACCAGTGTTTACTATTCTTCCTCATGGTCTACGGAATTGTTGATATACAGCGAACAGCCTTCAAACGGAAACCACTTACAGGGAACAACCCAAGTGTTATTTTGGTGCCTCAGCTGTCTAGACTGGAGCTTATTAGGTGGGCTGCTTTAGTTGCTTTTCTGGATTGCCCAAATGGCAAACTTATCTGTAGATTCAAGAGCTAACGAAGAGTGTAGTTGGCGTCAAAAAGGCCCATCGTTTATTTGTATGTCACCACTCCTATTATCCAAGTCAACCTTCAGTTCCCCGTCCTTCTTTGTCTCATGCGCAAGAATTTCCCATTGTTATTGTTCCATTTTCTCACTATACTCTCTTGTATTTGACTGTCAGGTGTTTTGCGGTCGATATGCGAATTCACATATGGTGGAACATTTCACAGCTACTCGACACCCGTTGGTCCTCAGTTTTGCGGACCTTTCATCTTGGTGTTACGAATGTGAAGCGTATGTACACAATGAGGTACGTTGTAATGGATTCAGTATAACTTTTTGGTTCGTTGTTGGATTCAGATAAAGCTCTCTCCATTTTTTTTAATCAGGTTTCGTTTAATACAGACTGTTGAGAGCTAGATTCCCTCTCTTTTTTCCTTAATGTAAACCACCACTAAAGAATTGGGCGACTACACGCCTTAAGACATCCCTTACATTACTTAAGCGTTTCTTAAATGTCCAGACTGAACTGTTCGGTTACAACTTATCAGAAGGAGATAAGTTATTCGAGAGAATCAACAGTGGCTTAGCACCAGCGCAACATACATGATCATTTGGGCGAATGAGTCGTTGGATGTTAAGGGTGAACACATGATTGGTTAAGGTGAACACACACACATTGCCTTAGAGTAGGCTACTGATCCGAACTGAGTACCGACAAATACAATGGCTGAGCAAGTTTTTTCATACATTGGGTATCAAACCACATATTTAGCCCAAGTTTCAACAATATTTAGTTTAACTTCAAGTGGTCCATCTTAAACCGATACCAGTCCACTTACGGTTTCCGAACTGTTACTTTTCCGTGTCAAGAATTCCTGGCATTTTTCACAGGAGTTTTCGGTTAAGTGTATCGAGGGACTCGATTGGAATCCATCCATAGCTCAACGGAAAATCCAAAGATAGTTCAATGCTAATTTAAAGTGTTCCGATGGGTGTTTGCCCTCTGGGGTGAACCTCGTAGAGTTTTCGTCCACTTATCTTGAGATTTCTGTCTAGAATCTCCATCAGGTCAATCTGAGTATTTTAATGAAACCTCTAAAAATGTTGAGGCGTCTTCACTTATTCTATGGTCGGATTTCCCCTTCACGAGAATGAACTACTGCAGCAGCTTACTTTTGGTAACTTGGTGAATTTGTAGTGCGTCAACAAGCCACCGGTAGACTTGTGGATGCATCATATCATGTCACTGGTTGATTACTCCCAGCCTTCAAACATCTGATCAGAAGGGTTTAGTATAGGCAAGATACGTGAGAGAAATGGCGGTTTTGTACGCATAAAATGGGGTTCAAAGGTCGATTTAACCACAATCATAGCCTTGTTTTGTGCTGCATTTTCCTCCGTGAGCATTGTTTTTCCGGACTGGATCTTCATCCTCGGTCTGTTCACGTAAGAGTGTAGCCCGATACAAGCACGTTATAAGGACATGCTTTGACCACACTGCAATTCGCCACTTTCTGTTGATGATACCTTGATGGTATCATGGTTGCGGGTGTCGCATTGTTGTGTAACGTTCTCTGCTGATGGACTTTCAGAATGCGTCATCAGTCATCTAATTACTTGTGACTTGAGTGATCTGCGGTTCGACTGATGACAGATTTTTACACCTACCTTGATCTATCCCTGGGAAAATTTTTACTTTAGCGACCTGTTCACCATTTTTGTTAGAATCAGTTATGCTTCAGTCTCATTTGGCCATTAGTTATCGTCTGTTATATAAAAATATCGCTTTTCACTTTGCCTTCCAAAGGCTCTGTCCGAGGCCAAACAAACTGCACACCGAGCCAAATTTGGAGTTGATGCACCACAAGCGCGGTGATGGATGTTCAACTTTTCCGAAGTTATCTTCACCATATCCAGGTTCATTGGACAATTTGAGGCAACTTTTTTATTTTAGCCTTCTTTCCCGTACCTTTTAAGCTTTTTTCCGAACGGTTCCACTCGTTTTAGGCAGATTCATTCTACCTCACAACGGACTCGCATGACTTCACCTATCTACATGCGCAAACATCTGTGTATGCATTTCCTCCCTTCTTTGACGTATTATTTTTGTTTTATCAAACAATTATTTTACTACTCTTCCGTTTGAAACTGATTCTGCAGTTGTTGTTGATTTCTGAGATGTTGCAGGGAAAGCTTGTTTGATGCACGTTTTGTTACTTTTCCGCCTAGCTGCTTGTTTTTATGCGAGGACAAGTCAGCTAAGGTTTATACTATTGAGCAGAGGTGACGTACCTTGGAAGTTGTATTAGCTTTGTTGAGGTCAATGCGTTTGCTAATTTGAGACACGTATGGCGTCAAAGTGGCATATCCCTGAATCTCAAGAGACGTGTGTATCAGGCTACAGTGCGGGCTGTTTAGTTGTATGGCCGTGAGACTTGGCTTGTTCGAACTGAGACGTCTTCAGGTGTTTGACAATCGTTATCTCAGGACCATAGCTCGTGTGGGCTGGTGTCGGTGAATCCGTAACGAGACAATTAGAAAGCGAGTTTCCGGTTGTGCAACAGGAACTTTCATTGAAGAATGTGTCCAGCACCAGAAGCTGTGTAGGTTAGGCCATGTATGCGTATGCCGAAGAGAGTACTGTTTCCCATGCCCAATTCAGAGTGACGGAAGCAGAGAGGTGGCCAACCCTTGACCTGCAGAGCGGTATGAAAGAGATTACGAAACGCTTGGGTGCTGTCGATGCAACTCAACTACCAGGATGGGGACCGCGTGATCCCCACTGCGCCTGATTGGAGACGCTGCAATATATGGGTGCGAATCGATGTCAATGGCGTTCTTGTCAGTTTTTATCCAGATTGCCCGAATGAGTGTCTGGAGGTGTAGGCACCTCGGAATGATTGCAGCAAGCTAACACTGAGTCCCTTCCTCGTCCAATTTCATTCTTTTTCTCAAAATAAGGCTTTCGAATGAATCATGGTTGTACGGCAGCGAAGCATCAGTGTTGAACACTGATGTCGTGCTGTCCATGATGATGATGATGACGTCATCATTACCTAGTGGGTGCGTCCATCTGTAGGAGCTGAGCTATGTTGCACACCTATTTCTATGTTTGTGTTAAGACGGGTCAGAGGCAATCTCTCGTTATATTTGGCTGTTTCGGTTGTTCCTGATGGTTGACTCTAGTTCTGCTCGATCGACGTCTACATCTCTTTTGAGGTTGAACTTTCCGAAACTCAGTCGCATTCGTAGATGCCGTCTTCCCTGATGGGGACCGCGGGACAGGACACACCATTGGTTAGTGGCACTGACAGATATGGCTGTCACGTCAAAGCTATCATCTTCACTTCGTAGCTCTCCATCCCTGTCACACCGGATAAACAGAACCATTCGACATCAATGAACTGTTTGGACCATCGCTTCCAACACGTGGCTGCTATTCCCTCATTCTCCTTATCCTTGGTAGACGAAGCTCTAGCAGCTGCAACCACTGCATTTCGATGCACGGTTTATGAGCTAGGAAACTGAACTATGGGATGAACTAACAGTTAAAACCCAAAGCCTGCGCCACTAATTACGCACACCTCGAGCACACATGGGTAGCTAGTCAGTGGTGGTCACAAAAAGTCTTCTGGTACCGCTCTCAGGTCATTCCCTCAACATTTACCCGAACATCTCAGTGTGTATCATACCCCTGCCGTCACATCCTATCTGGACGGCCGGTGGCACGTGGGAGATTAAACCAGTGAACTGCCAGTCTGATGGCAGATGTCGTCGGCTCGTGCGCTGAAATACAAATGTAGGGTTCAAGCTGGAGGTTTGCAATAAGGCTCCCATGATAAGCTTGGTAGGCCGCGTCAGTAGTCCAGATTGGAAGCAATAAGTTAGCGAAGATAAGTGACTTGCTTTGCAGAGAACGCATATACGCTTATTCACACAATCGGCCTAGCCCGATTTCTTGAGCTGGTCATAGGAGTGAGATCCGAGAGACATTTGAATACGACGTAACTAATCCAAATGGTCCATACTGCAGAGGGGGTGTTTAGTAAAAACAGCTAGCCGAAACTTGACGGATAGGAAAACAAACTGGCGACCCGAACCAGGGGCTTGAGGTGACGACCCCCATTGGGCTCCTGTTGGTTTAGGTGCACGCACCTCTCTGGACGATGGCAACAGCTATCTATTAGAAGAAACATACTAACAGGTTAGTTGTGTCAGCTGACTCTCATCAGACCCGTTTGGACGATCCTTTGTTCGGCTGCCACAATAGAATGCAATCATTGGATTCGACTTCTGCTCCTATTAGAGCCTACCAACAGGGTGCTGTCGGAGACAGCTGTGCATCCCAAAGCCTCCCTTTTCCTATCCTGAAAATTACATTAATACCGTTTGGGAGATCATCGATTTTAATATTCATTTGACACCAAGTAATGACACCGTTCTATTTTTTAGGCCGAAGCTGCTGGTCCATCACCATTCTACGTGGTCTCTCTGACCAATTGCCCCCACGTTGTCGCGGTAGAATATCGTCCAGACTGGAAACCCGATCTGACGGCGAAATGCAGTCAGTGTGATTGGTGCGATGAGATTTGGGTCTGTTTAACTTGTTACACGGTAAGTGGACATTGATCTTATCACGTTCTCATGACCCATTTATTGCCATTTCGATACCTAACAGTTGTTTTTCCTAAATCTGGTCTCAGTTTGATGAAATCTAAAGGATTTCAGTGGACATTATAGGCCTTCTCTTCCAAGGTGAACTGGAAATATGGATGAGCTGAAGATACTGAGAGATGGTCAGATTTTTATGGGAAGATGTACAGTTCAGAAATAGTAGGTTGAACTAATCGCTTCGGCACAATTTTGTTCTCCCCTCTAATGGTTTTACTTTACGTTTCAGCTTGGTTGCGGTCGCTATGCCAACTCGCACATGCTCGAGCATTTTTCTGCTACTCAGCATCCGATCGTCCTCAGTTTCGCGGATTTATCAACTTGGTGCTACCAGTGCGAATCATATGTGACCAATGAGGTTGGTATGCTAATTATCTCGAATGCTCACTTTTATTTTTTAGTCGTCCTAATTAGTTGACCTTTAGTGTGAAGGCGCTTGCAACTAGACGATTGAAATACCCCTCAAAACGAACTTGTTTATTGTGCTTTGTTTCCACCTAGTCGCTCGCGTGTATTTCCGCATCACGTGCATTCCGCTATCTTCAATTTTGTAGTATGAATTACTTAAGAGTTTAGCCGAATTCAGCAGTCTTTGGGAGTCGTGAAATGTCAGACGGTTACTGTGACCAACCCAGGTACTTCATGCTGTAGCCACTGGAAACCCACATTTGATGATGCTAAAAGTTAGAGTAGGTCGATGAAGTTGAATGATGGGATGTGTACTGGGCGTAGTAGTAATATATATTCAGCAGCACTAAGGTTTATTCTTTGCATTGCGAGGATAATGGAGGAAGCGTTTCTGTTCTTCCTGCGGTAAAACGCCTCTCAGGTCCACTATAGTAGAGCAAGTCCATTTATGTAGCTGTCTCAGCTGACGCCTTTGCTAGATGATTCATGCAATGGCGCGTTGGTGAATGCGCCGTTCTCACTTGCAAAATACTCGTTGGTATTGCATGGGTATCCTTTAATATTTGTCTCGCACCCCTTTTACTCATCGCCCAGGTTCTTTCGGGACCAAAACACGCGGTCCATCTTGCCAAGTTTGGCGAAGGCTTGCCTGGTCCTCCTCTGATTGAGCGCTGATTCTCATTGCCATCCATGGGTCACGAACCGAATATTCGTCATTGTATCCACACAGCTCGACCACCGTGGTTCACATTCCCATTTTTACGAACTTGGTTAAACGTACGTTGTATCGATATGCGAACACGTCCCCTTGATATTCCCTGTCCGATGTGTGGTGCACTGTTGGGAGATTTTCGCGCTGTTTTTGGTGTGTCATTTTGTCTGTGGACAGATAATTTCCATTTCAAATTGAGTACTGCACTTATAAACTTCAGAATTGACCTTTCTGGATCTAGTCTTTCACTCATCGTGGCTTTGTTAGTCATGTTCGTGATCCATTAGGAAATTGCTTTTGCTTACAGAGCATGAGTAAGAAGGCACACTGTGAACTTGCGCTCGTATTCATTGTTCTCAGGAGGACCTGAATGTAGAGTACTCATAGGTTTCATGGATTTCGTCAAATTAGCATATCTAACTGAGGCACTTGGTGCGTGGATTAGCTTTTAGTGCCGATAGTGAGTCGTAGTGTCTCCCGTGCAACGCACACCAAACGTACGGGATAGGTCTTGGTTCCTCAAGACGACTTACATTTTACTTGCTCTTGTATATCCTTGTAGTGTGGATTATATTTACAATCAGTTCGTGTGGCTACTTCATGAACATCAAGGCCACAAAGTAATTTCCGTGCACTAGTGTTGTGCATGAAGGACGTGTGCCGAGAATAATTATTTTTGTAGATTTGACTACTTATTAGTAGCCTGTGGTTTCGTCGAATTTGCTGCACAGCCAAGACGAGCATCGGTGACCGACACGATTCCAACGCAGTTGGTTATGAGTGGCGGAACCTGTGTGCAAACGGTACACTTACCGACTCTCGTTCTTGTAGCCTTTCAATCGTCTTTCGAATGCTAATCAACCATGGAACTCTGAGGAGCGTTTTACTCATCCCTATGCTCGTCTACCAGACCATATGTCCCCACAATCGGGAACATATTGAACAAAATAAGCTGAAGAAGTTTTTGTTTCCAACAGATTTGATCGCTATTCACATACAGTCGTATTTCATAACTACATGATACGCGGCCAAAGTTCCGTTGATCTTATTTCAACATCAGTTTACTGGCGTATGTACCACCGTATGCATAACTAATCGGCTGGAGTGGTTCTTGATTGGTCTATTCCATGTAATCTCGTCAACTAGAAATTTTCCGGTTTTCGGTTTATCTTTATATCCTCAACTTTCCATTGCAGACATCTCAGCTGGCAAAATATCTACCACCTGGATGTTTCTGACAATTCATGCTGCATGAAGTAGTCGATTCCGGTTCCCCCGTGTTCTGTTTATCCCACAGTAGAAACAAAGCTGAGCAGTAATGAACTTTGTTTGTGGTGCTTAACCTTGTCAATGACACAATCTCCTCCGTATATGTGGCCGTTTTCCAAATGTTTTCGTTAATCCACGTTTCCCTAACTGACGTATCATGCCTTCCTTAACGTTTTTTTTAACCTTTTTTAAATAACGGTTTAGCCCTGGTACTGATAGGCCTGAGAACTCCCGTGTTATGTGACCGTGTGATTCTCGAGAAAACGTTTCATGATGCAGGTACCATCTGTTGTCGCCATTGTCATGATAAGAACTTGACTCAATTGCCTCATATCTCTGGATGCAAACTTTTCTATTCTTTCGTATGAGTGATACTTGTTCTTTCAAGTGGGAAATATTCTTCACGCCTTCTTTTGTTATCTTTCGTTTGCGTTGCGTTGGTTCGAGTTTTGTTCGTTATCACAACGATTTTCAGTTCCTGTTTTGTCCGATTCGTACAACAAATAAGGGAAGTAGCTGCTTGAAGCACAATGAAATATAGTAAAATGTTGTCAAGGCATACTTATAAGTAACGTGTAGGACAAAGGAAGACCTTCAAAATTTGGACATTTTCATGGCACCGGTTTCGAACTGTTGTCGCGTCTCTTCCGTAATTTAGCTTCAGGTGTAATTTGGAAAGCTATCAGTGACTTTAAGGAGCTGATACTAGGATAGGTATTGTACCTGGAGTTGGCCAGTCCAATTTACCGGTGTGTATCGCAAAAACACCCAAAACAGTTGAGCCGATAAAGGGTATAGGTAGCTAATTAAAAATGGTGCACAAGACCAACCATAATACACTCTTTTTCATTCAATTATTGACTGCAGATCATGGAATTTTTAGGTACTTGACGGGCGGTGCATGGGCTGATGTGGGATTGGCCTAGTGCTTGCATTTTTTATCGAACTCCATATGTGGATTCATGGATTCCAGCCATTTAACAACACCCATGTTTTAGCTGTGGTAAATGAGACCGGTTTGAATTCAGGTTCGATTGGGTCTCATTCAGACATGGTACACTACATCAATTTTGAGCGGTGCGCGTGCACACTCCATCACAAAACTAGGATGTATGTAAGATGTGACTTACCGTTGAATCCGGTTACGTGTGCGTCAGCCTTCCTTTGGACCGAAAGTGATGCGTCAGGCGGGTCAATATTCAGCTGCACCGCATCAATAGCTCCTCATCTGGCACCACGTTCACCATGAGACATGCGTTTTCCGTGATTGTTCTAACTTGGTCTTCAGCCTCCTCCACGTCTTCTACTCTGCAGTACAAAAGACGGGTCCACCGAATTGGCGTGAGCGGAAAATCTTTTCTGCCTCACTACTATGTGTTGTGCAAACAGAACCGCCACTCGAACCCAACTATATTCACTTTATTCATCCAAACAAATATATTGCACCCTGACGAATTCTTACCAGCCAAACTTTTTGTTTAGACACGTGATATGTGAAGATTACTGCATTCCCAGCTCAGCTTACGTACCTCAGTCCTGCTCCTTTGTCCACCCCATTTAATTGTTCTCGGTTAAATAAGACTAACTGAAGTCACCTGTGGCAACGTGAGTTCGATTTTGGCTACGCCGAACGCTGACTGTAGATACACACGTTTTGGGTAGGCTTGAGTTCACTCATCCTTCTGTATGGCCTTTCCATATTCAGACCTCTAAGTTCGTGTGCGCTGCGGTATGCAGTCGTTCGGGGTTTGAGCGTGGAACACCGTTGTGGTTTACTATCCAATGCATACTGCTAAATAAGAGTAACGTGCGTAGAATGCGGTCTGAGGTTTACCACTTTCTCAAGACTAGGGCGTCAAAGTATTTTTTGTTCTGAATTTTCAACTTCAAGAGCATGTCTTCTCTTAACTTCGGGATTTGACTACCCTAAACTCGCTGACTTTCTGGAAGCCGGGTCCCTGTAAGCCACCAAATTGCGCAAAAAATAACCGTTCAGCAGCTGGGCAGCGAAACTGAGCTGGCAACTTTAATAAACAATTTCCTTGAGAGGTTCGCACTGAATTGCTTTCTTCTGGCTCGTTACTTCACCCAGTTACACGTAATCTGATGCTCTGGGTGGACACTACTGGCCTTCGTTTGTTCGACCGGTGCTGGGCAAGCCGGCTGCAGGCGCCCTGCCTACGAAATACCCACGAGAACGCCGATGCTACCTAGTCTTCTGTACTGTCGCAAGCTGTGAGCCGTTCCCTCCGACTGGACCCGTGGCACTGCTTAGTTTTGCCTTTCTTTAGGCTTCTAGCTAGGGTCTTCGGGGCCGGGAGTTGCGAGTTTAGCATGGCAACTCGAATACCCCCTTCAGTTGTGACATATACTACACGATATGCTTGCCGTTGGTTGATTAATTCAACGACACCCACATGAGAAACGCAATTCGCCACCAGCAGCGATATTAGCACTGTGTCAACGTTGTAAGATGTCTATTCATTGTCCAACGCAGCGAGCCGCAATAACTCATTGGGAAACATCCACTCATGGACGCCAAAATTACAGGAACTCAAGCAATCAGTGGAGTTTGGCAGCGTAGTTTTACATCATCACGAAGCGTAGGGTGGACGGTATTGACAATATGCCCCAAAGGCACGGCTGCATTGCACAGCTTCAGCAAACCTGGTGCGTACAATAGCTGAGCTGTTTCGTGTTACTTAGAAATGCAAATAAAGATACCGTCAATGCCTGAAGAAGCAAACAACGCATTATCTAGTGAATTAATGGCAGCCTGTTGACCGTAATGTCATTAGGCTTCTCAGAGGGGCATTTTCGGTTTTCGCCAAGACTGAGAGCACTTTAACTGACATACATTACTTTTCCAGAGCAATATTTTTGTGAGTTAAAGGCTGGTGAGTAGGTTGTAGCATCGCTCTTTAAGTTCTCAGCGCTAGACAGTAAGCTTACCAGTCTGAGGACTCACATAAAAAAGCATCCAAAAGTGCTTTGAACTGGTTTGTAGATGCAGTGGGAACAACCGTTGGAGGAAGGCTATTTCACGCACCAACTACCCGAAGTAAGAAAAACTGTTTTGTAATGAAATTGCGCGCTATGAGCCTGAAAATCTCACCGTGTCCTCGCCGTGTATTAGTTGGATCAACAGTGAAAAACTTGTCGGCGAAACTTTGGCGTAATTATGTGTTCGGTCCCCACGGAGGTGAAGATAGTCTAGGGGGAAGAGTTCAAGTACCTCGAGACGCGTTTCATGATCAACGGATTTGAGGTCAGTAACCAGCTTCGTAGGAACTCGTTGGACACGCTCAATGAGGTTGGCGTCCTGACGTAGGCTCCGTAGAGTATCTGGAAGTCCATGCGAGCAATACGGGAGAAAGTGCGCCGAATCATCCAAGGAACGACGAATACCTTTTGAACCGATTTTTCATGGAGTGGGAAGGAAATGTTTGGTATCCATTTTCTGGTTCATTATCACCATGTACGACAAAGACAGCTGAGTCGCCTCCGAGCGACATGGACGCACTTTTCGCCATTCAGATTAAGGTGCCAGTCCAGTGACTAGCGCTTCGCAGCGTCGACGTCCATTTGAAGGGCACTGGCTTTGGAACTCCAGGATTTTAGGTCGTCCGCAAAAAGTCATGGACTTGAAGGCGCATCCGGGAGTTCGTTGACGTAGATTAGAAAGAGTGGTGGTCCTAAGATAGCACCTGTAGGAACTTCAGTGAAGACCAGTGCAGAAGAAGTGTAGGTTGGGTCGACTTTCACTCGGAATGTTATACTTGGAAGGAAAGTCCTAACCCAGCATGTAATTCCTCCTTGAATCCCATAAGGTTTTGTGGAACGTGTGAAACTCAATCAAATGCTTTTGATAAGTTTAAAAATATGGCATCCGATATGAGTCCTTCGTCTTTGGCCTGTGTTAAGCTACCCATAAATACGAGCATGTTCTTCACACAAGAACGGTTAGGGAGGAATCCGTGTTACGCTGGGGATATCAAATTGTTGGTAGTAAGGTGATTTAAAGTGGTCCGCTTCAGAATGCAGGCCTTCCACGGTATGCTAGAGCCCGTAGCTGCCGGGCAATAAGCGGTAATTAGATTTATGGATTGGCGTGACAAGCAGAAGGAAGGTTGCTTTCGTCGAGCGACTGACGAAACATCGGGTAGAAATGCTTTGCCAATGTGAGTCATGTTTCCTTCAGGATCCTTGGATGGAGTCCATCTGGCCCCAAGAGTTGACGAACATCCTCCTCCATAGAGATCAAATTGGCTAGAGGCTGTTCGTAGTTCCAACTTACCAAGATTGGATGTGATTAAGTCGTTGGGGCAGATTACATAGTGTTCATTCATGGTTTCCCCGTTTCTATCCTTCAAGGAGAAGGGGGTTGGCTTGTTTCTTCGGCTGTCCCATGTACATAAATAGTACATTTTTGTTTTTCCTGGCGAAATCTAGTATCGTGGCCTGTTTTCGTATGTTCCATTGACGGACTTCTGATTTACAGCGGTTCCGTAGCTTACGAAATGTCAGCTCGTCTTCCAAGTCTCCTGTAGTTATCTTTTTGAGGAATTGTTTGGACCTCATTCCCAAAAGATGCAGAACCGTTCGTGTCTTTCTTTGGTGATAACCAGATCCAGTAGGGATTGTAGTTGACCTGCGCGGTATCTTGTGGGTGCGACGACATGCTGAGTCCAGACGCTCTGTTGAACGAATTCAGTCAACGCCGATGCAAAATATCCATTAAACCCGATGCACTGGAACTCCATCCAGGAGGCCTTGGGAGCGTTAGGGTCACCCACCAGCAATAGATGCGTGAAGTGGTAGCTGGAGGAGAGTTGCTCAAGGACCTGTGTGAGGGCCAGGTCGTCTTCCGGCGGACTTGAGGAGCAACTGTAGATGACGCCGAAAAGAGGAGAATCCGTCCCACAGCGGAATTTGCATTCACAGTGCATCACAAAAAGTTGCAGGGGTAGAGAATTGGGGTGGTCAAGGTCACACTTGAGTACAAAGCAAACCCATCTGTCCTCCCGCGTTTCGAATCAGTCCGGAGAATGGAGCAACCGCCCATCGAAATCTCAGAATAAGAGACTTCTGGTATGAGCCAGGTTTCTGTAAGTGCGATTATGGACGGTAGTTCAAAGTAAGCCGACCTGAATGTCGGTGAGCTTGTTGAAAAGATTGAGGCAGTTTGTGGACAAGTACTTCAACACTATTTCTGCTGCATCCGAAGGTGGGGAGCAGAGAGTTTAGTAGACTTAATAATTCTACGCCGGTTTTGCTTCTAAGGGTTCCAAGGGGCCTCTGCAGCGTACTTGTCTGCCTCCTGCTTTGGTGCTTTCAAAGGGACTGGGTGTGTCCCACTCCGATTCCGGTCTACGCTGACCCTTTGTTTATGGAGAGCGCAATTTTCCCCCTCCCCTTTTGTCGAAAATTTCGGTAGCTGCTGCTTGCGGTGTGTGGAATGCCAAATTTTGGACTCCTGGATTCGCCGTTGTTCGACGATTTGCTGTGAACATGATTTCGTTTGGTCCCTTGGACTTCCGGGCGCGATTTGGTCATCAAGGTGTCTCTGTGTGACCCTGTTTGGTCGTCGGATTGAACTACCAGGGAGTATTGCTTTTGATGGCAATCCTAAGAGACTCGTTTTCATGGTTGAATACACCTTGAATTCACCAAGCACCTTTCCTATTGGACGAGGTTCACATGGCCTATTCGACTGCGGTTCATTCTGTTTTGTGTTCGTTCGGACTCCCAACTCCTTCACGTTCGACGTGGCCAACTCTGTATACGTAGGATTTTTCAAGTACAACGTTGTATTTGTGGCTTTGGCTCTCGGGGCCCCGAGCGACGACCATATCCACAATCAGACTGGCCGCTTTTGACGGAGTGGAGTTGGAGGCTGGTTGCTTCGCATTTTTTCCCGCAGTTGTCTTCACAACAGCTTTCTCATGAGGCAAAAGCGTCAACGCTAGCTTCGTCCTGGTTAACTGACCGGTGGTTGTATTATTTTCGCAGTGGACTCCGGCGACGAGGTCAGCGTTTTTGGCTGACCTAAACATACTCAAAAAAATTATTTGGCACGAATGCACTGATCGACAGTAATTTTATCGGAAATTTCCATTTCACGAGTGTGACACGTGTTGCACCCAGCCAGAAGATCAAGCAAGACTTTAGGAAACCGTAAATTCGTCAACCTCACTCCCCTTATTCAATAAAAGTGAGGTAAATACTAGTGAGTTTATTAACAGGAAGTGTCTCGCTTTTTGAATCCGCGTGTTGCCCTGGATGGCTCTAACTGCAAGTGACCCAACGCAGCAGCCGGTGAGAAGACTACCTCACATCTATTCAAGGTTAGTGTAATCTTCTCATACGATTGAAGATTCGCCCATTAAAAGTTGCAGGTCACGCCGAAAATGGACTGTCAGGGGTGGGATTCGAACCCACGCCCACAGAGTGGACTGCGACCTGAACGCAGCGCCTTAGACCGCTCGGCCACCCTGACACGACAGCTCCGCTACACAATTGAGTTCTATTGTACTTCACGCTGCTTCTTGCAATTTTGGGCTTGGTTCTCCCATCATTATCAAAGGCAGCAACATTAGTGTTGACACTGATGCTTCACTGCCGTACAATCATAGGTTTCATCTAATTATATTTAAAGCCCTGGAGTGAAAAGAGGAGAAAAAGAGTAGGT
>SJOL01006370.1:615599-723801 GCA_004794785.1 Opisthorchis felineus | reverse complement strand
ATCTAGTGATATGCCTTTTTGACGCCACAAGTGACGCAAATTAGCAAATGTGATTCGAGCCTTTGAGATTCTTGCACTGACTTCATCAGACACACTTCCGTCAGAGCTAATACAACTACCGAGGTATGTTAAATTTTCTACCAACCCTCCCACCCCCGAAAAAATAGTCACTTCTCCCACCGAACCAGAATTATCACTGCCCACAACTGTATAATCTCGGAACAATAAATAGGTTCAGAACTCATGTAGAGGCATGAGAATAATCCTTCTGAGAAACTACATGAAACCTAACCAATGACAGTTCCTCATAAACGATGATCTTAAATGGGAAGGAAGGACTAAACACAATGATCTCAAAAAATTGTTACTTTGCATATCTATTCGGATGTTTTGACGCTCATATTTTCCATACACGTTCCATGCTATTTCTCAATGCCAGCGTTCGCCATTTCTTGATGCATTGAATTAAATAAGAACAAATCATAGCCTCTCAATCAGTAAATTAAGCTAATCAATCATCGTAACAGTGACAGCGGAAAGCTAGAGGACATACAAGTAGATACTGGCGATTTTCACACACTGAGTAAAAAATACCGAATCGAAGAGTGCGGAAAGGCCTTAATCCGAATGACGTCGGTCAAGAGGGGATAAAAACAAAACGTTTCTCTCGTTCGTCAACCAATTTATAGGGGCTCTTGCTAAAACAACAAGTATCACGCTTTAACAGGTATACGCTAAATATCATTCTTGTATGTGGTAAGCGATAGTACCGGCCCGACCAGAAGAACTCAAAAGTACTCGGTTACGATAAACCCAAGGAAATATATTTTGCGTAAAATATATTTAGCAGGGGTATGTAGTTGAGACTGTGCCTAGGTCAACCTCGGCAGAAAGCTCTAGACAAATAAAATGTGATAGGAGGGAGCTGCAGGAAAAAACAACCGACTGTCGAGCCGCCGTGGGAGAAGTTGAATTCCCTTACTCATTTAAACCGAGTGAGCATCCACTGACGGAGTTGGGTTTTGTTGAAGGAGCGCTAGAGAACGTCCTAGTGCCCTTCTATGTAAGAAATAAGCACGTGCGAGTGTACCTTCGGCACAACGTGAATGAATGATGCCAAGTTTGAATGGACAGAAGGAACGACATGGCGAATATGCATCGTGAAACTGCTGATTGCCGCCGTGACCTTAGTCCGACAACCTATGTGGGATCTATGGTAATAGGATATCAAGTGCGACTGGTCTGTTACTGTTTCCTCCATGTACATAGCACGTGATGTAGGTAGACCTAATAAGTCAGTTGATACTACGACTCAATCTTGCTATACCAGCCCAAAACTCGCTTTAACTATTGAACGGATGCGGCGGCTATATTTATTGATTTTCTAACGTTTATATCACTTGCTATGGCCTTTTAAGATCGCCGTGTTCCTTTTCCACACTACGACTGACACTTATTGTTCCGCTTGACGCTGATGCGTGTACGTATGTACATTAGTGCGGTTGTTCATCTGGCTTTGTTCACCGGCCTTTCTGGTCGGTTGGTTATGATAACCACTCACACTGGTATATAAACTACCAATCGGAACCATTGAATCGATCTCCTGAGGGACAACGGGTGGCTCACTTCGCTAAGCTGGTCGCTTTCATCTGGTGCGCGGACGTTGTCACAGGACACTGTGACAATTTGTGCACTTGTTATCGGCTCCAAGAGCGTGAACGGTCGAGGTTTGTTATGTACATGTATTTAGTTGTCTATAAGCAGTACTGTAATCTTTCGAACCCAATTCTATATTTTGGTGTCCGGGCTTATCCAACCTACGCGGGTTTAAAAGTTCTGCGTCGAAAACTACGCACGGTTTAACGGTATTCTGTCATCAACAGTAGTTGAGGACTGAAAATTTCTTGACCTTTTACGTTAGACTGCTTGATTTGGAATTGCGGGACGGAGGCACTAGAGGCAAGTGAACGAAATTTCACCCTTGACTCCTAAATGTATACAGTGGGGGGTTAATGTCTATCCTTTGACTGCTCACGGTGTTCATCCGGAAAGCATGTGGATGTGCATTTCAAAGGTGTCTACTTGATTTCGAACAGCTATTTTGAGAACGACAGTTTCTTTGCTGGTAATGGCAACGTGTAATTCTCAGACTACGCTGTTTTTCTCAGTCGGACGCAGGTGCATTCGATTGGGTTCACATTGTCCACCGGGTGCTTGCGTCAGCCTTCATTTGGCGGTTGAAACGACAGTGACCTGAAGAAGCTCAGCATCAAGGAACTAAACTACTCAGCTATCAATGTTTTTTTACAGTACATTACCAAGATCTGTTTGCCGCACATTGATGTAGACGTTTGAGGTTCCTTGCACGATTCCAAATGGCAACCGATGGCCGCCCCATATTGAACCACATATTTGTCATTGAGAATTCAAGCATTGCACACAACGTCATTAGTCCACCACCATTTTCGCTCATTGATCCGATTTCAAATGGACTAGGTATCTTCTTCTGGGTTTTCCAGTTATTGTCAGCCCGAGCACTGGAAGCACCCGAAGGGATGAGGGAGTCACCTGGAGGTGCGGATCTAACCACGTTCACTAGTTAGTCATAGAACTTGCTCTTTTTCTCATCTAGGTGTCATAGTGTCAAGGTATAGTCACTGCTGAAGACGGAAACCCTCGCTTTTGACGGCCGAAATAGGATAGCTATCACTGTAGAGTTGATGAAGTCTGGCTTATCCACTATTCTGCAACTGCAAGTCTGACGCCGTGTTCACTTCGGCTTTTTTGTATTATTTTAATTCGGTGGAAAACATGATCTTACACAGCCTCGAGTAACATCCAGCCGGGTCTCATCAAGGGCAGTGAGGTCTATTCTGTGGCGTTGATGCGCAGCAAGATAAGTTTGCCTTTGAAGCGTACCTACTCCATCCTTATCCAGGACAGTCCTTCAAGTCGTAGAAGATGCATCTTACTTCTTTTCGTAGTCCATGTCATGCGTGCGAGACTGACTTCGAGTCTAGGGTATAAGTCACCCTCAGCCTTTGACTTCAAGGTCTGACTCATGAGGCATTGGGGTGCTGATCTATTCCGGGGTCACAGGGATAGGGCGTGAAAGTCTGAATCCTAATGCGAAACTAGTGCCTTTTGAGATGCACCGAACTCTCGCTTTTTGGAGTATTTCGATCGTACAGTCAATGTGTCGGTGGTCACGGTCAATCGTTGAGCGATCGGAATTGAGGTTTTTAGGGTCGACATTTTCTGACTCGTCCTTTCCATGGCGAATGCAACATCACTGCTTCCATAAATATGGAGTTGCTTATCGCCTTGTTGTTCCCACACTCCTCTCCCCTCGAACTTTACAACTTTACATGCAATGGGCCTTGTTACGCGACTTTTCGGTGGACTCGCTGCACTTCGTCGGACTGCTCCCTACTAGTGTTTCTGGCGTGATTGGATCTTAAGGAACTGATCTCCAGGTAGCGTGTTCCACAGGATCGTTACAGAGCTGAAGCCTGACCGCCACGGCAGTTGTGGAACGTCAGGCCCTCACATTCCCAAAAAGTGGGGTTGCGTTAAATCGAGCTCCTTTGAATCGATTTATACTGTTATTAAGTGATATACAGTGATACATTCATTTCAGATGCTGCAGTTATTGTCTCACCCGCGAAAGAGAATCGATAAATGTTGTCAAATTCCAGTGGAAAGCGATGGCCTGTACCAAGCCACTGCAAGCACTGGCGTTGAAACCATTACGTTGGTGTTGTAAGAGTACAATATTTTACTGATGAGTGTTTGATAGATACGTATCAAGTGCAATAACTCTGGTGTAACAGCCTAACTGACTCTGACTGGGACGTCTGTTGGCAATCAGTTTGCTGCGTATGGCTGCTCCCATCCTTGGGAACCAATGCGACTGGATTTTCTGTCCAATGTTTACATCTTTTTCTGTTAATTCGCGGTCTTGACACTTTGTAATCCTCTCCACTTGGTATACGGCCGATGGACAAAGTTTGCGCCAGTTAGATGGTCCGCATCTGCATGATGCCCATGAAAGAACTAGCATATCCTGGATAGTTTGACTAAATCTGCTCTCACGGGTAATTTGCCCATCTCAGATACCATTTTCAGAAAATATTTCATTAACTCCGACTGTGGATAAACATACATTTCGTTACTAAGGCCTCTAAACGAGGTATGTCCAAACAGTGGCCCACGGGCCTGAGCCGGCAGCTGGTACTCGATGTGGCGGTTGAAACGACTAGATATAAAAACCTGTTTGAAACATTTCAGCCTGAAATATAAAAAATGATCGTTCAGCTGTAATATCTTTTCGGTACATAGCTGCCATGCCCATCGAAGGAAGCACGAGAGCTGAGATACTGTCAGTTTCCCCCATCCTAAACAGGAACAGTCGAGATACAGAGGGTGGGTTTGAGCCCTCTGACCTTACGGTCAGTAAGTTCATGCCTTAACAAGTGAGCTAACTCGAATCCAGTCTGAGTTTAGTGGTGATAATGTGAAAGCCATACAGAGCTATTAACCTGATCCCACAGTTTAATTGTACGTTAAAAATGAGGTAGCAGCTCCTGTCGCGTTAATGGACGGTTTTGCTTTTATTTGAAATACTACATATTTAGTTACTAATGTGATTGTATTTAGGTGAAAGTTGGTAGTTGGTGCAACTTTGAGGTTAAATTTGTCTTAGAATATATGCAACGTATCTGGTACGAATGAAGTGGACTAGATTGTGCACTGTGTATCACATTTGTTTAAGTTGGTCAATGGTAGAATAACACAACGATAATGGGTGACCTTCATCAGGAGCAAAGTAATCAGAATCACGAGGACAAGACTGTTATTTTTCGAAGTCTTTTAGAAAGTACAAGGATTAGGCGACGAATTTATTAGCTAAAGTAGATCAACATTTTGAACCAGCAAGTGTAGTCTCTTTTCTCTGACAACCGATAACTCACAGCTGCCCAGCTTTTTGGCACTCCCCGTAACAAGTCTCTAGAACACTTATTAAAACCTATCTGCCACGCTTTAGATTTTTACCCCATTTTCTATCCAGCTTGCGGCCCTCCACAAAAGTGATGGGACGGCCTGCGGTTGAAAGAGTTCGGGGACCCTTATCCTCAACCTTTCATAATGACGGACAAGTATCGAGTGAGGATGAGTAAATCAAAATGGAAAGAAAATGGCAGCTTATGCTTCTGACCGTTGCGTGCTAGTCAAGTCCATGAATTTACATCAGTTAGCAATCTAAATCATCCCTGGGAAACACATGTTGACTCACAAAGCCGTACTCAAGACAGATTTAACCGTTATTTCTCTTCTAATGCTTTCTCAGACTGCTGCTAAAAAGCTTGGACTGTTTGGAAATGTTTCTTCTCCAACAATGTTTTGTTGTAGTAAGCACTACCGAGTAAACCTATCATATCATAATTAAGCTTACTCATTTGCAAGTATTCAAAATCCAACGACAGTTGGTAGAGCGAAAAACAATTCCGTACCCAAGCTACTCGTTCCGTTTATTGAGATTTAACTGTAGTCAATTTTTTCAATTCAGCAGGACGTAGAAACTATCGGGTACATTTTGTTGCCTCTGAGTAATCTCAAAGATGCCCCTGAAGTTGTTACAGAAACTTCTGTGATCTACTTGAGGGAAAAACCACTCAAGCATTTGGCACTCTTCTCTATTGTTTCTATCAGCAT
Organism: Opisthorchis felineus; assembly: GCA_004794785.1. NCBI lineage: Eukaryota > Metazoa > Platyhelminthes > Trematoda > Opisthorchiida > Opisthorchiidae > Opisthorchis > Opisthorchis felineus. The sequence goes on along the minus strand of SJOL01006370.1, from coordinate 718,086 downwards.
TAAAGTGGGAACTTTGAGGTATGGCATTCTTCAGATGAGCTTAGGCCGGATCCGGAAAACACCAGCCACACGAGTGCTTTCGTCTTTACTCCGGGGGGTGGAGGGTAGAGGAATCGGACACGTGACCCCATGATTAGTAGTTTCAGGCTGTAACCTCGACCACGCGTCCACCGGCCGGTTTGTGTATCTGGTCACTTTGATTCATAGCTTGAAACAGGTCACAGATGAGCTTATTTGATTACCTCACGTCTTTCTTCAGACCAAGCAAAAAATGCCACTTCCGCAATTCAACTGAGGTCTAACAGAGACCGTTCTGATTTATATTTTTCCTTTCTAAGCAAGCCAGATTCACCCCGGAAACAGCAAACGCTCATTTTCGAACTAAGATGATGTTAGCGCAAGACTCAACTGAATGCGCTGCGCAAAGACCACCTCATGGTTCATCTGCGCGGACATCCAAGATTTTGGTGCGTTTTTTCCTTGCACGACTACCTATACGACTTAGCCCCTATAATTAGCATGGTATCAGGGAAACAGAACAGCTTTAGAAAATGGGAGTGTTGCGAGCGGTTTTTATACCAAAACTATTTTATTTCGACATCCTGAAACTACTCATAGTTCACTGGAATTGCTTTGTTTTGCTATGAAAGAAGGGGCCTTATGTTTGACATCGTAATCGGAATTAGAAATATTCTTAGCGATAGAATACAAAACTATAGTGAGACAGAGTAAAACATCTTCCGGGCTGGAAGAGGATCGAATTGTTCATTTCCCCTGGTCAGGTTCAACGTCATCCTGTTCTCCTTTTCTTTAGGGCTGGAACGCAAAGCCATCAATTCACTGATGAAACTGGCCTTTCAGTACGGTAGGTGGACAGAAAAAGGCTTTTAAACATGACATCTGCCGCCTCGTTGCGAGCAACCCGGCGTAAACCAGCGGCACATGACGAAGTGCAGACCACTCTGGTTCCAAAGAAACCCAAGTGAGTTCACAAAACCTTGATGCTCCTTTTTGACGAATTTGTTTTACCCATTCACAAAGTTTACTACCTGTGAGTTGATTTCCTTCGACCAGATGTATCCCTAGTGAATCGTTTGATACGGTTTATTCCATACTTTAGCAAGTAAGATACCGATGACAGCTCAACGATATTAGGCTAAGCAGTTACAAAGTAGGATGAATTCGCAAAAGTTAACAAATCCAGGTCGCATGTGAGGGTTGTTGTGAATGGTTAAACCAGTCAGAATAACGAAAGCCGAGCACGTCATGTCAGTCAGACAAATAAAATCGGTTAGTCATGGCCGAATAGAGTTACGTAATAAAAGCTAGATGCACCTACAGGACTACGACGAACCTTGGGTTGAGAACAGGAGAGCACGTACCAGGGTGTCTTGTAACAGAACAGTCGCACTGTCCGAAATTCGACATCGCTAAACTTCTTCTCCGTGTAAACCCAAGGAGGGATTTTACAGTGATTTTTATGTTTACTCACGGACAAAAAATTAACATTACGGTGACAGTTGCAATACATCACTTTAATCCTCCATGTGCACGAAAGCAACTGCTAACTAATATATCTCTAAATTGGCAATCAATTTCCGTACGTGTTCTTTACTAGTTACTTTATCCTATCGCGTAAACGTATTTGGCCGTTCACTCATAGCAGTGGAATTTTCTACCTTTTATCACAGGATGTCCCTCCATGACAATCGAGTTTACTCGTCTCGCTGGCACCACATGTTCTGCTTTCGTTATACCGACTGATATGCCCACTCACGCAAGCCATCACAAGTGACATGGATTCTTGAAACCTTGCAAATAAGTCTGTTTTTATATGGCCGCTTCTTTCAATGTCGTAGGAGTGACTGATGAGCCACGACTGAATTGTATGCGTACAAGGCAACTTACGCCCTAAATCTGACCTTTCACAAGCTCATCAATGGGAATGGATTTTTCACGTGCGTCTCTGATGCTTCTCCGATTTTTTCTATCTCTGATCTCCTGTATTAACATAAAGTGAAGCTTCAGATTGCATTCAATTAGGAATTGTTCGCTTGTGGCATAGTAATAACCACAACGGTGGCTCAAGTATGGTCTTAGGAATTCGAGAGGCTTTCTGCAGACAGACGCCTGGCCCATGTTTTCTGCATTCAGATGCGTATTCAACCAACTGCTTCACGGTTTGTGTGGAGCAATCCCCTTAGTTATCGAATACTCGTTTCGATCTCCAAACGACATTGTGACATGGATTTCGATGTACTTGGAGCTTTCCACTGTCCGCGACTGATTAATCCACTTTCCTGTTGGAAACCCCTGGGAGGCCATTGGTTGATTTTACTGGAACATAGTAAGCCAAGCGTCATAAATGTTCTCTGCAAGCATATTTTACGTTCTTATGGTGGGCTTCAAAAACCAGGGTTTGGCGTCGCGCACCTATATGGGTCTCCGTGCTTCCCACATACTTTTTGTTCTGAGATCACTGGTCGTCAACTGCAGTTAACCTATGTGCCTGCCGCTCGATCAGACGGCGCGCAGCTGACGGGCAAGGCTACACCACGGTGACTTTATAACACACAAAAAAAGGTTAAAGCCTGAAAAGGGAAAACGACATCTTGTTGCAGTTCACTTTTTCTGAGGAACTCTTTGTTGTTGAGCAATTGGATCGACTAACTGTGATACTCCTTGTGTATGTCCCCATACCACTGAACTGGTGAAGAGCCGGGTTGGTACTCTTCTAGACCATAGCCTCTTTGTATCCGACAGAACAGGAAGGCGAAATGCATGCGGAAAAACAACACGGATATTTGAGTTATTGGTAAGAAACATCTCCTTTCTCCGGTTTTGATGAGTCTGAAGGATAAGATGACTCCATATTTGTCGGAAGTTGGAATAAAAGGTATTACCCAAAATGTAATTCCCATAAACCTGTGGCAGGTATTATGAGTCAAATTGGTAGCGACAAAATAGTGCGGATAAGTTAACTAGGATGAAACCTAACCGGAAACCAAAATAAGTCATAACTTAAAGTTGTCTCAGAAAGAATGGCAAACAAATGCAGTAATGTTAGCATAGTGTGGCCAATTGTGAGGAACTCTGTCATCGTGTAACTCACTCAGTGATTAATAACATGCTGTGTTCGAACACTGTCAAACAACATTCCTGTTTAGGTCATAGGAGCTGTGTTGTAACTTTGTCGTTCGTAGACGACCCGGAGATAAATGTACAGCCTTGAGATTGCCTTTTCTCTATCATTTGTTCTTAACAGCATGGATTTACTGACGTCTTGCTAGTTGTCGTTGTTTAGGAAGTGCGATTTGACCGTGGGCGCAGGTGGCCATTTCGGTTGACTGTCCTCTATCATGTGCCAGATCACATGGTTTGTTTAAGGATAACAGCTGACCCTAACCTTCTTAGTCACACGCATGCTACATCGCATAACCATCTGTTCTTTTATTAGCAACTCCACCGATTATCAATCCAGATTTCTGTTTGAGCTAGTTCCTACTTAGCTTGTTAGGGTTTCATTGGTCTTAGTTGTGCTCCAGCCCTCAGCTTACTCTAAATTTGTAGGACCAGTTTTAGTGACTAATGGATAGGGTGGGGCTGTGCTAAGCGCTTAGTTTACTAGGTGTTTGGATGGAGAGCAGAACCATCGACTTGAGTATACCAGAAGTAAACACAGAGACAACAACTGACACATCTCCGGTGCAGCAATCCAAAAAGTTGGAGTGACCAATTGGAGCACGCAGTAAAGCCAGATGCGACTCACGGATCATGTCGCGATAGGTAAACTTCAGCTAGTAGTTAATCACAGCAGCACGTCTTCTGCCTTGCTGTCCTCTCTGTAAAGTTTCTCCCCTGTTACAACCGTGTGGCTGTGCATGTCAGTTGCAAGGGATCTGTTATTCATCTCTCCGAAATGAGTACTACCGACAGAGAGTAAAGTGCAGCAAATTAAATGCAACCGCCCTTTTAACGTTCGATGAGCGAATTCTCAAAAGGAGCAGAACATTCGTTTTGCGCTATTAATTCCTGCACTTCAGAAGAGGGATCTTACTCCAGTACTCCTGCAAGAAGAGAGGGATGTTGCCCAGTCCCTATATTGTCCGTTCTTAAAAGGGGTATCGTATGTCGGCGAATATCAGTGATAGTGTGTAGATCAACTCGAGACACGCAATGGTCTATTGTACTGATCTCTCTAGGGTACGCCAGTCGTTTCGGTCGTCACAGCACATAAATAAAATAGCTCTTATCTATGATTTTTTGTTAGGCTGAAAAGTTTACTAGCTCGGTCCTCCTTATTTTGGTATAAGTGGCCCACATGAGTGGACATTCATCCAAACTTATATGGGCATTTGCGTGACCGAAGACCTTGGGAGTTCGCTACCGTGCGATGCCCTGACGACAACTAAGCTTAAGCAGTCCGGGAGCGGTTTATCCGGAAAACTCACTTACCTACATATATGGCCGTCGTTAGTGGAAATGTTAATACTGGCAGGTTTCATGCCTGCCGAAAACCTTTAGCCAGGTCAAATGGGTCACATAAAACTGTAGTTTCTAACCAAGGGAAGGCATAACATTGAGCCTCAGGCATGCTGATCATAAAACCTAGATGGATGGCATTCTACACGATGGCAGTTGAGAGGGCCCCCTGTGTCTTTCGTATCTAATGGAAGATTGTGTTTCATTGGGGCTATTATTTGGATCACATTGCTCACTATAAGAACGGTTTATGATCCTGCCAGTAGACAGTTGTTCTAGACCCGAGTGATCCGACCGTCTGAGATATTCTCACCTTGGGGTTCATTAACAGCAACGCGAGATTTTCACAGTTTACTGGCTTACGCTTTGTAAATAAAATTTGAGTAAAGAGCCATCTCAACAGGGATCACGTAAATTCACTGATCTTCAGCAGCGTAACAGCAGGTCGAACCCGGTGTATGGGCTAGCATAACTGAAGATGGCAGTTGAGAGAAAGTTTACAATGTCATCTTCAGCTAGCCTCCTCCATTAGCAGGCAAACGTATTGAACTGTATGAGTTTCGGTCGACTTCATGGAAAGCTGGGTAGCGCTGGGCCAGTGTGAATCTGAGTTCACCTGGAAACTTTAGGAACAGTGCTTATTGGGACGACGAACGTCATAGACGAATTTTTTTGCCATTCCCCACCGCAACTTATCCTTTCTTTCCTTCAGGCCGACTGGCTTGGTTTATGATCCGCGTATGACTTTGCACAAGCATGAGTGGTTTTCGAACGAACAGGAATCTCCTGCACGGATTCAGCGGGCCTTCAAACGTTGCCAAGAGGAAGGTCTGGTGATGCGTTGCACAATGGTTCCAGTGAGTCGTAGTTGCTACACTTTTGCATAGATGCATCAAGCGTTGCCTTAAATTCGCATACAAACTGGCCTAATACAACATGCCTTAGCTCACAAGCAGCCTGAGCGATACATATAAGAGCAGTTTTGAAAGATATCGTACCCTGCACTGTGAGTTGGGGACTATGTGCCTGTACCGGCAGAAGAACCGTCATAAGATTCGCTGATGTAACTTTGATGACCCAAAACACAGTGTGCATTGGCTGAGTGCTTGTCTAACCCTTACGTCTTCTCATGGTATACAAACGAGTTTCAGTAAGATTAGGTTTTAGATTACGGATATCTACGACTTGTTGTATTTCCCCTTTCTACGTCATACATTGTGCTTGGGCTGTGTTATAAAAAGAAAATGGAAAGTGCGATGACTACTGCCTATTTGTATCTGCCATACAAAGTAAATACGGTAAGACAGTTTTCCCCTTGAAAGCCGACGAGGACGTTCAAGCGCACATTTTACGCTGTCAGTCTGTACCAACTCTTCACCAGCCGAATTGTGATCAGACAGTAGTCGAACGATGGACCTCCTCCAAAGGCCATTTTGACCTGTGCCCATCGGTCTGCTTGCTTATGTGGGGCTAGATATATCAGCCTTAGGACAAGACTGTTATCTGAACGAATAACTGAACATATTTCAGCTTGGCTGGCGAAAGGTTTCGTGTGACGCGTAAACAGTTCTGTTTTGACTTACTAGTAGATACTGGACGCCACACTGATACAGACACACCCCATAAGATCATTTCAAAAGTGTCAAGACTAGCAAGGAGACAGATGTTGAGTATAGCTGATGCTGTCACCATTCGCCTACACAAGCCACCGTTCTGCATTTAGAAACGTTTTGTTCAGATGTCGCGTTTACAGTGACGTATTCACAACGTTCTAGACTCTACATGCCAGCGGAACCGGTGGAACCGGACATTCTCAGTGGTCCGTATACAACATGTGACCCCAATAGTCCCAGTGATCCAGCCCTGCTCTAGTCTGACCCCTGTGTTACATTCGTTTCTTGAAGTTGTTCTTGCTATAGTTTTACTCCCATTGTTCTCAATATCTATACACCCATGAATTCGTTTTGCCTCACGTATATATCCGAGTCTGCTAGTGGGATATTGAAAGGGAATCTTTCACTCAGATGTCTATTCGAAAACGATTTATGGGAGCATTCCAGCAGATACATTGAACTCAGAACGTCTGTCGTGGAAAACGCGGATGTATCCTGCGTTGGAGGATTAGCCAAGCAACTGCAGTCTTTATGATGTGAGCTGACTAAAGTCCAAATTAACGTACCTCCGCTCGCTGGTGACTCGTGAACTACAGTGACTCAGCATCAAACTCACAGCCAAAGCTTCCGTTTCACCCACTAGCAAACCGACCTAGTGAAACTTTAGTGAACTTACAGTACAGGAAGTTCCTCAGGGTTAGCTGCTGCTGGGTGATTGTTAAGATTTCGTTTGCATCTTCTGCAAGCTTCTGAATGCCATCCAAGATGTATTTGTTAACTGGCAAGCAGGCTTTACAGGCTTACTCATCCAAAATCTTCGACGCACCATCTTTGGATTTTAAGCAATCTTTTCTCGTAGCTTTTTTCCTTATATGTGCTTCAGCTCCTGCTGCACTCTAATTGCTTCAAAGCCATCGTATCGTTTGAAATAAATAAGTGGATGAGGTTGAGCTGCTTAGACTTTCATTCTGATAATCGGAATGCTTCAATATTCTATGCTCAGTTCCTCAGTTGGTTTTTCACCATCCATCTTTTCTCGGATAAATCCACTTTCATTTGTGTTTGTTTACCGTTTACTTCCCACATCAGGCTCGTCAGATCAGCGAGCAGGCCCTAACATCCATTCATGGCCGAAAATACATCCAGCGCATCAAACAGTCTCGGAATTTCGCGCTACCGGAACTTTACAAACTTTCGGGACAGTTCGATGGTGTGTTCTTCAATGAGGTGCGCACGCTTATAAACGTGTTTAATATGGTTTAACAGCACATAGTTGCTCCACACCCCGGTTTCAGTCAGATGGAGCAAACTTCTTTGCACAATTAGTAGATATGTTTGAAAGTTTTCATTGCCAGTGTTTTATGGACAAGACTTTCGCATCGTAAACATATGTCTTCGAGACTTCTTTTTCGATATGACGACCAAGAACCATCAAAACATGTAGGTGGCCGGAGAAAGACTTTCTCTGGTGGGGCGCTCCTTCCTTCCTAAGAGAATGTGACAGAGAAGTGTTAGATACAGGTTGAAATGTGTAATAACTTCTCTTGTTGAAATATCACAACTGCTACCTTTGTTCTCCAACACTCAAGTTTGGCTGTAAGAACTTGATATCGGATAACTGTTTCTCATCAGGCTACTTACAATATTAGAGCATGAGTTACTCGAATTGAAAAAAGTCATAATTTGAGATTGCTCTTCCCTCCGGTTTACCACATTGCAAATCTTTCTGGGTTACTTTTGACGAAGCACCTCATTCAAGTTTGTGTATGTATTCAATGGCATTCAATTTCCAATATGGCATCTCTAAGCCGTACAATGTCACGCTGACGCTGCTGTTCGAAATCTTATACCATAGGCTACCTGGGCAAGTTCTTGCTTAGCTGCTGGTAGCTTGAAACACCTTGCCAACCTCGTGGTTCACGGTCGCTTAGCCAACGGCTTCGCCTTGCTGCGTCCACCGGGTCATCATGCCATGCACTCAGAAGCCTGCGGCTACTGTTTCTTTAACAATGTTGCCATTACGGCTGCAAGCTTCTTAGATCCGCTGCCAACTGTGCTTCAAGTGGAAGAGAAGGGTTATCCAAACGTTCGGAGAACACGATCCAGGTCAAAGAGCACCAGGGATATGACAAGGGACACTGCAATCAATGATACACCAAACTTATCCAACGCTGACACAGCATCGAAGCTTGGTTCTCGCGTCAAGCTCGAGCGCATACTTATTGTAGACTGGGACGTACACCATGGACAAGGCACACAATACGCATTCTACCAAGACAAACGGTAAGATATTTAACTGGTCAGCTATTGTATTTTTTGCATTCATCTCTCCTTACGGACTTCTAGTTGGAGCGGCACACCTTCTGTGTGGTACCTGCTAGTGGACCGTCGCTCAAGAGAATTCCTTCAAATTTAAACCCAGGTAGGGCCACCTGAGTTTCATCTTGCATCACTTGATGCAAACGAATTAGAATAACTTCACTGAATAAAGTTGGCCAGTTTCCGCTTTGCTAAAGTAAAACAACCGAAGTTCTGAACTTGCTTTCAACTGATTCTACAGTGAGTGGATCATCCTTTTGTGGTCATGGTTAAGGTTGAGGGTACAATATTTCAACCTCAGTGAGACTCCGTAATTGGCACATAACCTGAAATACTTCTAATAAAGGTCAGATTCTCACAGTCTCCACGCTACCGGTGTAAGGAGGGAAACCCTTCGCTGCGGAGTTGTTTACTAGATAACGCCAACTAAACAGTTACAGACTATTGGACAGGAAGGTTAAACTCTCATTTGCATGTTGTTTTTAAAAACGGAATATCCATCTTCTTCTCGAACGCGTCTTCTTGAACTCTCCTGGATATTCATTGACTATCGCACAATTGCAAGCAAAAACTGTAAAGTAGTTCCACAAATTCCGTAATAAATCCCACCTTCCATTAGATCAAGGCGAAGTTACGAGAACACACATACTACTCGCATGCGTCATCAGTAGTACCCACCGTTACACCGGTATATGTGAAGACAGAAACGGCTGCAGACAAGGAATACCATTAAAATCCACTGTCACGTGCACTCAGTGGCCTCGACTATTTTAACCATTGAGGATGCAATTTACCAGTCGAATTCGACCACTGCTATACAGCCTGTGCGCTTTTGACAATAGGAGATTATCATCTCTTATCTTTTAGGCTTTTTGCTCACTGTCATCTTTTTCATCCACAGGGTGCTGTTTATTTCGATGCATCGTTTTGAGCAAGGTAACTTCTGGCCAAACCTTCGCGAAGCCAACTATGATTTCATTGGTGACGGTCCTGGACGAGGATATAATGTGAACATTCCTCTTGAGGAGGTGAGCTCTTTGAATTCCCTTATGTTGAGGAGAAATTTGTCATGCAATTTTGTTCGATCTCATTTTACCTGACTGGCGCTCAAACCAAGCAGAGGATTCGATTTCCATGTCCGTTTAGCGCCACCAAGCAGCCGTTTAATTGACCCCACCAGTGTGTCCCATGGATAGGTCCATGCAAAACAAACATTCATTATCAAACCCCTGTTGGAAAACGGATGTCAGAAACGGATGCAGGTCATCCTCCCGTGTTGAACGATTGTCACTAGTTTTATGAGAGTTGAACATAGGGTAGGTGAATTCTTGGCACTACCTCTAGAGTTACCACCCCTATACCTTTGAACAGCTGCTTAGCTTGTGTGCGTAAAGAAGTATCCAGAGCCCGGAGGCTCTAGTTGTCTACCGGTGGATGGATTAGCCACTGGCATCCATTCGAAAGTTGACTTTGTGTTCTCGCGGATTGATTTCTTGTCCTGCATTTTGCTTGATTTGCTCGCTAAAGCATCGCTTTGAACTTGTAATAACGGTCAGTTGACACCCTTAAATCATGGGTCTGTTGTTTGTTCCATCCCGGTTTACTGTGAGTTGACAACTCTCCGAATCCAATTGTCCCAATCGATCACGCTGCACTACCATCTAGGTCAAATGCTGATGCGAATTGCAGCTAAGTATACATGCCACCTCGAACCCGTCAGTGTTTGCTCTAATTTGCTCTAAAATATCACTTTCATAAGTCCTCCCTATTGCATTTCAATGAGTTTTAACACATGGACATAGCGCTCTCACTGGACATAATTTGAGACTTACCACTGCCAGCTCGTGAGCGACTTGGGCTTTATTGGTGACATTCAGAACTTCCAAAAGCCTTTGATTTTGGAAAGATCCAACTTACACTTTACTGGTCCATCTAACACTCTGGTCACATATGACAAAGAAATCCTGGCTTTTCTCACAAGGGTTTAATGATCCCGGGGATGGTACTGTCCGCTCAGCAAGAGGGGAGAAACTGCAAGCTGTCTTCACCGAGCGCTCCTGAATAATTTAAACGTACGAAAGTGTATCATTAAGGCTTATTTGATAATTATTGAGAATGTATATCCTACGCTGTGGCCACTATAAATGTCAAAAAGCATGGGGGTGACCAAAACTAGTCACTTTGGAGAATTGATCTGTGCAGGAAGGCAGAATTGTGAGTGAAGTGTTGTGGACCCATCCTTTCAAGTTAAGCGTAAGAAGTAGTTGAGCTATCCTGACTACTTCAAACAATGCTCGGAACGAACGTTTTGGGATAGAAGAATTAGGATTAGTCGAGAGACGTCTAAATAACACTTGTTTAGATGATAACATTACGTTCTGCTGAAACCATTATAGAGCAGTACTTTGTGTACACACTAAAATACCCGAACGTTTGCGCCCAATCAAACTAATCTAACGTCAGTTATCTGGTTGTATGGGATAGCACAAAGTCTAAATTCTCATCCTACGTGTCAAGTGTTACGTTCGATAAAAAACACTCTTCAGGCATATACAAATCGGCACTTGAAAATGCAAAAAAAGGTAGAAAATTGGTCCGACGAGGCGGATTTGAACCACCGACCTAAGGATAGCTGTCATGCACTACAGTCCTCCGCTCTACCAGCTGAGCTATCGTCGGACAGCGAACGACTCAACAGACTGACAGCTGAACCTTTCCACGATCGATGTTTGCGCTTTGCACTTTGGTTCGTTACCCTGTCACGTTCGATTGCCAGTAAACTTTGGAGACTGATCTGGACATTGCCTACGGCGAGAATCGTTTTTGTGGTTATTTGCATTGAACATTTGCTTGTATACATCCAATATGAGGCCCTTTTACACTGCTGTATAGGTATACATGGAGGGGCACAACCAGGTGTGTGTTGGGTTTGCCCACTTGGTTGAGTTAGAAAGCCTAAAAGCAGTGTTTCAAAATAAGTTCAGCTGGCCTCTTTAGAGACCCAGTCCAGCACAGTAGCATATAACTCTACTCCTAACTTCGTCCGCTTCATTAACCTGAGAAAAGGCGCTAAAGAATGACAAGAGAATGGCTGATCGCACATCTCTCACACAGTCTATACTAATGCACGTGAAGAGCAGATGCACTACATTGCCTATTCCGTGGGAGGCCCTTTGACATCAGTCCACTGCTGTGTGTGCTCAGATTCATGATTTCAGATTGATATTGAGATTGTGACATCCAAACTTGGAAGGATTATTTAACTCTCTGGACCACATCCGTGCTAAGTAAAGAACGCGACCTGCATCCGGGAGGAGCTATCTTCTATTGATTACAAACTATTCAACCAACCGCTGACTGCATTAATGTCTCGCCTTCTTTTAATCCAAAAGCTGTCGCACTTCTGCAGCTTTTTTGACTGCTGCAGGCTTGGCTGATCCTTGGTAGATCCGGCTGCTCGTCCGTTCTATATTTTCGTAGACAGCTAACAAGGCTCTAAAACGACCTAAAAAGGTCCATTAGCGTCCCACTCCTTTATCCATTTCAGTGGACTTCCACTGCGTCAAAAGCTAAAGAGCGTAACAAAGATGTCGTCCCAATGCACATTATCATAGCTAACCAGTGTGTGCTGGTACCATCATGGTCGTGCGTGCGGTATGTGGATTCAGGCTCGTAGACCCGCAGTGATCAGTTTGGTCATGAATCTGTCGTGCTGAATATCAATGCCGCCGCCGATTCCCACGCCGATGCACCACCTAATCTTCGTGGATGTATGGGAACATTTCATCATGGACAGGGTCACAAACACAGCTGCACAGTCATGCAAACTTGCCTGTGGCTTGTGTGTATGTATTTTCTTTCGATAATATCAGACGACCAGACTGAGACATCACTTTTTCATCTTCTTACTTACTGTTATTTAAGGCGGTTTTCCCCTGGAGAAGGTTGAGTCAACTACAGGAATTTCAAGGGTCGCTGGTTCCCGTGAATCATGATCAGCAGCAACACAGCTTACTCAGTCGCCGTTCCATTGCTTGACACCGCAAACCGCCTGCAGCCCCAGTAGTTCAACGTTTACCTCAGTAGAGGGTCGACAACAGTGAGCAAAGGGGTGGCGACGGAAAGAGTTGGGACAGTTTAGAATAGTTCCGTGACACTGTCCCTGGGTAGACTGCCGCTTCAAATACTTTCACTGTTCGCCGTAATCACATTCTTCGAGACCACGAAGATCCTCAGACCCGAGGGGCCAAATCGCACAGGCGTTGTCGTCCAGTTGTAACATCCTTCCGGTGCATAGCCGCCCTGCGACCCGAAGGAAGCACGAGGGCTGTGATACAGTCAGGTTGCCCAAACCTAGAAAGGAACAGTCGAGATGTAGAGGCTGGATTCGAACAACGGACCTTCCGGTCACTAAGTTCCCACCCAAACTACTGAGCTATTCCGAGCTCACAGGCCTATGTTAGTATGGATCGGGCGATCGCATTGTACATGAGAAGCTTCGTTCGAATGCTGAATTTTGAGCTTTTGCATATAGCGGCGTGAAGTTTGAATGTTTTGATGGCTATTTGTTGTGAACGCCTATTTCTCGCTGTAATTGGTCATTTTCCGAGGATGATGAAGCCCAACTACCTAAAGGAATCAAAGTGGTTTATGAGCTCTCCGTTGACAATGGGCGGGCTAGAGTAGATGCTCCTGCTCTTGGCGAAGAATTCGACCAGAATGTATTTTCAACCCAATAGTTGCAGCGTCGTTACCGGAGCAATCAAGGACAAGGGATATTTTAGACGAGGTCTCTTCTCAGGACGACGATATCATCAACGTGCACAAAGTTTGTGATCCATGTGGTGGACCTGTATGTACTCTATTCAGGTCGATGAGGGCATCCGACATTGTCCTGTCGGTCGTGATACTGAAAAGCAACGGAAAAGCGGACAAACCAGCGGAACTCCAGAATTCAAAGCAAACTCCTCGTATACTCAGATGTGAGCTTTAGTGCTTGAGTGGTAGGCTCTAGTGAAATTCAGCAGTTCTCATGGCATGCCATCAGCTTTCAAGACTGGCCAAAGGTAGTCCTTACTGACCGAGTCAAATACTGCGCTGAAATCACTAAAGCAAGTGGTAGTCGTTGGAACTCGTAGTGGTATTCTAAAGCACAGCATAGCGTAAACAATTGGTCAACGTAACCTCGTCACGGGCGAAAACCCCCGTAATTTGGTCTGTTATGAGCCACTGTCACTCGTTTGAAGCCGCTCAGAAGTACTACGACAAGGATTTTGGTTGCGATAATTGTCAGGCTGATACCCGGTTGTTCTCACAGACCGGTCTGTTACCCCCTTGAGCATCGATGGCGGTCTGGGGATACTTTACTCCACTGGGAACACTTTAATACACAGAACAGCTTGTGAAGAGATTCGTGGGTTACCTGAAGACAGGCTTGTTAGGTTTCCATCAGGGTGCCATCTTTAGCTGGGGACCTTCTGTTCATCGACAATCTGACTTTGGCTAATTCAACTTGGCTAAGGGCATTTCAATTAATGGTGCACGGTGTGGACTTCGTAGTCCTTAGTTAGTGGTTGTTATTTGGAGGAAAGGTCTATTAGTGACCTTTAGTGTTCAGTCCATCTCCTCAGTTCTTTCTTACAATCCGTCGTCAGTTGACCATGGGCGTCTCGAGGACTATTTTATTGATCTTGTCGTTGAGCTGAAGCAGGAGGGATCACACAAAAATCTGCGAATGATCACCAACTTTTACATCTGTATCTGTGATAGAATCCATTTCTAGCCAGTAATCCATATGATGTTTTCGGGCTGAGTGGATTGCCTGGTGACGTAATCTGCGGAACTTGGAAGCATTGATCGTACATGCTCCGGGCAGTTTTGCTTAGAGAGTTGGATGGCCTTTTCGGATATACAATCCTTATGACGTGGCGATGTAAGCCCGATATCCGATGCGTTGGCCGCTGCATAGATGTCGGTAGGTGGAGACTGAACTGTTCGACGGAGAATTGTAAAACTCGAAAATGTGAAGGCGACCAAAAGTTGAAGACAGCTTCTGGGCACTTCAGAGCAGCTAACCTAGATTCGTTTTGTAAGTCCTAATTTGTACCCAGTGGCAAGACAAAGTTTGAACTTGACGGGTACAGTGGCTTGGATAGAGTCGCATTTATCCTAATTTTCTGCTCAATGGTGAGTTTTGCAGTCCTCAACAAAATACCTATCGGTCATCCACCAGGATGTATTCTATAGGGTGTAGTGCGACTGTCACTGGAGTGCCAGGTGAATAGATGCCTCCTCGAGTGCTGGAAATGTCTGTTTAATATCATGATTTGATCTGAGGCGGCAAAGTTGATCAGTCGACCACCATTTCTACAGAGCTGAACTTCTAAAGCCACAGTTTCTGCATTCCTGTCGCTAGTAACGGAAAGGATATCACGCTTGGGTACACGGTTGACCATTTGTAACTAACCGTAAAAATTGTCTTCCACAGAGTTGCCAGGTGAAGAGGTGGGATGATAGACGGCCATGATGGCCAGGTTCTTTGGAGGGCCTTTGAGATGATCTGTCGCAATAATGGACGATACTGGCTTCCAGGATCTTAAGGCTTCGTGAATGTGTTTGTTAAATGCAAGAGCCACACAGTGCAGACTCAAGGATATGTGATGCAGCCAGTAGGATGGCTTCATCCATGGTACTCTGATGCGTTGTGAACAGAGAATAGGAACTCGTGTCTTTGAAGAACATACAAGAAGTCAAATGGGCACCTTACGATCAGACTCTGGCTTCCCACGTGAAGTAGGGTGCGGACATTTCAGGAGCATATGTGCGGTGTTTTCATAATTCTAATGGGGGATGAGGGAGGCCCAGCTTGCACATTTGTTAAGAAGACGGTTGATTTCACGTCGGAAGCTTTGCTTACAAGTGACACCGTAGCACGAAGGGAGCTTTGTGTCTGGGATACAGTTATGGGGTAACAAGTAATTTGTTTTCAAGTGGCTTTCACAGCGCCAGATGGCTTTTTTCGAGGGTGCATCTCTAGCTTATGTACAACCAGGTGCAGACGGCAAGTCAGCAGAGAGATGTGGAAAGCAGGACCGTCGGAAAAGTCGCTGGATCCCTGATCAGTTTCATTCACCCACTCTGTCAAACCTGGCGTTTGTTCAAGTTCGCTCCTCTTCACCTTCCACATCCATGTGCGACCCGCAGGGCAGTATGGCACCGTGACTGCCGGTGGCGGTTCGTACGCTAATTTGGCTGTACCAAGTACCGACCAGGAGTCCATGTTCTCTTCGTGGCATTTGAAACCCATCTATGGCGGGGTGACACCCGCCATGTCGTAGTGTCTTTATTGGGCTCATGTGGCATTCTAAAAGAATCCTGATAACTAGGCTAGGATCCCCCGTGCCCTGGTGGTAGCATCGCCAGAGCTTTGTTGGCGCATTCTCAGAAGAAGTCGCACCATCTACCGTAGCTAATAGTAGTGTCGTGGTCGCCAGGAGAAGTCACACCCACGAGAGCCAAACGAGTAAATATCAGTCCCTTGTCATAACGCCCCCTCCCAGTGCTCATTATTTGTTATTTAAATCAAGTTTATCTTGCCACAGAGAACAGATGATTTAGTGTCTACTGTCGTGAGACCAGGTATGTCATATCAGCTGCGTCATTACTTCTTCAGTTCCGCTGTGACCTCGCCCAACGTCTGCGACTGAGTACTGGTAAACAGATAGGGTGTCGACGGTCTTAGTTCACCTCACACCTGATATTTGCTCGTCTGACCATAGCTTCTGGGACACCGTAATGCTGCTGTCAGTTGGCCTAGATGAGTGGAGTAACGTTTTGACGCTCAGCGTGGTTGTATGATATTGTGGGAGGGAAAGACAAGTGCACTCAAGCTACGAGATCTACACACCGATGTGAAGCTACTACGTCGACTCCATTACAAAGCACCCCAAACAAACAGAAATGACTAAAAATGTTCCGACGAGGCGGATTCGAACCACCGACCTAAGGATAGCTGTCATGCACTACAGTCCTCCGCTCTACCAGCTGAGCTATCGTCGGACAGCGAACGACTCAACAGACTGACAGCTGAACCTTTCCACGATCGATGTTTGCGCTTTGCATTTTGGTTCGTTACTCTGTCCCGTTCGATTGCCAGTAAACTTTGGAGACTGATCTAGGCATAGCCTACAATAGGGACCATTTTTGTTCTTGTTTGTTTCCCGTCTCAAGTTTTAAGTTTGAACAATGTAGCAGATCATCTTTTGTACGTTTACCATGACGTTGTCGGATGAATATCTGCGGAATCACATCACCAACTGTCTGCTAGCCTTGTCCGCGTAGCTGGTCTCAAAAGCTTAAACGCAACCTTTTAGACTGTTCCATTCGCAGATATCGCCTGATGGTAGTGTCAGTTTTCTGTCCTCATCTTAACCCTTATCAGTAACATAAAATACCTTACAAAAACTTAAAAGGATGGTTTCTCATACACTTCACTTATGACGAGCGAGCTATCCATACTCCACAATAGATTCTGTGACAGACTCCATGATAGATTATGTGACATCCGCTTCGTTTCGTTGTTTTGTGTACGTAGATAAACAGCTTTCATGTGCATTTGATGTTATGATTGTGGCATTTCACTCCGCAAAGTTTACCTGGACTGTCTAGGACATAGGTCTTCGAACTACGGCTCCTAGCCGGATCCCGCCTGAGTCAGCAAATGCTCATTGCATAGACGGGGTTGCAACCGAAGGAGATACCTTCAACGAAATACCAACAGTCGGAATCGTCTTTAGTGAGTAACGGCCGGTTTGGAGGTGAACATTTCTGGTGTGGTGAGAAAAAAACTATCTGCACTACAGTTTCCTACGTTTACAAGTTGCGTTCTGCTTCATCAAAAACCCTCCGTATATATCTTTCCCCGCGAGCCCAATCTTTTTCATTCCACTGCATTCCATCATTACTAGTTCCCGGGTTTACTAAAGCAGGCCAAAACTACCTCCTTGACGTGGTGGTTACGCTTGAGTGTAGCAGTGGTACAGAGGGCTACGCTGGCTGGACCCTCTTTCAACAAGGCCAAACGGGAGGAGCCAGACATAGAGCAGTGGGTCTGCTTAATACGTGAGTCCATGTTACATGGCGATCTGGTGATAGGGCGACAAAAATGTGAAGGCAGCAGAGTTTTCCTCAGGTTGCCAGAATTTCCATAGTGATTGAGGCAGTGGAACTGTCTTCCCCGGGGTAAGGGCAAGGAAGAAAAGACCGACCCCAAAAGGCGCATCCTCTGATCCCCGAAGGTTGAACGCTACCGCTACCCCGCTACCCATTACGCTGGAAATGCGAGTGAAAGCTACCAAGAGTCCGATCCTACCCCAAAAATATCTGCTGTTTGCAGTAACGTCAGGAGTGGAACATTTACGCCTTAATCCCTGTGTTATCGGACTGGGCTGATCTCTCTTGGGTCAGACTGATGAGTCAAGCGTTCCTATAATATCCTTCCAAATGAACCCAGTCTCTTGCTGTCTTGTGAGGAAGACGTTTGTTACCGCTGACTGTAGCATCTGTGGAGCGCAACACCGGTGAAGGTCTTATGTCGCGAAACCGACACATGTGAGGGGAATGAGGCGCAACATAAATCAAGAAAGTTAATCAATCATGTGGATGGAACATGGTCGGCTTACCCAAGCAAGCACAAGCTAGCGGCATAATTGAGGTTTATGTGGGATCCTCCCCGACAGTGATACCTACTTGCGGTCTTACCCACTTGTATGGAAAAAAACATTTCCAGTGTTGCAGTATGCTAGCTTGTCTCTTTCTGGACATTTTACATTTTGCACACATTTTTACCTGTTCCACTAATAAATGCCAGTCCGTTCATAATTAATACGAATTGGTGCTTTTGGAGATTTGCCCACCCATCAATGTACGAGTTACACGACATTCAGATGGGTGAGGGAATTATGTCATGTTGGTGTAATTTGTAGAAACTGTTGGAAAAAGCTTCCATCAAAATTTCACGGTTCTTGATAGAAGTGATTCATTCTTTCAGCAACATCGGACTCAATTTTACTGTGGGGTCCCAATAAGTTCATTCGTATGAACCTAAGTCCAGTGTTTCGGTTTAATATGACCGCTACAATAATCGGAGTAAGTCTGTTTCAAGGCAGCTGAATGCTCACAAATAGACTACGCTCTAAACTGTGAAAAAAAACTAGTGAACTACTGATCGTGGCATTGACAGTTGTTCAGCTCTTACGGGGTGCGGCAGCTCTCCTTGGGTTGGCGGTTCAACTCAGCCCTGTCGGACCATTTGCTGCACGAGTGAATAATTGTTCCAATATTGATTGTACTGCCTTCTATTGAACCCAGTTCACACGGGAAAAGTGACCAAGCTTTGAGCTTTGTTTCTGTTGTATTAACGGAACCATCTGTCCTTCTTTTTAGTTGAAAGTGCATCGTCCCAGTGAAATC
The DNA here is from genome assembly GCA_004794785.1 of Opisthorchis felineus. NCBI lineage: Eukaryota > Metazoa > Platyhelminthes > Trematoda > Opisthorchiida > Opisthorchiidae > Opisthorchis > Opisthorchis felineus. The sequence goes on along the minus strand of SJOL01006370.1, from coordinate 699,202 downwards.
TTTGAAATAAGGAATAGTGACGCTCTAACTTTTCAGGAAGTTACTTCATAGCCCCTTACAACCTGTAATTAACGTGACTATAAAGGAGCGCATCGCGTGCGAGGGACTAGTAGTATTGGTGGCTAGCTCCGTGCATCAATGGCCATAATGTATTTTTCAGCTGTTGAATATGTGCTTACTATGTTTTACACAGTGATGGTTAAAACACGACATTTATTCCTCCCGTAGTTCCCACTGGATAAACCACGGTAATAACTCCACATAAGTACCCCTGAAAGATGCCGCCCTAAATTAGGACCACTTCACTCCAGTCACTTGCGAATTGGTTTGGCTTTGATGCTCTTTTGATACCATCTCCATTTCCCAACACGGACCGTACAGGTGTCCCCTCCTGATAAAAATCAGGATGCAAAGGCCGTGTTTAGGTTTCTCTTACTTTAAGGCACCAAATGGACTAATCTTAATCAACACAAGTTTTTTTCGGCTTCAGGGTTTCTAAGCATGGTTATTAGCTACGTGAACCGTAATCATTACGTATTCCTTCATATACAAACCAATCCGAAGTTAGTTTACTGCCTTGATGAGGACACAACACAATTCTCTGTCATTCACGAGTAAGTTGACTGAACAAAATACATTTGTGCCGTCTCCAGAGATGTAGAAACTTGGTAATGTACATATCGACGAAAAGTCGAGCCCACTATCAGAAGCGAAGCAAAGCTTGAGAACCAGCTAGGTAACACATTTGTTTTATTTATCGGGGGATTTCTAAATGTTTGTGTAGGCCATTGGTTCTTGAACTTTTCTGCTGATCACTTCTTAGCACACAATATACTACATCAACCCCTCGTTTATCATATAATACATAAACATTGAAACTGGGTTCTATGAAAACATATCTTATAAAGTGATGTAAATTACTGCACAATTATACCTTCTAGGGAAATCATTCTTAATGTAGGCTACTCATCTGCAAAATAGATAACACCATTACCACAAAGGTAACAGTTAATTTATCTTCTTTTTCAAGAGTGACCAGTCACTCGATACTTCCGGTATTCGGTTCTAAAATAATATCACGTATACCAGACGCATTGGCTGACACCGGTTGTTCGAGAAGGGTAACAGTTCACACTTCGAATACTGCACGCACTACCCAATGAAATGTTTCTACTTTGCAGTAGTGACGACATTATTTTCAGTGGTCATGTCCCTCGAAATAAGACCACTTAACACCGATTCTGTGAGGTCAACCTTGAAACGGATACCATCTGAGAAACCACTGACATACCTGCGAACGGACATCACTCCCAAAGTTCTGGTGACATGAACTATTATCCCAGAAACATTGCTCCTCCGAAGGAACAAAGTCACAATTCTGTTCTCTTTAAAGAGGACTTCTCAGATCAGACCACTCGTGGCTGGCCCCCAGTGTGTATTTTCACTGGTTAGGCCCCTTCTAGGAGGGACCTTGTGTTGAGAAAGTGCACTTTCGGTTAGTGACTGCAGGCAGCCCTTAGGGCAGGAGCGAATTTAGCTACACTTCCCTACTCTAAGGCCACTTGAAAAGATCTACTCAGCGGCCTCTTAGCAAAGAGTGGTCTTCTTTTGACGGGCCACCACAAAAACCGACCATAAGCGGTTCTTCGAATGAGTCTTCTTGAAGAGAGTTTACCACCAAAATACTCTTCATAGGCCAAAACTGTCTATTTTTAACGGGTGGTCTTTTTAATGCAGTGTTTTAACTTTCTCCACGGTGACGCTTTTCTTGGATGATTGAGATGACATTTATGTGGGGATGGGTGTTGTACCGCAAGTGTTCTAAAAGCGGTTCACAATGGGGAAGCACTAACTTCAGTGTATCATTGTACTGATTTTGGTTTCTTGCATTGTTATTCGCTCGTAAAGAGAGACCGCCCTCTCTCCAATCGAAGACCAGTTAGACCGCTTCTCGTGCTTCGTCCTTGTTACGGGTGATACTATACTACCTTACGTTTAATTTGAACGTCGTCATCTGCAGCCCTGATAGCACAAACAACGAGTGTGTGTCCGGGGCTTCGTTATGCAAATAGTCGCATGCGTGCGCCCGCACAGCCTGTTACAAACTAGATGCATTCATCTAGTGATTCTCAGTCGAGGGAGATTCTGCTGGTTAATCAGGTGAAAGAATACTGGAACGTTTAATGTTGTTCCGATTCACCCGATACTCTCCGTTGATGGTTTTTTGCTAAGTCTATTTTCGTTCCTGCAATATTTATAAGTGATGGCATATTTGTTAACAGGACATGTGTCTGGACCGATTTGGTGCTCACCAGCTACAAAGTATGCGATTAATTTTTGAGTGTGCACATCATTAGTCTGGTCTGCACACTTCACTTGTTGCAAGTTATGACAACAGTTAAGCTGTGATATGCATTAAGCCCAAACACATGTAGGGGCTTGGAACACGTCCGAGTCAAAACGTCTAGAAAGTTTCCTATCCACATTCATGAAGAATGCGCCGAACAATCAAATGGTAAGGAAGGTAGAGATGTCGAACAATCAACCGCCTCAAATCGTGGCGCATCCAAAATTATCCTGAATTGATGCGGAGTTCATGACCGTTAAGCGAAACTTGACCTTGTTATTCTGTAGATTCGCTTATGATCTATAATTCGCACAGAAGTTTTTCGTGCCTTTTTGCCTTACTGTTAGCTGTGACAATCGTTGGACCTGTCTTATGTGGTGTCAAGGCCGTTCCCCTTAACACCGATTTAACCACTTGGGTATTTCCGTAAGACTTTGCCTTTTAAGAGATGGATTTGGGGAAGTTGAGTCCTATTTGCTCCTTGCTTCTATGTGAGCACTTGTGACGGATTACAAGAAGGATGCTTTCGTTGCTTTCATTCCTCTCAAACTTTGGGAATTTTCAGCGGCCCGTGAGCCGTGAACTGGGTGAAGCTTTGTCAACAGTGTAGGGTACGGTACATGGATGGTAAGCCAGTTCAAGCTGCCATGACATTTCCAACGCACTTTGAGTAACTTGGACAGCCTGAGTTTTAAATGAGAAGGTCGGGAATTTTGTCCCCGGGTGTGTGCTTATAACCAAGTGGCAGAAGAGATCTATCCAGTGTTTTTATTTGTGCCAATGTACCTCTATCGTTCAGTTTTTTTAGGTCACTTATGTTTGAGAGCGAAGAAAATGAACATATCGGAGACTTAAAATTACATCCATTATGTCGTTTCATGAGCCTTACATCAACGTTTTCGTCCAAGTTGTCCGAAGCTAGCCAGGAAAAGAAACTCGTCAAAGTTCCCCGTCAAATAACCTCTCTTTCAGGACGAGTAATATCAGTTTTATAAATATCAAGGTTTATCCTCCCAAAGTGAATTTGGTAACACTCATAATTTACTAGTAATAAGCAAGGATACTAGTTTTAAATTGTCTTACCCCTATTGGAATATTTTTCTCGGATCAGAAAAAATTGTAGAGTGGGATGACATGTTGCGGTGTACTCAAAGGAGATGGACGGTAATAACTAGGCCAAGAACCACTGCATTAGTCTGTTTTAAGTTGAATTATGGAGCATTGGAAGTGATAATCGTCAGCAGAATTTCAGTGGTCAAATTAACTGAATGAACACTGAATGTTTTACTCTACCTTTATGTTATTTTGAGGCAAATACTTTTTAGGGATGATTAAGTGATTTGAGATGATTACCAACGACAATAGCAGAGCTTATTTCCTGTGAGTGCTCAAATGAGGTCAAAGTTCCGAGGGTGGAATCGTCGTCAAGATGCAGAAAGTGAAATTAGCCTGCCAGCACATTAGATGGAGGACGGTAGCCATCAGTACGACATTCGAGATTTTATTTATCAACTGCTTTGACCTGCGAGGTCAGTCAGTCACTCTTGACGATCACGGAACAAGTTGAGCTATACTGTGTCACTGACTGGTTGAAATAGCCTGTCAATCAGTGCAACGACCGAACACACCTAATTCTCGCTGATGGTCCTTCTCAGATTCGTACCCTACAAGTTGTTAAAATCCCATAGCAGTATACCTACTTTCCACGATAATTGAAGCCTGCCATTGCGTTGAGAGTTGAGCTTCATGGTTGGAGATCTCAGAGACTTAATGCATTTTAAATCAATCATTGAAGAGCGCCAAAGTGGAGGAAACCGTAAGTCAAGGCATCACAGTTTACTCAGCGCTGGCCTCGGTTCATTATCAGTCTAACTGCCTCTTTTCTTATTTCAAAGGAACGTTTGAAATTTGACTTTAGATCAGTAGTGACGCTGTTAACTGTCACACCAGCTCCTTATATTGTCAGAGGATCTTCTTGGCATTCGATTTCGGAGTTCTTTGTTCAAATGATACAGACATCAGTTCGCCCTCCTGGAGGCGATAACCTGAAAGTATACACCAAAAATGGTCTCCTCTGAGTGTGGTCTCTTCAAAGCCAGACAAAACTATACCGCTGTCATTTAATTCGCATATGCAGAATTGTACCGTGTATGTTTACCTTCCAGACCGGTCTGACAGACTCCGATTACTTGGCCATGTTTCATCAACTAATCATGCCCATCGCAATCGAGGTGAGTAAAAAAGTTGCGCCGTTTTTGTGCACATGCCTTCATCACTGATCCAGGTAACATTATGTTATTTGAATACCCAGCCCAATAGCATTTAAGAACCATCAACTTCCAACGTGTTATGTAGCTCAATTGTTTGTGGTAGAGTGCGTGACTGGGCAGACGAGTCTAAATGATCTGTTACTATATTCTTGTCTTCGGTAGGATCGATCCGTACATCTCTAGTAAGAAGAGAGTGGGTAGCACTTTTTGTAGTCCGTTTCCATATACTCTTTGTTCTAACCAATTTGTTGACTCCACATGGTAGACAAGACTACCCTAGAGTTGTTTGTGCCAATCAACTACTTTAGTTTTGACATTATTTATCCAAAGTGTCAAAGTGCTCCATGTCGTAACAGATGCGAATCATAATGTAATGCTGTCTGACGATTACCTAATGTTTTTACTATACGGAACGCTCTGAATGGCAATATCATTACAATGCTCCGTGGAACTCGCCAATTTTCATGTCTCTTTAGTGATATTGTTTGAAGATCGAATTTGTAGGGCTGTTTGTGACGTTCCTATCTTTCCCATGCTTCATAATATCGCCCCTGTGTTTGATCCCTTTCACATTCCGGTCAGTTCAACCCAGAACTTGTGATTGTCTCGTGCGGATTCGACGCAGCCATCGGCTGTCCGGAAGTAAGTGCTTCTTGGTTCGGCGACATTTTGCTTTAGGCGAAACTAGATGACTGGATGACTATTTGACACGCCTATGCATTGCTAGTTTCTAAACAGCAGTTGTGAAATTCGATGAAAATTCATGACTTTTAAGTCTGCTTTAATTTTTCAGCCTGCCGATTTTCATGTAAATCATCCCAGTACAAAATTTGCAACCTAGAGGAATAACGAGAAGGAGGATATACTTCAACTGACTAAAACATAATCTGTATGAGACCCTGATTGAAGCCTTCTAGTTAGTCTATGTACATCTAAAACTTTCATTCCGAATACTCACACTTGGTTTCAGTGTGAGGTCCGAAGGCACCTCTAACACCTCCGTTTCCTGGTCTTTTTCTCAGCACTCTCCTCCACAAATAGAGTTTCTTCGCAATAGGGGTTGTCAAAATTATTTCAGTATGATCCTGTCACCTCATGAGCCATGAAACAATTTTGAACAAAGTGATGTGGGATACTTAAGGGTGGATTATCTTCTGTATGATCGTGACTCAAACATAAGGTGAATGGAAGGGAACTTTGAAGCAATTATTTGTAGTGCACGTTGCTCGCTACGTAACGATTATTGAGAAAATCGCATCCGATATATGCAATTGCTCAATTGCGAGTTTCTAAAAAATGAGTCGAACGAAGACCGGTTTTGCCTATTTTGAAGTTTTTCTTAGTTTTTTCAATATTCAGCACTCTCTTCAGATTGGATTCTACAAAGCGGATTGGGGTCTGCATTCCCGTATGTTATCGTAAGCAGAGAAGTGACGTTGGATTGCGCTGATACGGTATACTTATTCGCTTGAATTAGGATGTGTCCAAGAGGTCTTGTCTTTGTCTGGTGCTTGATGGGCGATGTCCAGGTCAGCACTGGTCCAAGCTGGACAGGATGATGTAACGGAATCGAGAAATCATGCTGATCCTCGAATGGGTCATGAAGAAATTATAGATGCTCTGCTTTACATCGACGGGACCAACGAAGCGATGTCGTTCTCTTCCGAGGATAGTTTGCCAAAACTCCATTCTATCAGTTTGTTACTGAGTTAGTTGGCATCTGTTGGTCATAAGATATGCTTAAGTTTTCAGTCCCACTTCCTCGTGCCTTCGATAGAAATAATGGACATAGGTGCCTTTTTCCACGTCTCTTAACTGGTCGCAGACACCCAAAAAATTGTAGATCCCGGTCAATAAAATCTACAAGCTGTTGAAACGAGTGAAGCCGTGCGGCAAATGACTGAGCTGCTTCTTAACGCTTAATCTTCAGAGTGAACGGAACATTCAACTTTTTAGCAATTTCACCATTCACCGCTCTGACAAAGATCTGCATGGATTCATCTTATCTTGAACTCAGTTTCTTTAGAATGAAATGATGTCGATGAGCCACATGTAGAACACGACAAAAACACGTCGAGGTTTACTTCTCAAGTTGGAGATGAAGTTCTATGGCGGCTGAGTGCTGGAAGAATGTCATGAGTGCTGGAATGTCATCCGTTGCGCAGTTGATGATGCTCTCTAACGGAGTTTACTTCTACTCAGTCGAGGAGTTTAGAATTGAATGTTGACTCCGTCTTGGTGTGGGTAACCAGTCTCTGGGTAAATGATACACCATATTGAGTACTGCAGCCAATAACTTAGTAGTGTAGATCTGTTGTTAGTAAAAGAGATATAACCCCATAAATTTAGCCTGCCTAGCTGTGGCTAAAATTTTATACCCTTCAGCCTTCAACCACTCACCAATGTGTTTCAGAACCGTAGTATCGTCCGGCTCCAGCGCTATCAAAATTCACACTGGGTGCCGATGAATCATAATAAATACGCAATGAGAAGCACTATCTGGATCGGCTGGCTAGGTATTGAACCCATGTTATCCGCTGTCGTTAGTGAGTTCAGCAGTCGTACAAGGAAAAACAAGATGCAGATGGTTTGGTTTTTACAGGCCTTTTAGACGGTTGAGAAGTATTAGGATGGTTGCTTCGCTGTTGAATAAAACCTCCAAAGTGACCAAATGGCCTGTATTTTTCGTTAGCTCCCCAATGATTGATATGAAAATGATCACCAGTATGTGGGAGCTATTGTAAGGAGCTTGCCTTTGAAGTACTCAGATGACCACTGGGGCACAATTTTCGAAAGGCATGTACTGGCATCAAGGATTGACCGGATGGAGACAGCCACGTGGGAGGCAGGAGACAACTGACCTCAAGAATGGTCTACTCTAAGACGACAGGTTCATAAGTATGTCTATGTGAACAACTCGGCGCGATTCTTATTGATCCTGTGTCTTTTAACGAAACTGATAGATTCAAAACTGTCAGATAGTCTAAAATGGTCACGGTCCTAACCTAACATTGATGAAAACTCAGGAAGCCCAGGTAGAAGTTGGAGGTTTTGCGATAATGCAGGCTACGAGCGAATCGTTTTCTGAATAAGTTCACTCCGCTTGAACCATGCCATATTCATAGGGTGGGGTGGCTTGTGCGTTCCTATAAGGCTTTACTGAATAGCAAGCGAAAATTCGCAACCGTTGGGCCGGACGCAAGTTTGGGTTGACTATTTTTAACAGTTGTGCACACGGTCGGAAATGTATCACCGGGTTCTGCAAATCCACAGGAGCTATGCGCATAAACATGTTATGGCTTCGAGTTCTTGGTTTTGTTTGCTTAGTTGTCGGCGTCATCATGATTAAAATCCGTTTTAATTTTCCTCAGAGTAAAACAATAATACTGATGCAACATAATGACGCACATACATCACTCTATATATCCTAATAAAAGTCAGAATTTAGGACCGAATTAGAATAACTTATTTTTTTGAAGCGTGATTCTCCGATATGTTGGCAGCAGTAGCTCAACTGGATGAGGTAGTTGGGTCTGTCACCGCATTTCCCAATTACAGTGGTCCTCCGAACATGCAGTAAGCTTATGGAGGAAATGAACTTCGCCATCTTAGTATTCTTTATAGTATACCCCATTAGGCAAGAAACCTATAGGAGACTGAAATACGGTGAAATGCAGGCATGCTCATGCAAATTCCTGCATTGATATGTATTTAGACTGTGTTCTGTTGCGCAACTTTTCAATGCCTAAGGATTCGAAATAAACTAAGTTGCTGGCAATTATTGTGTAGGTTATTTATATTGGTAAGAGCAGGTGCGTTGTGTTACTGAACGCGGTAGCCCTCAATATACTGAACACTTTCCCCCATTAAGTGGAAGGACAGTTGTTACGGGATTCCCGCGTTATGTAGAGCCAGTCCTTAGAATTATGCCAGTTGCTGGTTTTGAAAAGAGATCACTTTCGCAGCGCCTTGACATAGAGGAGAGAAGTTGGTTGCTTTGGTTGTGAATTTGATGGCTGCCTTACTCCATGAGATCAGCAGTTTTTTTGCAAGCTTTTTGTCGCCAATCTAGCTGGCATCATCAGTGCGCAGTGGTGTGGAAAAATTACTTTGGATCAAAAATAGTCTTCTGTGTAGCTTTAATGGTCCTTGTTGCAAGTTTGCGTCGGTGAAGTCCGAAGTGGTACAGTGTTGGCATATCGAGCGCACTTGGTCCTTAGTTTACACAACCATCTGGATTCCAGAGCGATGTTCCGGATTAATGAAATGTTGAGGTATTTTTCAGCACACAATCGTTTGACTAGTACAAATAAATATTCTCAATATTTTTCACTTGCTGTCTAATGCCGTTTGTATGTCAATCAGTTCACACAATCTGAACGTTATAGCTGAACATGCTGTTGGATGAAATGCATTCAAGTTGTAAATGGAGTAAAATTTACTTCGCTGGGTACGACAACTGTTAAGTGCAACCTTAGTTTGTGAATGTTTGCTTAACTCTATTTTTGAGACTTTAGCCTTTCGGCAGTATTAGACAGGGTTTTCCTTTATACTCAAAGACTGTTTGGTATTGTAGCGCGCTTTCGTCCTATGCTTCTGCCAGGTCAGTTTGTCCTAATTGATTGCGGTGTTCAGCTGACTGAGCTTGAATGCTATAGGCTCGGCAGCTTAATGACTACCTTTTGGCAACAGCTGGCGGAATACGGAAGTCAAGAAAAGTCTACAGTGATGATCTGTTCTCGCAGTATCTTTTGGGACTCCTGCTTCTTACCATTTGTAGCCAGTTGTAGTCCTTCTTGCACAAGCCATTATCCAAAAACGAAAGTGTGAGCTGAGAGGCTTGACCAGTTTTAGACAGGCTGGCTTTACTTGACGATCACCAGTAGCTTAATGACAGACGGATTGTGTCGCGGGAGGACTAATATAGCTTCAGAGGATTGGTACATCAATGGCTGTGCATGTCGTGCTGTTTGCAAACGCTTTTGGTTAGCGGAAAGTCTTAAACCATATCGAATTTAGACTTCGAGAGACGACTTTACCTCCACTTGGTGTTTTGGGGTAAAACGAGCTGTATATGCCCTTTACATGTTCATGTTCGCGGGTCATTTATCCATGTACTAGGTGAGTATGTGACTCGAATTTAGGCATTTTAAGCTAGTATGGTTAATTTTTGAAGGCCCTGTAGAAGTTCAATTCTAAGAATTCTTTAGGCCAACAATAAGCGTATGTAATAATAGATTTAGAGCTTACTATCTCTTGGTCTGTGCAGATCAGTGGCACTCTTGTACTCTAGTTCGTGACTTCAATTCTTTCATCCCCACCAGGGACGGATGTGGCTGAGTCCGGCTGTGTTCGGACATTTTATCCACCACCTGAAAATGCTTGCTGGAGGGAAGTTGGTTGTCGCCTTGGAGGTAAGCAACTATGTTGCTGTTTATTAGCTATACGTCCTCATCTGGCTCTGTGGGCCATATTGTCGAGTAGAAACCATGGTTTGTTTTCTGTTAAAAATTCCGTTACATCTAATCAATGAGTGCACAAGAAATTTGAGGTGGATGATGCATAAAGAAAAATTCAAACGGATTATTCAAGATTCGGTTCCCCTTCACTCACTTAATTCTTTTCTTGGTACGGCCTTGAGTCGCTGCCACAAGCTTGCAGTTAGTCGCTTAGTTAGTCACTCGGACGACACATCGTGAAAATAAGCGATATTATCAAGTCAAATTCAAAGTGAAAAAGGTATTCATTTCGCAATGTTCCTGCTTTTTAAGCAAGTTTGCTCAATGATAATGCGTAAACCACATGCCTGTAGTTCTTACGAGATTTCGACGAACGTAGTATAATGTGTAATATTTCATTTATTCATCATGCTTACAGGGAGGATATTATGTGGACAGTTTAGCCGAGAGTTCAGTGCACGTATTGAAGACTCTCCTGGGCGACCAACCTGCACCCCTACGACTCTCCTGTCCGCCGTGCAAAAGGTTGGTTGTGTTATCGATTGATGCCAATTGTGAAAGTTATCTGCGAGAACCATTTAACTTTGGACGAGCTTGTTATATACTTCAGTAATTCATAAATGCCAATCGGGTCTCTGAAAATCCTGGGAGGGGGCTGAACCTTAGGCTAAGGAGAATGTTTTATTCCGTCTCGTTGATACAGGCTTGTCATTCATCCAAAACTGACCGAGACTTATGCTGCAGTTTACCATTTCAACGCTGAGTCATCCCTCAAAGCTTCTTTGCCTCTATTGAGCGATGTTTCGTTTTTAAATAAAGGAATAGGCGAATTCCTTATGGTTTATCTGTCCGTTGGTCCATTTTAAGTTCGCTGGGAACTCGCAGAAGTCGATATCCCAGAGTAAGATTAACTTTTACATGGGTTCAACGATGAGTTCTGCGAGAAATTCTACGGTGGTGTTTATCGTATGCAGTTGGATCAGTAAGGATTGTTACTATTGCGTGAAATCTATCCCAGCCTATCGAACGCTGTAATTAGCGTTGTTCCAAAGGCACTTTTATGTGTTAGTAAACAAAGTGAGATGTATCACGGAATAGAATATCTACATGGTAACGCCAATGCAGCGCGTTGAACGCTACAGCATAGGTGATAAAAACAGAGTCAATGATGATAACCTACCACAGATCCACTTTGTATAACTTCCGGCCTTGAACCATTACGTTGTAATGCTGACGGAGGCTAATCCTACTCGACTAAACTTATTTGATATAGTTGTTATTCTCAACCCATTTCGTGTCCATAGGAGAGATGTGTATGACTGATCAACTACGAAGACTAGGCTTATGACGTGCGTCAAGCTTTTGAGAACTCGCAAAATGTCAGCCAGTTCACCACCAGTTTTTGAAAAAAACGTATTGGTAACCGATGAGACTGTCATAAGAACTAGTGACTAAAAAACCCGTCCTTCAGCTCATTGATAAACTTCGAGAACCTCAAGTGAAAAACGCTTCTTCCAAAGTTAAGCAGACGAAGGAGAAGCCAGTTCTTCGTAAAGTGCATCTAGCCTAACAAGCTATCTTTTGCCGAATGCCGTTAAAACAGCTTACCTGTGTCTGGCTCTAAAAATGAGTTGATTCTTTTCAACTGTCTGTGGTCTATGCCTTCCGGTGCGCTGTTATCCTACCTCATCGAAGTGTGCCCGATTTTTACTTGTTTTGCAGTTCACTGTGGCGGAGAAACATTCAGTGGTGGTCGTCATCAACTTTGCTAATGACCCTTCCAATCTGCAATTCGTGTTAGGTATTAATGAATTCCTAGAGCACCATAAGGTCAGAATTTTCGGTTTTGTGTGTGCTAGGAGAAAAACGAGGGTGATCGTCAAGGTCATCCACCGGAAGTACTTCGGTGTTTGTTTCATCCTCAGTGCACTCCAACCGGTATTGTTCCGCACGGTGGCATAATGGGCTATGTTCTAAGCTTATTCTACTCCAGACAACTGTCTGGAATCCCACGGTCTCGCGAAGGCTTATTACTAATGGTTTTCACAGCTCATCCAAATTAAACGATTTTTCAAGCACTTGAAAGAGTAGGTTATGCCATCATTGAGTGATTGAAGCACGCTTGTCGTATTTGGTGGAGGGTGCTCAATGACGACGCTAGACAGCGAAGCCAACAGTGTGAACTCGTGAAGTTACTCCTTAGCAAAAGTGGATGTCTGCTTCTGATCCTTAAGTGGACATGAAACCTAATGGCCCCCTTGGCGGTACGGTACATCTCACCTGGGATTTTTGCCTGCCCTGTGTACAAAACGTGGTTCTGGGTTGAATTTCTCAAAGCATGGACGCCTTTTAGCTTTGCCGTCAATAATCAGAGGACGCTATCATTGCTCCCATGCGCGTCGCAACACAGACCGACGGGGTGCGCGCTTTCACTTTCTTAGCCTGTTTGTTTTCAGACCCATGAACCATGGTCCTATGAAAATAAATGAACATTGCCCATCGCAGGTGGCTATCTTGTTAGTTGTCAGTCGACGGAATAATTCAATTCCGTCGAAAACTGCCCATGGCCCTAGTGCTGTAAACTTCAACTTTGTTACTGAGTGTTGTTGCTGCATTTCTCAGAGTTTCCTCATCGGTCGAACCATCCTATTCAGTTAGTCTTTTGCTTGAAATTCCTTGTCTAGTCTTGAGCCTCTGCGTCCAACCCTTACTGTTTGCAGAACTTTTGTGGATCCTTAACATTCGTGGTGGATATTAAATAGCATGTACTCACACATTTGCACATTTGTGCAAAAGTTCCTCTCGAAAGATTGTATTTTATGACAACCTCCGCCGTGTTGATGAATTTTGGTGTCCCGTTGTTTCTTATAGCTGGTAAAGATGATAAAATAGGTGCTGCCTTATCTTAGTACACTACTCAACTTTGTTTCGCGTGAGATGTGGTCTGGCTTGAAAACAGACATTCACATCTGCTTACCTGTGAACGACTCATGCGTGCGTTCCGCTTTCGGCGATATGGCGATCACAACGGGAGTGATACAACTGAGATACAACTATACTGCTTCCCAAACCGTTTGTTGCGCGTGCGGTCACCTTTAATTTCATGATTACTTTCCCCAGTTACTAACCTTTCTGGGTTTCGTACCTCGCGTGCGTGAGATCTACCAATCGTAACAGCCCTATGCACGCACAGTCGATGGAACAAGGTTTGCTGCAGAGGTCCCCCACCCGCCGAAACAGACGCCTGATGCCCTAAGTAAGGACAGTCTTGAGGTGCAAGATATCGGACTGCGAGCAGCGGTATGACGGAGATTGCGATTGAAAATTTGTTGGGAAGATCGCAGGTGCCCGAGGGAAGAGGCTGCCAGTATAGGACGAATGACAGTTTAACGAGCTGACAACAAGACTCAGTACTTCTGAGGCTGCTGAATTTGACCCGGGCAATCAAGCTATCCGTCGTGACGGCTAACGGTGTTATTTTGTTAAGTTTAATCGAGACGTACAGCTTGTTGTACACTGCTGTATTACTACGGTAAACAATGATCACATGTTTCAATGATTCTTCGCATTTGGTTTGCTCTGGGTTGCAGGACATCTGAGACTTTCGATTCAGTCTACTTCTCCAGAATACTCACCCTTCACCTAAGTTTCACATTCGTTTTGGCTTCAGTCGTACCGATGGCAAGTCTCCGGATTCCTGAGTTATAGCGTTCACACTCCAACCCCAGAGTCTGAGGTTGAATTCCAGTTGGGTCAGGTCAGATTTGCACTGCTGCTGGTATCTGACAAGGACAAACAGTTGAACAATGCTGACTAGTCTGTCGTCAGAGGTTGATCTATGTACGTTTTATAGGTAACCCAACTTTATCCAGCTGGTCTTAATTAGGCTGAAAAGTTCGTCTCCGATCATGGTTGATACCCAGACGACGATGACGACTTCTTACATCCATTTCCTTGTGGCATGTCGTCAGTACCAATAGTGAAGACATTGAAAAGAAGTGCTTTTTCACTTGAATTAGTGTTAGGTGAATTAACAACGAAATTTTCCGGCTATTTTCAGTACGCGGCGCACAATCGATGCATGTTCCACAGCGCTACGTGCTCACTGGAAATCACTGTGGGTCTGTGGCCCTACAAAGATAGTTCCTCGTCCAGACCTGTCGCACTTCCCGCTGATGTCTTGGTGAGTTTTTTCTTTACCCAGGTGGGTTAGTAGCTTCATTAGTGGTCTTTGTGCCACTTTTTTGAAATTCCACTGACCTAAATCCCCAGCCAGTCTTTTGACAAAGGAGAAAATATTTCGGTCCCTAGACTCCATATGTACTACTTCCATTAGAGTATCTTGCGATAATAATGTCCCAGTGGACTGAAGTTCTGCGTGTTACCAGCAGAGTCCAGAATGAAACCAAGGTTGATAGAAGGACCCTGAACTAATGCCGGCTCATTCTAGTCAGAGCTTATGGTTAACAGTGAATGCAAATTGACAGTGTATGAATAGCATCATACTAATGTTTGGTAGGCATTCTGCCTCTTTTTCTCTCTCTAGGCCGATTGTCAAGCGCGTTGTTTGGCCTGATGCCAATCCTCTACTGCCGGATCAAGTCAAACAACATGTTCACCACATCATGAACGAGTATATTTCAGTACCACTTCCCTCACCTTCTTGTCATTTGGTTCTACTACTGGTTTGTAAGGATGTGTTCTCTACCAAACCAACAAGAGAATGGACTGGTGCCAGTAACAGCTCTACTCAAGGAATGCAGCATGTAACGCCCAGTACCGCGTGGTCTGAGCAGTAAGTCCGTGTTCCGACACTAGGTGGTTCTACTCTTCTTACACGAAACTAAAGTGAGGCAACTTTTTCATGGCAAGTGGATTTCCGTTGGCTGTGCCTTTTGGGTCCATCTGGTCGCTTTTAATATGGGCCCTTATTCACAGCCGCGTCGAAAACAAGACCGAATGCATCAACTTGAAAATTATAAGATAGAGTCACTTCAGTAGAGATCATACTCTAAACTACTGAGTGTTATAGGTTGAGTCCAGGAGTAATACGTTGCTTACTTCATAACATACTATGGGCAATAATTTCCTCTACCACCGAACACTGGTTGCTGGCTAACCGACACACTGTAGACAAGACAATTCTACTCACAGGTGCACGTAGGAACTCCGGTGTATCCAATTCAGGCTAACCCTACTGGAAGGGCATGACACAGGGGTTCTATCACACAACACCGCACAACAACTAGCTACGATTCTCCACTGGTATGTAAATCTCTTTGTGGCTTGTGTGTAATTGGTGTTTGGGACCACAATGGAACATCACTTCATCCGTCTACGTCAGCTGATAGCAGCATTATGCAGATCGCGGTGAGTCACATATCCCAAAATGCATGATCTAACGCGTAAATATCACTACCGATTAAGATAAACGGAGAACATCGGTACTATGCCTGTCTATCAGCGCCAAACCGCAATCGCTGGTTGAGTCCACAGTGGAATTGGAGTGTTAGTGATACAGCTGATATGACATACATAGTCTCACGACAGTAGGTACTAAATCACTGGTTTTCTGTGACAAAACAAACTTGATTCAGTTAGCAAATACCGGATAATGAAATGGAGGTGCATTATGACAACGGACACAAGGAGAATGTCGGTTGCTCAGGGTTCTGGTTGACGGAACCTAAAAAGTGACCATAGAAGGGGCTTATGTTGCTATCAGATTTGAAAAAAAGGTAAAAGAATAAGCCAGCAGGTTGCGGTTTAATTTGTACAGATCGCTGGACTTTCATTAGGCAAAAGATAGGCAGCCCTCCAATGATTTACTCCGCGAAATTTGTGTTGCTGCCTCCCACCGGAAACAGATACTCGATGTTGAGCTGTCATTTTCGGGAGGAGACCGCAACCCAACTTCGAGTGCACTGGACAACTGAACGTGTACAAATTACAGTCAATAGACTCAAAACTCGAACGCCCTTGTGTTGGCTGTAGTCATGATCTTCCTGCCGAATAAGTCAGACGAGACATAGCGAGTGAATGGGTGAAAAAGCCAGCAAACTGACTCGGGCAAGCTCAGTGATATCCACATGCTTGGATCGAAGGACGGAATTCTGATATGCGAATCTACCATTAAAAAAATTGGCGTTTGCAGTGCATCCAGCTGGAAAATCACCAGATAAGCATCAAAAGCAGATGTTTTGCGGTAGCAGCAGAGACAAACGAGTTTTACAGAAGCGTTTTCATCGTGCACATGCTACTCTACAAACTGCGATATTCGAATGTTGACTATTCGTAACATATCCCTCCAGTACGCAGAGATGAGGGAGAACAGACGGGTCATTACGAACAACGACAAGGGGACTACTGGCAAACTGGTACTTGTGTCAAATAATGCTAGTTCCACGCAAGACTTAGCGCACCAGTTTACAGGTGTCCGGTGAATTCTGCTGGGCATGACTCACCGCAGGTTGCGGCATAGTAGGATATGATTATGCCTCTACAGAATTTGGGAACATTCGAGATATTCCCACATAAACAGAAACCCCATCGATTCATTGAATGATAAAACCTGTGAAAAATCGTGTGGGAAGTTCTAAGTGGTGGCCAACCTTAAATATGCAGAGAGGGGATTGCAACTCCAAATAGTAACCAGAGTATTTCGGTGCATGTTCTGCTCCACTGCCACGTCAAACAACTGCCATTTGCCTTAGCGCTAGTTGAATAAATGGTGTGGTGAACCACTCAGATGAGCGGATCACAAAATAATTTCGATTCACCATTTATGATCTACTTTACTTTACTTGTGGTAGTTGAGAGCACCCTAAAAACTGAAGTCTGATGAACCTACCATGTATGCGGTGAATATACACTGCACACCTAGAAAACCGTATCAACTAGTATCTGCAGCCAACCGGGTTCCGCTAACCAGCAGTCTGCTGTCAGACAAAACTTAGTGTCGTTTGCAAAGCGTTCTACGTGCAGTATGAAAGGGTGGAAAACATTGAGCGTGAAACAAAAAATCTGATCATGTCGGCGACTTGATGAACAACTTATAACGTTCATTTGCAAACAAATTTGTTTTTTCGAGAGACTCACCTGGAACCCAGCTAAATCTCTAGTTTGTGATGTTTCCAGGCAACTGAATGTGCTGCACCAGGCTGCCTCATGTTTCAGTTGCTACGATATTCGAGATATCGCGATACATGTATATTCGTAATGCACTACTCATAAGGTTGCCTGGAAACATCACAAACGAGAGATTCAGCTTGGTTCCAGGTGAGTCTCTCGCAAAACCAAATTTGTTTGCAAATGAGTGTATTTCGCTAATTTCGTGCAATTTGGTTTCAAGTAGAACATAAGGTTGACGGAAGCTCGGGAACTGCGCCTACCTGATGAGCCCCAAGAAGAGCGAAACCGGTCGTGGGCTGTCGAAGAATTTTCAGCAACCAACATTACGAACTTATAACGTTTGTCACAAGCATCATATAAAACGCACCATTGGAGGTAAAACTTGTTCGACTAACTTTGTATTACAATAAACTCCTGCGGATACCGATGGAGAACGGTCGTTCCACAAAAGAGAACACAATTGATGCCGTCATCAGCGAGCGCTTCTGAATAATTTAATGAACGAAAGTGCAGCATTTAGGTCTAGTTCATAATTCTGGAGAAAGAATTTCGGAGGCCGTTGCCACCATAAATGTGAAAAAACGTGGGGCTGACCAGAACTGGTCGACTCGGGGAAGTAATCTCTGCGGGACAGCAGACCTAGGAGTAAGGTGCTCTAAACCCATTATTTCAAGGCAGACATAAGAAAATTTTTTGGCTGTCGTGACTACTTCAGACAACGTGTTGAGGGTGAGAAGGTGACTGGGGGTGCATTAAATGTCAGGCGATGGAAGCAGTGGGATCACTTGAGAGACATCCTCATAAAACCTTTATTTAGATAATAACATTAACTTTTTTTGAGACCATTATAGGGCACTATACTGTACACACTAAAATATCCGAACGCATGCGCTCAATCACACTAATTTAATGCGAGTCATCCGACTGTTTGGGATTGCACAAAGCCTAAATTCTCATCATACGTGTCAAGTGCTACATTTGATAAACAACGATCTTCGGGCATATACAAATCGGCATTTAAAAAAGAAAAAGAAGGTAGAAAATTGGTCCGACGAGGCGGATTTGAACCACCGACCTAAGGATAGCTGTCACGCACTACAGTCCTCCGCTCTACCAGCTGAGCTATCGTCGGACGCCGAGCGATTCGCTAGACTGACAGCTAAACCTCTCTGCGATCGATGTTTACGCTTTGCACTTTGATCCGTTTCTCCGGCGTATTTGGCAGCCGGTAAACTTTGAGGCCTGATGTTACCATAGCCTACAGTGAGAATTGTCTTTGTGGTTATTTGCAATGATGCTCAACTTGTATACAATATATACACCAACATACCATCAGATAGGTGTCCGGAGGGGCATTATCAGACATCTGTATGGTTTGTCCACTTGGTTGACTTTGAGAGCCTAAATGGATCCCTCCAAAATAAGCTGAGCTGACCTCTATGGGGATCTCGCTCGTCGATAGTTTCATGGAATTCGATGTGTTGGCCGTTGTAAGGATGTCGGTAGATGGGGACAGGACTCTTCAAGGAAGATTGGTGAAACTCTAGAAGGTGATCTCAACCAACGGTTGAAGGGGACTTTCGGGCACTTCAGGGCAGCTGATCTATATTCGTTTTGTAAGTCCTAGTCTGTGCCGAGTGACAAGACAAAGTTTGAACACGGCGGTATAGTGGCATAGTCTGATCCGTATTTATTACCAGTTTCTGCTCAACGGTGGGGCGCACAGTCCTCAACCGTCGGGCATCTACTGGGGTGCATCCTATATGATGCAGTGAGACTGTCACTGGAGAGCCGGGTAAATGGACGCCTTCTGGGGTACTGGAAACGTCTGTTAAATAGCACGAGTAGATTGAAGTCTGCGAAGTTGTTCATGCGATCACCGTTTTTCACAGCGCTGTCCCAAGCCGAAGTTCTGAAGCACCAACAATCCTGAGCAGCGGACTTTCCCATTGCGTCCGTTGTCATAACACCCCTCCAATTCAGTATCCGGTATTTGTTAACTGAATCAAGTTTGTTTCCAGTGATTTAGTATCTACCGTCGTGAGACCATGTATGTCATATCAGCTGTATCACCAACACTCCAATTCCACTGTGGACTCAACCAGCGATTGCGGTTTGGCGCTGGTAGACAGGCATAGTATTGATGTTCTCCGTTTATCTTAATCGGTAGTGATATTTGCTCGTTAGATCATGTATTTTGGGATATGTGACTCACTGCGGTCTCCATAATGCTGCTATGATTTGGCACAGGTGGGCGATGCGACGTTCGAGTTTGGTTTCCTGATATCGTGGGAGGAAGACTATTAGTTAGAAGCCATGAGGAGATTTATGTACCTACGTAGAACCGTCAATTGCTTCCTATCGAGCACCTCAAATGAAGAGATACGCGTAAAAGTTGGTCCGACGAGGCGGATTTGAACCACCGACCTAAGGATATCTGTCATGTATTACAGTCCTCCGTTCTACCAGCTGAGCTATCGTCGGACCTCGAGCGATTCGCTAGGCTGACAGTTAAACCTCTCCACGATCGATGTTTGTGCTGTGTACTTTAATCCGTTTCTCTGTCACATTTGATAGCCAGTAGATTTTTAGGCTTAGCCTGTATGTAGTCTACAGTGGGAATAGCTTGCTTCCTTGCATTATGTGTCGATTCTCATGCTTGAATAATATGGTAGCTGATTTTGTTAGCATTCATTATGATGTCTTTTTATACTGTCATATATATATATCCACGGAGGTGTATCACTATGTGTGTGATACGCTTCTCCGATTAGTTCTCTTTTCGATGGATTAAACGCGAGCGTTTAAAATAAATTAAACTTCACTTTTCTGAGATGGTGCCCGATCTTAGTATGAGTTTCCTCTCTCTTCTTCTTAATCCACATCAGTAACATCATAAAAGGGGGTACGAAATGTAAAAACGATGTTTCTTCGTACACATCTCACACATAGTCAATACCAGTAGGTGAACGGGGTGGACTGACTTTATAATAGGTTCTATAACAGGATCAATGATAGATTCTGCGCCACCCGCATCATTGTGTGTACTTTTGTATATTAGCTACTTACTTTACTTACTTACCTACCTACTCACTCACTTAGTTGCTTGTTTACTTACTCACCTACTTACTTACTTTGATAAGTGGCTTTTAGGAGTACTTGATGTTATGATCTTGGCATTTCACTTCGCAAATTCTATCTGGACTGTCTAGGCAATGGGCCTGTAAACTACGGTACCTATCCGGATTCCGGCAGAGCCAGCATGTGTTAATTACGTACACGGGGTTGCAACCGAAGGGGGGTGTCTTCAACGAAGGACGAACAGACAGAATAGTCTTTAGTGAGTAACTGCTGGTGCAGATGTGAATATATCTGGTGTGATGCGAGATAAATCTTCATTTGACTTATTCTGCATTAAGTTTTCCTACCTTTACAAGTTGCATTTATCTTCATCAAAAACGTGGAACATGATGAAACTTTTTCGGACAGAAAGCATATTGGTTGCATACAAGCATTTGGTGCTACTGTGAACCAGCTAAGTTTGAAGCACTTGCAAAAACTGCAGAAGTGCGGTTGCAGTCTTCTGGAAGTAAAGTGAGCAGCACCGGGCGAGACTTCAGTTTTTGCCACAAGGTTCGTGCAAGCAGTTTGCTGTAGTTGCTAATCAATCAAATGAAATTCTTCTGGTAGAAAATTGTTAAACGCCTTAGTCTGTTAGGTCACCTTTCAAGTGACAACAACCCATCCCTGCTGCGCCTCGATCGTATGCATCTGCTGAGTAATGCCATTTCCTGAACTGACAGTCTTTTCGCTTTAGATATATTGGTACCCTTTGCGACTTCTACTCTGTTTTCTGTACACCGTTTTGTGTATACTATGTGTATTTCTGTTTTATCGCTCAAAGCACTATCCCTGCTTTCCCATCACCAGTAGTATGCCAACCGTCAGTTTGTACCTCGTCATTCTAATCCAGTAATCTCATCAGCAGCGCCGCATCCGTTCGTATGTTTTTTTTCATTATATCTGGTAGGAGTTTGCGTTGCTTACAGGTAGTGCAGAAAACCACCACATTCAGTTTACCGGAATTTTTGTGCCGCTCATTTGCAAGAATGTTAACCGGGTGTGCTTTCCCTGGAGACTATGGAAGCTCATTTTTTCTTGTTCTGCTGTCCTCGTGTAGCACGATATTGAAGATAATTTCCTCTTTTCTCTCACCTGCTGTAGGTCACTCTGGCTTGTCGGCCATGCGCTTTTAGTGAAACGTACTTAAATGTTTTGTATTTTCAGCTTCTCACAATGCACTTCTCATCATTTCAGGTTAATACAAAAACTTGGTAGCCGGTTTCACATTCACTTCTTTCGGAGTGATCGGTCGTGCTCAGCCACTTCCGTGAGTTTGCTTCATAGGATTACCACATTTTGTGATTGATATGCTTACCCTTTTTAAGCGGGGCTTCTCAATCTTTTGCAGCATGATAGTTCTTTTTCGTTTTTAAAAGGGACTGCAGTAATAAGACCTTAGAATTCCATGGTGAAACAGGCGGGATCATTAATTCGAGCGACTGGTGATATTTCATTTTGGAAACAGCCTCATGCTTCCCGCTAGCTGCTCTCAGGTAAGTCGCTGTTTCACAGTGGTTACGTTCGCCCATCAAGCGCTCTCACTTTTAAATTTCCGCTGTCAAGCGAATTTCTAGAGTAGGCTTCAGTGTAGTTTGTACCAAGTTGGCTTTTCGTATTTCAAGCAAAATCCTGCTTAAAATGCCTGTTTGCTGACAATGCAAGTTGTTATGGGTTAAGTGAATCAATCGAACGACTTTATAAAAGGAAAGATCGAATTTTAGCAACACTAACCGAATCCGACTAAGTTTGCATGTACTTAGCAACGGATATTTGGATTTCAACGGAGGTGAGAACAACTCAGTTGTGGAATGATGTTATTGAGTGCAATTTCCATGGCCGCACATGTAAAATATGATAATGTGTCTGCTGGTGCCGTACAGTTAAAATTCGGTCATGTGATATGAACTAGCGTTTTCTCTCTTACTCTATTCTGCTGCTACATTGCTCGGTATAGGAGAAGGCGTTCTCAGTGAACACGAAATTCTCAACTTTCGGAAGGTACCCGCCTGTGTGTGTCACCATACACAGATCCATTACATTAGTTCACCACTGTTACTGACTATTCCATCAAACGTATTAGTGCCACAAAATTATTTGTTCACCTACTCGGAGTTCATTGTTTGAACATTTCTCTCCAAACTTCTGGCTACTTATTATAGTGGAGTAGTGCCGAAGGTTCAACTCGCTTACTGTACCAGCTACCTCGGAATATGCGCTCTGACGATCGGCAAATGAATCTAAAGGTAATTGTGTGGCATATATATAGGAAGAAACCATAGAAGGTTTGTCCGGAGCTGAATGTGGTGCTGCACGCAAGTCCCTAGCGCCGATATAAACCCGAGTGAATAAGATCGACGGGCAAACGCGCAGAGGCCTGTGGCATGCCACCAACCGATCTAAACATAATGGCATAAGGGTGGGCACCGGCACCAAATACTTGCTCATCATCGAAGTATCGACGTTACCCGTCAACTCCTCTGCGTTTGAGTTTCATATCCCTCAGTATAGCACCATGTAAGCTTTACCGGGAGACACCCATTACAATACCACCTTGGTGGCAATGGATAACTAAACGTACGTTTAACGATGCTGTCATTCGTAAGATGACAACATTGAAAAATGGAACAAAATTACTTGTGTTACGGTAGGCTACGTATATCAGGTGAACCTGTGAGTATACTGGTGACCCACAAGGCCGATCCGGCCAAGACACGTGCGTCCGTATGCTGCACAAAACACCCACTCTGGTAAGTTATCAGGCTATATTTCACTATGTCAGTGGGTGACCTTTTTCGAAACTTTTAAACCAGATGTAATTCTAGGAATGGTGTCATGGACCCAAGAACACGTTTTCAGGATGAATTCAGTTCAAACACCCTCTTTCACCGTAAAATATTTAAGACAGCGTAAGATGCAGAATATTGTGCAACTTGCAGCAATTACATAAGTCTAAAACAACGTCTTTCTGAACACAGAGAAAAGGCTTGAAACGATTATTTATCTTGGCCCCAAGGAACTTTAGTCTCTCTGGCTGATTGTTTGATGTTAAGAACCGCAAAGATAAAATGAGTTCAAATATGTCCTGTGTCGATTAGGTGCCTGGCGATAAGTGTGTTGAACCTGGATTCGTTCAGAGTTGATTTAGAGTCTGCTCACGTCGTTCGGAGTTTTTTTGGGCACGTGCCCTTTTGCTCACTTCTCATACCTTCTGTGAGCTCTACCCATGTATATCACCATACCTACAGATGAGCTGTTAAATGGGATGGGTCGTAGATAAAACTGATGTCAGTATTCTGACTGTCGGCATCGGTATAGCCCGTGTATAGGCTTTTGCACACAACTATGCTGCATTGCAAGTCCGGTGCAGGGAATCGTTTAGTGTCCGTTTAGATAGGCCAATAGCACGATCACCAGTGTAAGGAACATTGATATGAATGTTTTTTTCCGGTACTGTGGGTGCCACTTTCGGTTCATCACTCGGAGGGAGGTGCTTTTCGGTAGGGCAGTGCATCTTTGAGCAATCTGATTTCCTCGGCGACTGTATCCCAGGTGCAAATCCTTCTAGCCGTATGGACAAAAGCAGCATTTCACGTTTGTACCGTAATGGATAGAAAGCAGTACAATTCAGATACTGTCCAGTCCACTCAGGTTTCCGATATACGGAACGAGGCAAAATGCCGTTGATTTTTCTCGCGACCAAGACGTTCAAAAATGGAGGTTTGTTGTCTTGCTTCAATGTACAGATGAATGGAGTGTTCTGCTGGGGAGTGTTAAAAGAGTTAAACAGTGTTCCAAGCACTTAGAAATATTTAAGGATCACTATAAAAATGCCCTGGATTTATTGAATGGTCTAGTTGTTTCAGACTTATATAGACGCTGCGGGCTGCACTGTATTCAGTGTCTCTTGCGGCAGGACGGAGAGCAGAAATGGACTTCATCTCAATACCTTTCTGTTCTCACTGCTATGTTCAGTGCTTCTATTTCCGTTTCTCAGTGACAACGGAACCGGTATCCTTCAAAACCATGGTTCGGCTTCTTCTTGAGTGATCTGGACGGGCTCGTTAATCTGAATATCCGAGCTTGCATAAATGGGTCTCTGTTTTCGAATGAAGCAACCGTTCTATGTGAACCGAGTGCGATCACTACTGAGGTGGCTACTGGTGGTCTGTTACCATCCCGGGTAATCGTCGTGACTGTGGCAACTTTCGCCACATTTTTTCGTCGTGAGAAATTAGCCCGACGAGGATGATTGATACCATCGATCTATAAATAACCGTTCACTACTGTCCTCTCCTTAGAGAAGTAAGAATGCCCTTTTTAAGAAGTGCGATAAAGCCTCGTTAACATTAGATTTCACAGGATTCGTGGATAGTGGCGCACCAGTGAAACAAGTGGAATTGCTGTGATTGACGACAACCGCGACCACCAAGTTTGCAAACTGTCTAGCCTCTCTGATCTCAACTACTAATTTTATGCTTCGAATTTCACATTGCACATTCGCTTATGCTTCACATGTGAAATGTGTGCAGATAAAAGGAATGGCTTAAATGATACTATTTTGCAAACCTTGTCTTCTTTGCCGTAGTTATTCAGACCGATTCAGACACGATATTCGCGATTACTTTGGGTCAGTTTAACAGTATATTGATATCAGTTTGTAGTTAACCAGTTTTGCCTGCACTGTTTGCTAATTCAGACGAGACTCTTTCGGTAAGAGGAGGGGAAGATGTGAGCATTTTCATTCTTGTGTGAATAATGATATATCTAAAATTTTGAACCCATGTGCGACTGACTTTTTTCGTGAGTAGACGTGAATAGACTGATCTATCCGTATCAACCGATTTAGCTCGACTGGTTGACCAGTTCATAAAAAACAAACTCATGCACCCCCAGTGCTTATGCACTTTAGGTTGAATGCGTTCACGATCGAAATCATAAATGTTACTTTCTATTTTGCCCGGCGGCAGAAATCCTTCGGAAAAAGAGTGGCTGTGGAACATACTCGAAACACCTGCAGTAAACGGATCAAAATAAGCGCCGATTTGTCACGAGATGTAGTAACCCGTAGAAACTGCTGCCCATCGAAATTGGTTTGGAAGGCATCTTCTTCATATATTATTCCACCGGGCGTGTTTCCTTCCCCAATGGTGGAATCGTTCTATGGAAGAACTACCTGTGGATGCTCTTTTGAAACCTGTGGAAAACCGTGGTCTAAGGCATCACTTTCCAATACGCCGAATTTGAAGGCGGCGCTACAAAAACTGCTGGTCGATTTATTTCGAAGGAAGGTATGCCTTTTTGCTGGCCTAATTCTTTACCTTAAACGTGTGATGTTTTATTCCTTTATAATAGGAGGGGGCAATAGTTGTCTACTTGTAAGCACTTGGTTTTGTTTGACTGTCGCCTACACAGGGTTTTGACATGTCTTGCTTTACGACCGCATGTCGGACGTTTTGTGGAGGTAGTCGCGCGACAGCACCACTGAAAAGTTGTGTTTCGGGCATATCTATATTGTGTCATGCCGTCCGTCAGCTGATTGATTTCCTAGGTCTTGGGTTTGAGTCGGCTACTTTATTGTGCTTGACACAACATGCTTACCTTTTATGTCTTCATTCTCTCACTCTCCAGTTTTGGAAACCCGGTCAACTCCTGAGCCATGATGCATTTTGTTTTTAAGTGGAATTCTCTTTTCTTTTCCATAGTTTAGCCGAGTTTTTGCAGTCGGTCAGCAGCCAGACCCCTTCCAGATAATTGAAGCAATCACGGATATGTCACCCCAGGTGCTGGAGGAATATCGCACCAGTGTCTTCCGTACCCGAAATGGACGAACCTCGATGGGAAAGTTCAACATGATAGGCACAAACAACTTAAAGAACCAGACGGAAGATAATCCGAATGACTTTCAGGTCACAAATGGCGCCAGGAAAACGTTGAAAGGCCATAATGCCAGCAATACATATGAGAATTTGCCCACAGCTGACTGGAAGGAGGTGAGGGCATATAAAACTATCTTGAAAAGGGGGGAACTGCTTTCACACGTATATCTATTCCCCATTCACAACCAGTTCCTTTTTTAAATTCCAGTCGGGTTCTAGCAACTATTCAAACATGCGTCAAAGCGCCACGGAAATGTCTAAACTCTGCCGTCTGCTTGTCGTTGATTTATCGGGAATGAAAGAGCCATTTGAGGGGAAGCCTAGTGAAAAGATATTTGATTCCAGTGGACAGCTTCAGTGCGAGTGAGTTTGAATATAGCTCTTTCATCGGTTTTAGTTATTCACATGATGTGGTTGTGTAATGTGTAACGCTAATTTGACCTGTTCCTCACCAGTATCATAGTCTGTTAAGGATAGACGTGCACTACTCCATCGAAGACCTAAAACTCTTAGAGCCATCCAAAACCTCTCTCTTCTTGAGGCGCTATTGTTCTAGAAGCACACGTTTTGAGACACAGTGAGAGATTTATATTTGTCGCTGATGTGGACGACGAACAGCATGAAAGGAATATCCCTAAAGAGTAGTTTCAAATGGCTAAGGTCTCGCTGACTGGTTGTTTGTCTGTCTTGAAACTGTATCAACCTGGTTACTTTCTTACTTGACTTCATGAGGCTTTTGTGCCAGAAGCGAAACACTCCCTATTTAGCAAGCGTTTCCAAACGTTTTTCTACTCGTTTACCGGTGATGATATAGGACATTCATATTTCTGAAAATAGGTGACATAGAGGAACTACATTTTCTATGACGAGAGTTTTTGTCGTACGCTGTTAATCATACGCATGAGTGGTCAGAAGTTGGAATTTTCATCATGATATAGCAGATCCATGAAAAGATACTTTCCAGCCCAGTAATTGGGTCACTCCTGCTTAAAAGCACCGCCCGGGAAGCATTTCTCTCTCATAATACAAGTTATTTAGAAATTAAGCAGTTTCATCCTTTATTGGGAAGTATTATCATTTCGGAATGCTCTTCTGGGGGGGGAGGGGCTACTTCTTATTCCGGGGGGCTCACGTTAATGGTACTGGTTTTCCAGCAAACATTATGAGCTTTTGTCAGGTCGAGAACAGCAACCTTTTCAACGAAACACGCAACCTAAATTATCTTGAGCGTCATCGACTGCTGAGACATACTTATTTCTCAACAGGGGTCGATGTTGCGGAGTGTAGGTAGTTCCACTTGAACAAGTGGGGCATAACCAGACCAGGAAATGAAGCCACAACGGAACTCTGATTCCAGGATGACTAACCAAATTACGCAAAATCCATCTTGGCATCAACCAATTTCCTTAGAGTTATTAGATACTGTTCAAAAACTATATAATCACATGCATTTACCCACTCAAACCCGCACTGACGGTATCACCTTGGCCGGTGATGAAACGTTTTGGACTCCAGCTGCCAAGCTCGGCGAACGGACCGAGCGGTTGTAGAACACAAATTTGATTTTCACATGTGGTTCCTTGTTCCAGTCCATGTTTGTCGGTCCGTTAGATAATTTGGAACCGCTGTAAACACTGCTTAGGCTGGTATCCCTTTCAGGATTTGTCTGGTACGCTGAGATGTGCCGATGTACCTCTGCCTCAGATAAATGATACCATAAGTTCAAGGCGCGTGTGGAATCATCTAAACACAGCGTGATGTAAATTGGGGTGAACAAAATCGTAAAATTGACAGAAAACATCCCACTGAGAGCCGCTATTGTCAGAACATTTGAGGAAACCAAGCGGTTGGATCCCATGGTGCACGACTGGGATGCACTGATGACTTGCGAACAGAAGGCTAACCATAATACTGACGCCAAAACGACCAGGTTGCTTTGTAGGACCTTCAGCCGCGCTGGAAATTGGATAACTAACGTTACGATTATGTCAGTCACGACTTTCCCTGACCGTTTATCACCCACGTCTCTCTAAATGTTGCTTCAATTGATGAGTCTGTTCACCCCGTGTTTGTGTTCCGTAATAGGAATTTGTGAATTCATCGTCAGTCTGTTTTCCATAAAACGAGGTGTCAGGATGAATACACTGTGCACGCACTGAGTGAGAGTCAGTTCTGCGAATTTTCTTCATACTGACCCTACGGTCGTCTGGGAATAAAAAAGGTGATGTGGAAAACGTCAGTATTTCCAGATGGCGTTATGCGAGGGTAAAAATCAAAGTATTCTCATTATGATCTTTCAGCTGTGATCAATTTGTGGTGGTTATATTTGCCAGAGTGTCTGCCAATAAACGACAGGATTAAGCGGATTAGCCACACACCTAGGTGACAGCATTGTCATATAAGTCCACTGAAGGTGACACATTGGCTACAGGCGTGCACCTAAAAGAGAGCTATCTCTTTGTATGCCATGAGGATGTTGGTGAAAACAACAAAACAACAAAGAGCCCGACGCGAATGGGGCACAGCATATGTGATACCAGCACGGTGACGTCTCAAGTGTGAATACTAGAAGTGCACTCCAACTCCAGCCCCAAATTCAGCGTAACTGTTAAAAGTAAGCGGATCTTCAGACACTTATCTGATATTTCAAATATCACGGTTTCGTAAGGTAGCTATCTATCTATCTATCTATCTATCTATCTATCTATCTATCTATCTATCTATCTATATATATATATATCTATCTATCTATCTATCTATCTATCTATCTATCTATCTATCTATCTATCTATCTATCTATCTATCTATCTGTCTATCTATCTATCTATCTATCTATCTATCTATCTATCTATCTATCTATCTATCTATCTATCTATCTATCTATCTATCTATCTATCTATCTATCTANTTCATCTGCCTGCTCCGCCCGTGTACTTTTGGTCGCCACATACTTTGCTCCTTCGTGCCCGCCATTCACCTTGCCGCAAAGGCCGCCCAGTCCGACGCTGGTATGCTAGCGTGTGCATGTGCATTACTGATCTACTTACCCATGCGTGTTCGTGCCCCATCTGCTGAACCTGTTGCATCGCCAATCAGAATCACGAGACTGGCCTCGGAAGGGCCGACGCAATTCGAGTTAACATTCCGCTCGCTGTTGTTTACTGTGCTGGTCGGTGACAGACTTGCGCATTTGTTGATTCCACGATCATGGATAAATG
Source organism: Opisthorchis felineus (assembly GCA_004794785.1). NCBI lineage: Eukaryota > Metazoa > Platyhelminthes > Trematoda > Opisthorchiida > Opisthorchiidae > Opisthorchis > Opisthorchis felineus. Next base: position 669,778 of record SJOL01006370.1, on the reverse strand, counting down.
AGGTTTATTGTGTATTTTTGCTTACCTCTGTGAAAATAGTACCGTAGACTTTCGGACTCAATTCGTCCTTCTGATATTCGGGACCTTCAAACCTATGCGTCACTCAAAGTTCCGTATCGGGAACCTCAACAAGGGATCTGGTATTACTGACTATGATAAAGGACAAAACGCTCACACCTATTTATTCTGAGCTAGTTGTCTCATTTTTCGGTCACTTCTAGTTGACTAACCTTGTTTAAATTACGCGAAAACTAACTGAATGCGTTGAATGCCGCTGAATGCTGCTGAAGTGTGATAATTCGGTTCCGTCGGTCTGACTGCTGCTGACTACATCTTCTTCGGATTCGTTGTTGCTTTCTCCGGACTGTGAACTGTCAGGTGCAGGGTATGCAAATTCCATTCCAGAGGTTGTAACAGTCCATTATTATCACGGATGCTGGTACCAGTACACTGGCAGTACGCGCGTGAGCACTACAACCGCGCATATCAAGATCACTGCTCGATAGGTTTGACTGTTGTCACCTGATTGGGGCGTAGTACTGACTGCTCGTTCAACATAGTTTGTACGGATGAGGAGCGGTCAATAAAGCGGAAATATTCGCAGGAGCTGTTGTTTCATTTAGCAGTGGCATTCGGATGATATGACATCTGCTGGGGTTGCTAAGGCACCAACGTATTATCTACGATGGAGCTCAGAGTTGATTGAAATTCACTGTGTGTCGTTACTGGGTTCATTCAGTTCAATTATTGGTCGCTACCCAAGGCGTATCCGCCGCAGGTACCAGTGAACGATAAGGTTGTCGTATACTTGAACCATTTCGGACACACCCGGAGATTCTGGATGGTTAAAACATCATAGCATGCATCATCTGCATATGCTGATTCATGCTATGGTGCTCTCTTGTGAAAGATGTTCTTTTTTAAGGGACAAATAACATCATTTCTCGTATGAGAATCGCTCTCGAAATGTACATAATCTTTTGGGGTATTTGAAATAGAGATCCCAGTAAATTACGGACAGATGGATATATTGGACCAAAGAAATAGCTAGAAGAATGACGCAGGAGGACTCAGCTTGAAACAGCTCAGTGCAAGAAACATATGAATATGCAAAGTTGACTGTGGTTAAGAGTACCTGCGAGGGTTCTAGCCGCTATGGTCAGTAGTGTGCACCATGAAGCTCTTGTGAACAAGTTGGCTCTCCCAACCGGGCGTTTTCAGGGACCGCGATGAGGATGTTTGTATATGCTGCGTAAGTGAATAGTAAAATGGATATTACGAAAATATAATAAACTACTTGAAAGATTTTAGTCCTTTGGTTCCGGTTCTATATAATGTTTTCTCTACCTTTTCAGTCTTTTCTGGTGTTCCGTCTTTCGGGGTAACTACGCCGAACAGTTAGCTGCTTGCTCTGCACTCCGACGGACGATCCAGCCTGCACATATGTCAGTTCGATCCAACAGACGTATCCGTCAAGTTCAGTGGCTACGAATACCTGTGGTGGATTCGAAAGCATCCACGAACAATTCGTCCTATAAAACGGTGAAGAAGGATTCGAGTGGGGCGAACTTAATAGCTGCGCTGTTGCACATCCTACTCCCTGCAGCCTATGAATACGCACCAGATGTGATCTGCCTGCGATTAGAAAAAGAGTGGATCGAAACTAACAACGTATGCCATTATTATTCAGTAGACTGTTTGATGCAGAAAATTAATCCCGCCATTCAGCGCTTGATGATGGTCGGAAGTATGGAGTTTTCGACATTACTGGCGAAAGCCGAGTATATTTATATTCATTTTTGATCAACTTCTTTCGAATTTCGTGATTGTGTCAGCGTAGCTGACAGCTTCAGGTAGATACAAAGTTCTATTATAAAATCCACATAACAGAAGAAAGGAAGAACTAGCGATTGAGGTAATGCAGCCACTGAACGTATAGACCCCACTGTAAAGACGCAGCTTTAGTTCGCGAAGAATACACCCAATGCACATAGGAATTCGATGCCCCGGTCATAGCAAGATTGACTATTTTTCCACTGTAGTTCTAATATAAATAAAGCGGTGGCTTCGCATGATTCGCTAGAACGCTAAACAGTCAGTGAGCGGAAGAGCCGCCTGCCTGTTCTAATAGGAGTTACGCGTTGGGCACCCCTAATTAGTAGGCTACCGCGATACTTAACGAGTCAAGTAGATTGCAAGGACAGCCTACCTACCAACAGTCACTTTAGACCGATTTCGTCCATCGTTAGATAGCTATCTGAAATGAGGAAGGGAGCGATATTAGGGGTCAGATACACATCGCGTTTCGTATCATGAGATTAAAGGTATCGACAAAAAGAAGAATATCAATCACCATGACGTGGATCTAAGACAAGAAATGGGCATCAGAACTTGAGTCAGCACTTGATGCCCATTCTTTCGCCAAGGCCGTCTATGGCTTGGCTACACTTTTGTCTGAGGCTCTTTTTGGAGTAAACGTCTTTCATTTCGGCCTGCATCGGCTGACAGAAATTTCACTGTGAATGGAGTGGCTACCCGGAATCAGTTCTACCATATTAAGTCCAGGGGGACCTCACATAACTAAATCACCGTACCTGGCTTGATTATCAAACTTATTACTAAAGCACTAGAGCTACCTAACATCTTCAGTTCACGGAACCCCTGTCACCCCCACTGTGCTTGGGCCAAACCTAGGCCGGTTGTCTGTCCTCAAATTTTGTTCGGTACTCTACCAACAATAGACGGTACATCGCGGTAAGTTTGTAGTAATCGTCAGTGCGAGATCCCACTATGTGCCATGCTATCCACTTGGTAAGGTAAGGTCACACGTAATTTCCCTCGGAATTCTGACAAGCGGATTTAGATATCGTGTTCATGACTGGGTGGTTCTAGTATTATCAACACCATGGAATTTACTATCGAGGACGTGAATCTTAGTTGGCCATTTGGGAAAAAAAATTTTGCAACCGCGAGGCGCGTATGCCGACCATGTTTTTCTCGTTCGCTCGAAGCTACTAATAAGTAAGTAGACTCTGATTTAGCATTCCAGAGCGTGCCTTCCTGATGCTTTTCGGTAGCCGCTCTGGCTGTCAGGCCCGAAAGATTGTAGTCACCACACAACCATGATATAATATGGCTACCAGCATTTCCTGGCAGCTTTTATTGACTTGAATGAGTTTCCCCAATGCTTCCCTTGATTCATTCAGGCAACCAATAACCCAAAGACCGATTTGGTGGAAGTTAGGTCACCTTCAGTTCCCAGCTTTCTTAGGTTGAAATAAACTGGTTGGGGGGTCCTCGAAAGTCAGACGGAAAGCTGGCGACGGAAAAGAAGCCGTATGTGACAGTGACACGCGGTTCACAAAGCGCTGATAGGCAGACCGTCTCCTTGAAATTCTTGAGAACCTATTACCATGTGGTTTTTATTCAAATTCTGATAAAAAGATTCATATTCATCGGTTTGCCTGAAGGATGTAAAATGCTAGTAGAGATACCTTAGATGGATTGCCATAACAGCCACCCACTCAAATAATACTGCGCTCTTTTTTATTTATAAGCAAAGTTCATTCAATCACACAGTCCATGCGTTGGATGGTGCCTGGCTGTGTGCTATCGGTTGTATCCAGGTAGATACTTGGCTTGTTAACGACGCTTGCCTCATCCATGCATTGGAAATGGGATGACCCATTAATAGTGTAGCAAAAAACGTGGTATGATGAGGGTATTGGTGCAGAGTGGGCCCGAATAATTTCAGACGATGACCTTCAAGGATTCTGGAATGTGTGAATCTAATTTTGCTTGGCGGGCGCATACTGACGACGTTATCTGTAGTGTCCTGTCTGGTCAAGCCCCGATAAACATCGAGAGATGAGAGGAAACTTAAGAGGAGGACTTCCCATGGGGCGAAGGGAACAATTCTACTCCGAATCGTCTGACGCATCAAAACTTAACTGACTTTCCAGATCCGATGTTGGCTTGTTGTGCTTATGGCACTTGCTATAGGCTGCATCACACTTCAGTCAGGAAGACAGTTATGTTCTTTGGATTGGTGGTGATCGTGCTCAAGATAAATACATCACTTGGAGCGTCGAATGGAACGTTGTGGTCTTCAGTGACAACAAATTCCATTTAGGATGGCTCTGATAGCCAGATGTAACACTGGCATAACACTCCTGAAAGGAAAGTCGGGCCCTCAAACATTGCGCTTGTAGTGCGGTGTCTGTAACTGTCTGAGTTGCGGTCCTTTGCAGATGAAAAGCCTCTGTGGGCAAATCAAGAGTGAAAGCGGAGATCTTATTCCGATATTAGGATTGACTGACTTCCTTTCTCCCTCGATTCCGAGAAAGTAGCTACGATCCGCGGTCTCAAAATACGCGCACAGCCAAATTCACTAGGTTGTGGCCATTGTTCCACAAAGCAAAAACCTGGGTTGACCCGACTGGAATCACCTGGGCCCTAATGGCTAAAGCAGTTTGTTCGGCTTTAAAACAGTATAAAATCTCGTTCATCCAAAGTGGTAGAAATTCGAGGTTGGACTCATCGAAATGTGACAAAGAGCATCATGAAATTTAATCACATCTAACTAAGATTTTCGGATTTCTCGAGTGGGTGGGTGTTCCTCTTATCCATCTGGGATAGTTCTAACAGCATCCACGCCCTATGGGCAAACTGTGTCGAGTCGACTCAACTGAGTGACAGGTAGAGCAGTAGATCCAACTACTATAGTGTGAAATTCCTTAGACCTGAACATTAGGATATCCGAGGGATTGATGAGATACCGATGTTTATATTAGAATTCGGCGCATTACATTTGTAACTGCCTCTCTTTAGACACTTCTAAGTTGATTGTTTTTTCTGTTCTTAAGTGATGATTAGCACAACATCCTACCTTCTTTTTGATCTCTGATTCTCACCAATCTTCTAGGACAACACGGATAACACACTCGGTCACTTTCTGCATCTTCTCAACGGCATAGGTTCTCCTGTCATTGTATGTTATTGTCGCAATCATCCACCGTCGAGTGCTTTGCTTCACGGCGTCCTTGGACGTCCTCTTCACCTAAACCTTAAGGCAAATGATTCGATGACTCCCACAAGCTCGTAAGTGCTGTTTTTTAACAAACTTACTAAAATCTGTATTTGATGTTGTGTTAGTTCTTCGTGGACTGACTTTGGAGAATGCACATATACCCTCACATAGCAGCAATCCCGAATAGTTTTTCCATCGAACTGATAAGCTGTGTCGGTTTTGTAACCAGGAACGAACCCCCGAACGCTTCAATTACCCTGCTCCTTCCTCACTGGCTCCACCTCTATGCTCCAGTTGTGGCGGTCACTCTCTTGTTTTCGCTTATTTATAACAAGGGTTACGTCCATTAGGATGTTTCGCATTCAACAACTTGGCGGTTTCCTCAAAGTGTCTGACTGATGCTGTATTTCCAACCTATCTTTACCCCAATAACTCCCACAACCCGGCTTACAGAACACCTGTTTTCTCACTGTCACAATTGACATCAATAGATTGGTGTCTCGGTTAACATTCCGCATGTGGTATATGCAACTCTTTTAGCGTCGTTGGTGTTCCGGCACTAGTACAGGTTGTCGCTTGGCTGCAATAACACATCAGTCTCGGCTTTTTGTGTGTACGTGGCCGCTTGACACTCATTCAAGATAAGAAATCAAAACAGTTTCAAGGAGGCACTCGGCCCCGCATAAAGATCGACGGCTGTTGCTGTCGAAATCGAGAGGTAGACGCCGGGGTTTGTCCGTTGAGGTCAAGTGGATTTCTGCCGAGAAACGCTGAAGTGGACAAAATGTGCGCGCTTATTTCACTTACCCTCCCACCACGGTGTTCTGCTTGTGATTACAGATTCGTCCAAGTCCTGTGCGGCTTGTTTAGATTTGGTTTGTAGACATCCGTCGATCGTTTGCCGTTTCCGCAATGAGACGCAAAACTGGCAGATTTTTCTGGTTAGTGGTGTGATATTTTGGGTAGATTCCCACAGGTAGTTTGGCGTGAGAGAGAGCACTGGGCAGAGATGACCTTGGGTTTTAGCAACACCTGTTTTTTTTCACAAGACCTGCAGCATCGCTTTGACCTGACGCTACGCCCACTTTATTCACTGCATCCACAAAGTACGCGATCTTATTCATGCTTCTGTCGCTCTGCATTTGTGTACTTGTCTTTTCGCTTTACCATCCTATTGAAACTTACTGGACGTGTACGAATCGTAGACGCATAAAATGGATGAATGAACTGAGTGCTAAGCTGGAATCCCGCATCGGTGCAGCTCTACGTCTCGGAGTTCTATCGTCCAACCCAGTATGACAGAAACCTGTCCTCCGTAAAAACCAAATCTGTTGTCAAGTGGTTTGACGGTAACTCCAATGTAGTTCCTACTGTGAGTAATAAAATACTGATTGGTGTATGTATTCCTCTGCAGTGGTTGCACCGAATGTTAACAGTAGTAAGTTATTCTGTACGATCTCGATAAAGGACTAGATCAGATGCCGCGAGAAATTACCCAAGTTGGAGAATGTGGGTGATGAGCAATTTTTGCAACTGAATATAATATTTGTAAGCAAGGAAACAGTCGTCCGTAGAACTAAATAGGGCGAGAAATTGCAGCAAGACTACCCTTCATGGAGGGTCTGCAACCGTACGCAGAGAAGCTACTGTAGTGGAGAAATCAGCTATCTTTTCGCAACTTAGAAACCTCTCTTGATGGGATTACTGCATGTAAGACGCAATTAACTGGCCGAAATCCCTCATTGATGCCGGTAGTCACATTCAACCTATCAACTTGGAGAGTTAGTGATAACTATTCTGCTATGAATTGTAGCTAGGGGTACGACCCACACTAAGAATAAATCCTATGTGTAATCTGGCACAATTACTGTGGTTATAAAACCGATTCACTGCGCTGAGTTTCCGAATTTGTAATTACATTTTGTTGCTGAATTTAACGATAGTGGATTGTTCATACTGAGGGTCGTAAAATTCCATGTATACGTATATACGCTTATTACGTTCTAAGAATGGTTTACTGTTGGCTGTGATCAGTTATCTGGGTAAACCACTGTGCTATATCAGTTTACTGGAATCGTTTTCCAAGCTAAATTCCTGTGACTTTTGATGATAGATGCGTCCCTTCAGAAACCCCTCCTACTTTCGGTTCATACTTGTTGGTAATCAGCTTCACGGTTAGCGATTGCACAGCTTGTTTGGCTACGATGCGTTTGACTATCATTCAAGGTTTTGACCGTACTCGCTTCTGCTCCTTTTTTCAATAGAATGCAATCACTTATTCATCACATACTGCAAGCGAATGGATCACGCTGGAAGAATCTTAAATTCCCAGGTATGTTACCGCATTGATCCGGTCTGGTTGAACTAACACACATCAGGTTCTCCCGTCACTTGGCAAGGATAGCGACCTTGAGGAGAACGGCGCAGTTCAGATTGTATCAAAGAACAAGAAGAAACACATGGTACATATTTTATCTGTATTGGGGCACGTATATTCATGCACGAATGATTTCGGCATTATATGTATATCAGTAGAATATAGGTGATATGCTCTAGCCACGCTTTGTCTTGTTGCTTTTTGATAAATGAAACACCCTTTGTGATGAGAAATAAGTGAAATTAGAACGACAACTAAAAACAAAAAGACCAACGTAACGCATGCGAACCAGATGAAAGGTTATTTAAAAAGGCGCGAGATAAAACAGTGGACCGGAAAGGTCGATCTCTTGTGTATGCAGCTGCAACATATATGTTGGTACGCAGTTGAGGCCAATCAACATAGATTCCCCTGCGAACAAGGAGGTGAAATCCCGGAGAGCCGGTCCACGCTTTGATTGCCCCTCGATAGCAGTTCAACTCTAGTGGAAATCAACAGTGATTTAGGGAGAACTGGGGTTGGGGGATATAAGGGTGTTTCGCATCATGGACAATAAGGACTGTTGATAGGGCTAGGGGACATGGGGTTGGAGATTCTCACTGTTTTCGTTATCCGGCGTATAATTCGCACACAAACTGTACGTATTCGCGTGTCGTTTAATCGCTGTACAAAATTAACATCTGTACAATGGGCGACTTTGAGTGTTAAGGGGCTCTTTGGGGGGGTAGCATGTTTCCCGGGGGGATTTTATTCGACGGGAAGACCGTATTTCCTTTTGTATGCTGCGCTTTGGGTATATGTGCTGGAGTTAACTGTCTAGGTTTAGGTGGCTGGGTATGTGGAATCGCGGGTAAAGGTCGGCTTAACTGGACAGGATCAGGGCATGATAGCCTGAGTGAACCACCCTGGACCGGTACGTTCGGAATAGTACTGTTTATGTAGGGTACCATGTTCACAGTGTTCGTACTTCGAATAGTAGTTGTGGGACGGACGGCTTGAGGTACTGACTTGTTATGGACGTTGATCATAGTTTCATTACACCTGGTGGAAGCTAGACAGATATCAGGTGGCGTAGAAATGGGTACACACGATGAAACCGGTTTTGGAAGGACTGTTCGTTTTTCACTTGTGCTGTTGGAAATGGAACCGATCTGATCCTCTAGCTTCCGGATGCGAGTTAAGTACTTGTGCTTCGCTTTGTCGAACGCTCCAATCAAAGCCGTATTGGCCCGTTTCAGATCGTCCACCAGTTCTTCACTCTGCAGTTGTTGAAGTTCGGTGCTGTGTCTCAGGGCCTCTAAAGCCTGAAGTAGGTTCTAAGGAGATAAGAAAACGAACATGTTGAATTATGATTCTGAATATATATATATATATATATAGCTCAGCCGAAGCAACTGGTGAACTAAGTTTAATCTTTACGAAAGACTGATTGGGATCGGCCAACCAGAATAAATGGGACCAACGTTGTATCCGTAGTTGAGAAGACTCGTTCCTTTTTAATAAAGCCGCAACTATTGCATAATCAACTCATGATAAAAGAGCCACATTTCAAACAAAGTCACAACCGAAGTGCAAGTCAGATAGAGTTGAGACATATCTATTGTTCGCCTCAGACTACTTATCTGAAGATCATCAGTGATGAGCTCCGTCTCATGAGACTGCTGGCATCATGGTCACAGAAAGTAACAGACATCCAGGGTTGTGTTAACTTCATCGGTGAGTGACAGTGTGGAAGTAGATGAAGCAACCAGACCGGCCACTCAAGTAAAACGGGGGCCAGAACGCACACGACTGTGATAACAGCCTTGGTTTAATTGTATACAAAATTACATTCACTCCGTGAGGTGCTACGTGGGATTGGTGTCCGGGCAGACCGAGATGCCAATTATGGTCACTTGGTTTAGTCAAAAATATCATTTCATCAATCTTAGAAAAAGAACTCTTCCTTGCACCTCCTAAAGCTAACATGTTTTAGTGGGAATTCAACTTCCCTAATTGCGCTCATGTCAGTAGACCGATTTCACTTGACCGAAATATTTCCGGACCAAAATTCGAAGAGATGCAGACGAGTCCTCCAACCTCCTCCAGCCTTGATGTACACTGTCTGGCTTGTTACAGCTAAATTCACTTTAATTAAATCGGATGAGGAAAACCGCCGGACGCTCCTAGCGGGCATCAAATTAAGAGACCCACTTAAATGTTCCTTAGAAGGTATGCATGGCCCCATTCACGTTCGTCTTCACGGGTCTGAATTCGAGTCGTGCATTGGAGCAGTTCATGAATAGGGCGGAGGGTGGTTCGTTTACTCACCGCTTAACGTAAGCAAACTGGTTGACTAAACATTTTCAGACAGACACAGTGTTAGACAGCGATTGTAAAACAACAACGGTTGTCATCAAGTTTCCTAACCGCGATGTTAGGGTTGAAAAGGTCATCGTATATTTGTTTGTATACGAGCCATCATTGTCGACAGTGAGTGTAAGTAGGGGGGCGATAGAAACAGTCGCGGTCACGTCAAACTATGTCAATGATAAGCGACTTGTACTTGCATTAGAATACACAGGAGCAATAACCTCGTGCAACATTAACCACGTGCAGAATGGCGGTAGCACGCTAATTTCAGTTGATTACTACAATGGCATAGGCTGTTGTGACTTCGTGTGACAGTCACGCTCGGAAAAACCTGGAATCCACTTTTCCGTCGGAAGAAACAAGCTAGCTCAACTTACGATCATTTTATGTGGTGCGAATATCACGCAGTGTTTGTATTCACATACTTGTGGCCGCGTGAGAGTGTATGAGAAGCTCCCCCAAACCTTTCCTGCAAACAGTAGTGTCCGACAAGGATGTCAAATCTCTCCGTTTTTGCTTACTATCCTCATTGATGAAATAATGAGGCAAACTCTGGAGGACCTTCAAAACTCCGGTATTCAGATCTCACCGAGCGAGAACCTTATCGACCTGGAATATGCAGACGACATTGTTCTCAGTTTTTGAAAAAGAGCGGGAAGCGCAAGCATTACTAGAAAAGCTTATCAAGGTCATCTAGTCCTTCGGCATGCACTTCATGCCCATAAAGCGCGGGGTCATGCTGCAGGACGTAAAGTATTTGATCACATCTCTCAGAATTCAAGCAGCGACACTTGAAGCTGTGGAACACTGGACTTATATCGGAAGTTGCGTTATCTGTGGCGGTAGTGTGACAGACTAAGTCAACGCACAAATCTTGAAGGCGAGAGTTGCTTTTGCCATTTTGCGCCACCTGTGGCGTAAAAAAAGGCATATTACTGGATACCAAAGACTGTGTGTAGCGGACTACAGTGCGGGCTGTATTGCTAAACGGCTGCGAGACTTAGCCACTTCAAGTGCAGGACCTGAGATATCTCCAGGTTTTAGTTCACCGATATCTTGGAACTATAGCTGGAATCGCCAGGAACTAGCGAATTTAGAATGTGATGGTGAAAAAACGGGTCTTTGGCGACGCGGACGTATTTCGCTCAACGAGTGTATCCAGTATTGCAAGCTAAGGTGGCTGGATCATGTGTTAGGAATGGCTAGTTACTGCCCACCAAGAACAGCGTTGTTTTCCGTGCATAATTCGGGGTGGCAAAAACCTAGAGTTGGACATAATTTGACATGGCAGGAAGGAAGGAAGGATGTTACAAAAAGTTTGGAAACTGTTGGCGCTTTTTGTTTTCCAGGATGGAATCCACGTGGCGCTGAAGACACTGAACAATATGGCGGCCAACGGATGTCAGTGACGTTCATGCTATCAGTTTATATCCAGATTGTCTGACTGAGTGTTGAAGGTATAGGCACCTCGGATGCTTACGGTGGGTTATTAGGCAGGTCCCCATCCCTGTCCCATTTTTATTTGTATCACAAGGCTTTATTCAAATAAACTGACATAGCTGCACGGCAGTGAGGTATCAGTATTCTCCTCTGGTGTTGCTGTCAATGATGATGATGATGATGATGGTGACGTGGCGGTTGTAGAGGGTTTTCTGCCACCTACAAACAGATGGTGTCCATTAGACGACCCCGATCAGATTATCTACGTCCATCAGAACAATTCAGGCACAGCACATCTTGCTGACTTTCTTTTTCGTTACATGACGGAATTAATGTACGCCCATATGGTCATTTTTCTATCTGCCTTCATCCTTTTTAGTGGACTCTTCTTGGCCGCCAAGCTTATATCTAAAATCCCTTGCCTAAAGGGGTTGTGAACTACTGAAGTTTAGAAGGTTTTATCCTAATAGTACTCGATCCTGATGGGTAATCTGATAATTACGAAGTCATAAACTTAGATGCCGAGCACTCCGATATGAAGTCTCCGAAGAAGTTGGAATCCGTTGAAGGAAAATGCAATGTAAAATGACGGAATCCCAATACGAAGGTTCATTACTGAGGGGTAAACCAGTTTACTGTTATTCTGAATTATTATTACCATTCGGGTTCGACAAAATTAGCTAGCTAGCCCAATTTAATTGTGGTAACTGCCAGCACTTCACATTAGTTTTATGGTATCAACTGCCATTAATAATAAAAAATATGCATACAAGCGTGTGTATTCGAATTCGTCAGCCATGTGATTATGGGTCCCAGGGACAGGTTAGCTGTGTTGTCATTGCTTTGAACACAGTTTTGAGTTTGTTCGCAACCACCGAATGCTTAATAATGATTGCGATAAATCGACTTCATTGAATCGGGACTTCAGAGATTTAGTGGAAAAACAGAATGATCAGGTCCAAGTCTAATCAACTCACACTATTTCAGTGTGTGAACGATGTTGCACACAAGAAAAATGATAGTGGTGTTCCATTCTAAAAGGTATTTCTGGTTTTGGAGCGATACGAGTTCTCTCATTTCACGGTTTCCATTTTTATCTAGCCGGATCGGTGTGTCTGAACTACGAATATCATGTACACTCTATAGCAGTTATCAAACTAAGAATAAAGTCTAATGCAGCACATCACTATGAGGGAGCAATGTATGTGCATAGTTTTCACATCGTTAACTTTGTCCGCCGACCACCTGCCAAGAATGACGAATTGTGGCAAGTTGCAAATTAACAACCACAGGGTTGATGAGACAACTGTATCAATGAGCCCATAGGTTTCTGCCGAGCTAGTTGATGGTGCTAGAGGGAGTCACGTCTGTCTCGTAGAGTACGCGTGAGCACAAGCAGCGAAGGTCAAACAGGCAGTTTAGCAACACATTGGTGGAAAAATCTCGCACGGTGGTATACTTAGCAATAGTTGGTAGACACATCATTTAAGAAACTAATGAAGATTAGTCTGACGTGTAACCAATACAGGAAGACTCTGACAGAGCATGGTAAAGGAGACAATATGAATCATAAAGTAATTTTTTGACAAACTTAAAATCAAGTATGCCCGAAAAACTCAGTCCAAAATGTGACTGCAGGTCCGGTAGATTTTTACGTGCCAGAACAGGCTTTTAAATCTGAGTAGACAGTGACGTTATCTGGTGCCTCAGTAGCTGCAGGTCTGGCAGAGGCATCACCATGCAACTTATTAGTTGAAACAAAGCAGAGAAAGTGTTCATCCCAGCCTCATATAAATGCTGACTCAGTTAGGCTTCAAAATCTCCCCTAACTGCCTCAATGGAAACGCTAGTTTACCGAAATTTTGTATAACGCCCATTTGACATACACAAAAATATCGAAACCTAGGGAAAATGGGGTTACGGTGAATAAAATAAACAGTACGGGAAACTACACGTTAAGAGAAAGTTCGAAGGACATTGCCCCTAACGAACGTCTGACCGACACAGCGCAATGCGATACAATATGTCGCAGAAAAATTGATGAAATCTTGATCTAGCATGTGTTTTCCGTTCACTTGTTTAATTAATTTATGGAGAATACAACACCGTAGTTCCTAATTTGCCGACAGAGCCTCACTGCATTTCACAGTCCCAAACGTGTCCCTGTCAGCCTATCCTGGTGTCCGTCTGTGTTCATGTGGTAATTCACCTGTTTCAGTGTTGGACAGAACAAAACAGGCCTAAGAGAAACAGCCCGCACTTGCCAGGTCACATAAATAACCAGATAAACAACAAAAACAGCATCCGGGACCCAGGAACTTCCTTCTCCGCCTAGATGGTGGTACGCGATGCTGACAATAAATTAACTGGGTAAGTTGTAGCCCAATGTTATCCTCTCCCAGCGCGTGCATGATCGCGGGAGTTGAATGCGTGGCGTCGAACTTGCTTGCTGGTGCAGGGTACTGGGTGTGCGCTACGAGTCGAAATGTTTGGGCGGTTGTGCGTCATCACCAAGTCATGTGAAATGTAAACGACGAGTGAACAAAGGGGTACTGGCCACGATCAGATGTAACATAAGAATGAGTCAGGGAACCGATGTTGCACAAACTTTCTGGGGCCATGAGAAAAGTGGACTGAAATCAGACTGTGTAGAACGAGTGGTGATCGGCAAATTTATTTTCCAGAACCTGGCTTATTTAGGCCCGTAAACAAAAAGGGACTTCCTACCGATTCAGATCTATCATACTCATACATGGTTCTTTAGAAGTCATTCGGACGAACGTGAAAACCAACCAGCAGGAGCAGAGCTAATTCTGTATCCTGTACCAGTGAAGCAATCCAGTACCATAAAACGGGTGCTAGCGCGTAACACCGTATATCAAATGTTGCACAGCTCGTATTTCGAGATGGGTAGCAGCGCTTTACGGGGGGGGGGGGTATCAGTCGAGGCCTCTGAGTTGAGTTAGTTTTTCGACATTGAGAGACAAGCACATACAGTCAATAAGCACACAGCGCAGTTCTTATCAATAGTCTTTTGTGCTGCGGGCACCTCTGAGTTTTGGCCAACCAGACAGATACTTCCTACGGTTCACACGGGTTTTCTTGTATGGGTTCAGTAGGAAGCCGTCCCATTTACGAAAGGCAACGCCTGTCGCCCCAGACCCGTCATTCTCAGTTTTACGATACCGACTCTTCTAGAAGACGCCTTTCAGGTGGTCTCGCCAAGGAGAATGGTCATACCCGAAGGTTGTCTAGTTTTCACTTCACTGTATATGACAAGAAAAGTGATAGTTATATGTGTGAAGGAGATTTCAAGCTAAACTGATGAATGCTTTGAATTAACTCTCAGGAGATATTTAACCGTAGCGTAGAAGGTGGTACGAAAATCTGCCCTAATGGTGAATCATCGTCGCTTCGCCTCCGAGTGCATCATGTTCTAAAAAGTTCGGTTCATCTCAATCCTGCACAGTGAGCAAACTTTTTGTAGGACTTGTATTGTGTCGAAATATTGGTAGCTCGGGTGAGTTTACCAAGTGTTGATCAATTGCAAGTCAATTGTCAAGCTCGGCGAACAGATCAACAGCCACCTGAACGACGGCCAGATAGCTGTGCGTTGCGTAGTCCACTGTGTGATCGGCCGCTCACCATTTGAGTATGACGCTCGTAGGGAATGTGCAGCGGTGTTCACCTAACCGGTGTTCTCCTTATCCGCAGACTCTCTGAAGCCTAATACTCGTCATTACCCTCAGTACCCATCAAAAGGTCATCAGAAATAACGAAATGAGGTGGTTAGTTGCGGCAATTAGACAGCTTTATGTTAAAGTGTTGCAAAATGAAGCTCCCGCAATATCCACAGTGTGCACTGGGTGAACACTTTATCGTTTTCATAAATTCGATGGACAGATGGACCTGCTTATTGCCTTGTGTGCGAACCGGGATCGGAAATTAGTGACCATAGGTGAGAAAACCTCATTCGGGTGATAGCAAATCGTCCGTTTGGTAGACTTGAGTGGCCTGACTAAATGGACTTTAGAGACACCAGTAAAGGACAGAGAAATGCCAACAAAAACTTTAGGATCACTCCAGGAAGTGATCCTATATAATGGACTTATGCACATAAGTGGTTCTGCTGTAATCGAGGTTGTATTTTGACTGTCTGTGACGTCATTGGGTTCGGCGCTGCAATAAAATAGCTGTTTTGTCCTTATACAGACGGCTTCCCAGGATTTGGACCATAGACGGTGCTTGCAAACCCCAAGGTATAAGGTGCCCATGCCCGGGTGATTGTCCGTGAATAAAGTAATGGATGCCAACTGTTCCGTCGTAAGACTGAAATCAACCGCTCACACCATCAGCTTTCTTCCTGACTAAGTGATTAGTGGATCGAGCGACCGACCGGCTGTCTGTCTGTCTATCTGCCTGCCTGATCAATGTGCAGGCCAGCTGTTGGGCTGAGCTCACAAACGCTCATTAGAAGGGAGAACATTTTTTGAGTGAGGGCCTCACTCAACTCTAGTTTAAACGAACTCATATAAAGCTTTTTCCCTACAGGGCAACCATGTATCAGGGCTTAGCTACGGCAACCACTACGAAGCAGAACCAGTCGATTTAATTACTGGGGATTCAGTTAATTAGTCATCGTTTGACCGAAGAGCGGAATGATCTGCTAAGAAAAATGCGGTGAAACAATTGTTAGCACTCTGGGTTTGTACCTCGTCCACTGAAACTGACTTGGACAAGCAAGTGACTATTTGGTGCTATTCACTCTGAGCCAGATTGTGTAATCTGCGACCTGTCTTCAGTTCAGTAAACAAGCAGCAAGGGATCGGTAAAGGTAATAAATGAGAGCCCAGGTATTCAATGCTCCTTAGTCTAAACACAGTCATTAACGGTTAATCTGGTTTGTCTTGTTACGGTGGAACAATCTGTATGCAGATCTGAAAATAAACAATCTTGTTGCAAATTGCTTCATAAAATCAGCCGGTACAAGGGAACCAGACATAATAAACACTCATGCAACAGGGAGACCTACTACATTCAGCCGAACAGAAAATCTACGAGCAAATGTCCCAGGAGATGTGCATCATATTCACAACGTCAACTTGGCTATTGATGACGCCCTACTGACCGCACATTTATGAACACAACTCCGTTGCGTAAAATTACCCCAACTCATCGGTAAGTACCGCAGTCGAAATGGAGAATCGGAGTAATAAAAAACGAATGTTAAATGGAAACAATACGAAAGAACCCAAAATATTTCCGGGTTCTGACATGGTGACATTCAGCTTCTTTCCAAAAAGGAACTACCTACTGGCTAATTGTTCTTCGCCCATGCAGAAAGCGGCTAAGTGTGAACGCACTCATCGTTAAGCAGCTGCCATTCCCACAACCTGACACACGATTATATTGGTGATGTAAGGACAGAGATGACAGAATGCAGGAGTAATCTCACATTTGATACCATTTATGGCTTTTCTAAGTTCTGAATGAATAATGCGGTCGACTAAGGAAATCATATGTCAAAATTGATTTACGTGTTTTCGAACCTATGGAGTGTAACTGAAGCGAGATATATCACTTCTTGTTGAAAGGAAACATCCTGGAGGAGAAACCCTGACTACCGATTTGTAAGTTTAGTATGGTGTCAATATTGGGCCTGAATTTTGACAAAAATTAGCACGGCAAAATTTTTCTATGGGAAGTTTCCTTATGAGGGGTCGGTACTGTACCACGGGACTGTCGGGGAGCATGGTAGTTCCGTTTAGTCCATTAAAGCTAGATATACAGCAATTTCAAAAAAAAAATCACTGTCCCTTCCCTAAAGGGTAGTACCTTAGGAAGCTTGATCAAGATTTACCAATCGATATCGCCTCAAACGACTGACGTTATAAGCCGTTTTGCAACACCGTCCTGAGAAAAAGGCAAACATCAGCACCTGTCACCTTTTCTTGCAACGTGTCACAAGGTTGCTATACAAATGAAGCTGACAACGGGGTAAGTGTATCTTTCGACGGCTGACTACTCAGCGAGGTTACAATACTTGCCGAAAATATGGATTTCATCTTGCAAGTGAACGGTGTTTCTTGCCTGTTGGGATTCGTCTGCAGTGCCAATCATTCGAACTTGGATCATTCGGTAGGAGTATGAGCATTCTGTCAGTCAGCTGAGGTTGGCCTATCAGTAGTGATTTGAACTTGCGGTTGGAAGGGGTATAACACCGCTCATCCTTTGAGTCCCAATTTCGACAGGATCTTTGAGTATTGACTTCTCCGAAGCAGACCTATGTGACCTGTGGGGTGTTTTCCTTTGTGCGCTCTTTATTAGAGTCTCTCAATGTAACAAAATTCAAACAGATAACCCTCGCTGTCGTCCGGCTGGGTGCCACGGTTCATGTCCATAGAAGCTTGATGTGGTTTGCTGTTGAAGGTTTCAAACATGGTCTGCTGGGTTGTGTTTGCATGCACTGTTGTCTCATATTTAAAGTGCATTGTATTCTGTTGTATCCTGTCGTCTTACACTATGTTGGATTGTAGTGTTTACTATTCTGATCCATGATTTTGGTTTTATTAGTATATATATGTATATACATTTTATATACATCATATATATCTATGCAGGCAAACCATCTTAACACTCTTGACCATCCGGAGTGTTAAGCCCATAACGGTGCTAGAAGTAACTCTTTGTGACCAACATCATTCAAACTAACAGTGTGATGGCTCGTATTAGCTAGCAGTATGTGTGTGCCTGGAATCGAGATAGTTTAGTGGTTAAGGCGCAAACTTACTGATCGGGAGGTCATGTGTCGAATTCAGCCATATCATCTCGACTGCTCCTGTCTAAGTTTGGGCAACCTGGTAGTATTACAGCCTTCGTGCTTCCTTCGGATGGCATGGAAGGTAGGCACCAAAAGGGTGTTACAGCTGAACGATCATTTTTATTATACTACTTATGTGTGACTGGGTGCGTCTCATGAGTGGTGCGGGCTACCAGACGAACTTGCATCCATTGTGTCTCAACAGTTCAGTTGTTCACACTCGGCTATTACGAGCGAGCAGTTGGATATGCTAATGGTTTTACACTTGCCTCCACATGTCCACCCTCTGGTCCTGTTCCCTCGGGTTTACACCAGGTACATGACGTTCAGGCAGATGCACAGGCGCCTCAGCGCACACCATATGCGCAGGAGTCCATCGGCGTCGTTCGATTTGATGCATGTCAACTCGCCATTTGTGTATACCTTGCTTGCCTAACTCTGTATCGTCTATCAGGTTGCGTGGCTAAACCAGTGGAGCCGACTTCGTTAGATGACGACCCTCCATGCCCCGGTTGGCGTTGTCGAGGCGGCGATGAAAACAAAACATAGCTAACGCGGCAAGGGCGAGCACTGACACCAGGGGCCTACAACCATTTATTGTACCTGTCGGCGGAAACAACAATGAATCGACATTTGTGTCGAACTCGCTTCCGATTGCCGGCAATGGGCCAGGGCGTTCCATGTCATCAGGGGAGCCGACTTATCTCAGAAAACTCGCCCCAACTGAACGGAATAATACCCAGTACGTCTCAGGCAAAAATGTGCAAGAGCGTTGAACATGTAGGATATCCGTAATGGTCGATGAAAAACTCCACCACAGTCTGAAAAAACCTAATGAAAACACCCAAGTTCAACTGAAGCTCCGCTATCTAAGCGCGGCCAGTGTGCGTAACGGTTCCCTGAACGATCCCTCCCAAGATGAAACACGCTGAGGAGACATTCTGTTGCCCCCCTGAGATGTTTCCTTCTTGGAGAATAATTAGCACTTTAGCAAGAAGCATAGGATGCGCCGCGCCCGTTATGCATAAAAGACTTATTGACGTGGATGACACTTAAGAATTGTTCCATGCATATTATTCTTAAGTGGACCATGTACGGGAAAATTTAACTGTTTTAGATTCTCGCTGTTCCTAATTAGCTTTTCACGTTGGCTTTAATTAAGCTAGCCAATGCGCATGACATATTACACTTTTTACAACACCAACATTGTGGGATCGTAGGACTGTTGTAGGAAAAATGTTCAGCTGTAGGGTTCGGAAAACCTTCGAACGTTGGATGAAAGTCTTACCTTAACCTGACCGCGCAACAGGCTGGTTTCGGATTGTCCGGTGCGCAAACATACAGTTTTGTCCACCTCCGCCGAGCCGTCTGTCTTTTGTAACCGGTAATTTTGTTCTGTAACCAGAACATCCAAATGTGCACGTAGGGCTTGTTCAGCAGCCATATGACTCTCCAATGCCAAGCGATTGGCGTGAAGCTCTTTTTCAAGCAGATACAGGCGAGCGTTGAGATCGGCTCGCTCTTCTTTCACGTGACATAACTCCTGAAATAAAAGTAAGAAAGACTGAACGTTGGACTGTAGGGAACTAACGGCCTTTTAATGTCGCGAAAAAAGTCCATGCAGTATAACGTAATAAAATCGCAATCTGTGCCTGACCACTTCCCGTAGAAGTTCAAGTATTCCTTGGTGAAAATTGCACAGTTTTATTTCGAAAACGTGTCGGATCTACTCTTTCATGCAATTTAGTTGTAATTCGATAAGTCTCAAATCGCGAATAGTGTAAGACGGAGCCGACCGATAATCGAGCAGAATTACTTCGAACAATTCGTTCATCAAGAAATTCTGAGGGTTATTTGGCTGCCAGTGATGGCTGTTTAGCTAAGAGGAACCCATAAATTTAGCTAGGCAAATGCAATCGAGATAGCCAAATCAAACAAACAGATCCAGTTACCCACCTGAAAGAAACACATCGAAAGATACAGTACTCTCTGACGGATCAACGTCACTCGTTTCCAGTAGAAAACATTTATTCAGCAGCCCTCTCTCAATAAAGGCCATTAGGTGGGAAACTGAAACCCTTCTTCCCCGTTGTGGCCTCCTGGGAGGCTACTGTGCAGTTGTCTTGGGATATGTACAATAAGAAAAGGTGGCACTGAACGAGTCTAGTCAAAAATAGTTGGAGCCAGACCCAATCCATCAAGAACCAAGCAGAGAACGCCTTTACATTAGAACCTTTGAACCATCGGCGCTACGTAGAACTTCTCTCTCATTTCAGCTGGACGGAAATGGGTGTCCGAAATGCAAATAATGATGTTTAACCGATCCCATTGGGGTAAGCGGATAAGAGACAATGAGGTACTTCACTAATGTAACTAACAGAATCATGCCTTTGAACAGACAAAAGGAACGTCTGATTTGGGTTAAAACCGGAATCAATATGTGGATTGTTTGCACAAAGGTCACAAGTTACAACTCGACTTTGATATCCCGAAGGATCGAACTAATTAGGATGGTTGGGTTGAAGGATATTTGGGTACATGATAAGCTGACCACAATCGAAATACTGATCGCTCACTTGTAACAGCACCGAGTTTTCGATTAGCACGTTGAGAGATAATTTTCCAAGTGACGATATGGCGGATGACTGCAAAACAGGAAGGTTGAAAAGTTATGACTTCAGTTTTCTATCCGTGTGATTTGAGAGATGAAAAAGAGGAAAACATGGGCGAGTGGCTAACCAGTAAGATGTGAACAACATTTCTGTTTTCCTAAATGATATGTGATGTGCA
Source organism: Opisthorchis felineus (assembly GCA_004794785.1). Lineage (NCBI taxonomy): Eukaryota > Metazoa > Platyhelminthes > Trematoda > Opisthorchiida > Opisthorchiidae > Opisthorchis > Opisthorchis felineus. Next base: position 648,970 of record SJOL01006370.1, on the reverse strand, counting down.
ACAGCCCAAAAATTGCTCATCTCATCGTCATGTCTCGGGTCCGCAAACGTAAGCGCCTTCATAATCATTCAAAGCAATGGACTTTGACGATTCGAGTAGATTTGCATACCACATGACTACCGGACAGTGAGTTACTGATGTATCTTCACTGCCATTAAAGGAGCTGGGATATTACAGTGCGCCGCCAACTCTGTTAGCAACGAGAGAAAAGATGGAGTACTTTATGTGCCATATTTTATTTGAGTGTCAGTACGGAACAACACGGCCTTATGGTTTACTTCCTCGGGTGCTGCTGCGCTTCCATCAACTGTTTAAGTACTACCGAAAAGTACTAACGAAAACTCCGATACAACCCGACCACCAATGTAACCTGTTCAAGTAAATCTCCTAACATCTTAAGAGCCAATCAAGCCGACTGCTCGAGTGGGAAACGTTTGGTGAGGTTACCCAACCTCAAATGAGCAGGCACTGGACATGAGGTCACACACACTTTACACCAAACTCGCGCTATTGGCCAGAATGGCTCGGTTTTAACTAGACTGAACAACGATGCATACCAGATGGGTTATATTAACATAACAACACACAACTACTGATGTTAAATTCCGGCTGAGTTATTCAGATTGCGCCACTGAGATCTGATACGAAACGTTTTCCGACGGGCTGGTCTTAGTGGTTGCCAATATATAGCTAGTCAGCATGTACTCAGATAAGAGTGAGGACCTCATACATCGATCCTGCAAATGACCAGAAGGCCTAGCCATATTTCATCTGACGATAGCTTGGGAGTATGTGGCGGATGATGGCTATTCCCGGATCGATGGGCTAAGTCTTTCTCATCGGATCACATTTATACCATATCGGTTTGAAATTGGCCACATATCTAACACAAATTTTTCAACTTTATGTCGTTCATTCAAGCACATTTTCCTATTTTCATCTTTCCTGTCGAACCGTGCTTCATGTTAGACAGACTTCACCTCATTATTTCAACCGGTTCATGGCTTTCTGAATTTGTGAATGAACTCCAATTTTCCACATAACTATGAAAATAAGATAATATAATCGCTACGGACATCAAAATTATCTTGTCACCATTAAGTACAACTGGAAGCACGTGCCTTTTGCTTTTTTCTAAATGCTTCTTGGAAGAATAAAAATGGCCCATCCTAGAGCGCTTGTCATACCCTAACGATACAAATAAATTATTGTCCTATAAAGTAACATATAAGCTCTGAATACGATACCCCGTTTCAGAAAACGAGAGTCACCTTTCTAGTACACTGCCATGTCCTAGTTTCCATCACTTTGCCATCTTATATCAAAGTTGGGACAACAATGTACGGTTTAAACTATGCATACGGCAATCTATCGGGACGCATAGCACACTGGGTCGCTTTTTCAGGACCTACCATTGATCCTTCATTTGTTGATTATCGACTGTGGAAAGTCCATTTGTTGGTAATAATCTGATCTTTGTTGAGGATTGTGAGAAGTTAGGAACATTCACCTGGCAATCATCATCGGTAGGCATATGTGTAACAAGTAAAATCACTGAGTTGCAATTTGCATCTACATTTTCATTCCTGGGGAATAATGTAGGATCGTGATGTGTTACCTTATGACAAATTAAGGTTCAGTAGCTTGGGCGTGAATTTCTGGAATGCGGAATCTCCTGGTTCACCCAAGGCTACTGCCAGTTTCCCGACTCTGGAAAGGCCAGCCGAAGAGATCGATTGGAAGTGATCTCTTCTGGAATGGACGACCAATGAGATTTGCTTTATGGAGCTAACTAACTAACTTCTCCAGAAAGTTGCAATATTGGTGTAGGAATATGTAACTGCAACTGCAAGACAATACTTTTGGTGTAGACATTTCGACGGGCGATTATCTCAAACCATAAGGACGTCAAACTGAATTCCGTATTCGAAGCATTTTTTTTCAAATATAAGCATATATTGACACATGTATCAATATCTCGAGATTTAGCATGTGGTGAAGAGTACCAAGTGAGGAATACAGCCCCCAGCAGATTTGTCTCACTGATCTTTCTGCAGGCAACAACCGTGAAAAACGGTTACTATGCTATTCTGAACCTGACAGTATTCGTGAGATAACTAAGACAAGGGACTGGAAATAATGAAACGTTGCACTTTCGTGCAAGCCCCGGGGAAAAAAGGGCCAACTCCGTTGAAAAGAAATTTTAAGGGAACCGATTCTAGTCAAGAGGCTTCTCTTGACTGTAAGCCTCCTAAAATCCTTGGCCTCTGCATGATGGATCAGTCATTCCATTGCCTGGGGTATTCTTCTAGAGGGTTATCCTGTTTATAACGTAGATGGAACCAAGAAAAACAGATATAATGAAGAATAGTTTTGTTTCCCATGTATCATCCCATGTATCATCCCATGTATCATCCCATGTATCATCCCATGTATCATCCCATGTATCAATCCCACGTATCAGCACTCATGGGGCCTGGAGTCATCCGATCGACCGGATGCTGACCGCCGTGTTCATGATCACATGACATGGGCCACACAAAGGGGCAGGAAAATTTTGGTTACGCATGACAAATTGTTCTGGCATGCCTGAGTTTATTGTTTCCAAGAAAATATGCCACGGGAAGATTTATTGGTAGGAAGTGAAGGGACGAGGAAATCGTTCGTTACCGATAAGAGATTTTTGCTGATAGGCGCGCAGTAGTTCCACACAGTGTAAAGCTGTTCCGTCACCTATGAGATCTTGAAACCGGAGCTTTGGCATCTACATAAAACCAGCCAGATGGACCGAAATCGGGAGACAGAGGGAGGTAACGCATACCGAAAAATGCCCAACTTTACTATGGCTGATATTATATCATTATAGGAAGTTGAGTATTTCGGAGATGACTCGGATACGGAGGTTTTCAGTGCAACCACGAACTCCATTTTTTTGATAATACGTTTGGACAAGAAAGTCCTAGCACCATGTGAAAGTGTTCGACTTTCTTTATTCGAGCTTTATCAACCCCCTAAGAACAACTTACTTGAGTGTGGCTGCGTGAAATCTATGGGGTGGGGGGAGAGCACTTGGTTACACGTAACCTCATGGGAGTGCACAGCTCCGCAGCACCAGAATCGTACCTGAACCGTTGAGCACTCTCTTTCGGTTTGAGCAAATTACTGGTATTCAAGCTGTCATGCTGTATACCGGTTTTCTCGGTCGCTATTTCCGAAGAGGAAGCAGATGGAAACAGCCATTCACACCAGACTGGTTTCGGTCGATTTCTAGTCTACCTTTGGTCATGGTAAGCAGTAGATCCAATAGGAGTTGGTCACAATGTAGGCTACTTTTAATCCGGTTGTACGTTCACCACAGTAGTCCCTACTAGAAACGTGTTGTCCACACTACTAAACGATGAACGTTTCCAACCCTTGTGACAAATGGGCTGAATTCTCTGCGTTTGCCAGAATAGATTCTAGTTTGAAATAAAAATCATAGTTTTTTAGTATTATATTTGTACGGCACTAATCCTTGCTTCTAATGCCAACGTTAGTGTGTTAGTGCCAGGTAGGTTCCAGAGCTGGCTGCGCAACCACATAGAAGTACCGCAGAGTTGTAGGTGACTCGAGGTATGATGGATATTTCACCACACATCACTTTTTAGATGAGTCAGCTCACTTGTGTGAACATAGGATTTGGGGACCAAGGATAATGCTTTATTTATTCACCAATTGGCGAACTGCTGCTCAGCCATTTCGCAATTCAGTGTGAATAATGGCTCCATCGCTTTATAGCATGGGCATTTATGAAGCCGTAAAAGCCGGAGTTTGTGATGCACCATCTCGTGTACTCATAAAGCAAGAAAATACTCTAAGTCGGTGACTTGGAAGGGTGCGAATATTTTACAAAAGTAGGTTAGTTATGCACAGGTTCCTTCAAGTGACGAATTTACTGGAAGCCATCCAAATACGAACAAAACGTTTCAGAGTGATAATGACTAGGATACTACTCATTTCGAAAGTTTTATAGAAGAACAAATGCATGGTTTCGGTGATCCCTCAAATGGTTAGAAAGCAAGTTGCTTCTACTAGGCCCAGCACTATGCCCGTAGATTCGTTTCAAGGATAACCAAGCACACCAACGATTAGACATAACAATACAGCACAGTACACAACAGTACAGTTGATTCAGCATGTACAACTCCAGTTACGCATGCTGCTAAGAATTGAAATCACAGCTCCAAGGTAGGGTTCTCAGAGTCAGAGGGTCAACCGGAACGACTTGGAATGATGCAGTGGATACCCTTGTCAGATGGTAGAAAATCGTAGAATTTCCCGTCGCAATACATTTTATGTTCCGGCAAACAAAACCTAATGCTAAAACTAACCACCGATGTGCCTGTCCGGATCGTTCGCTCACCTGCCGCCTATCAGTCATCGCCCGCTAGACCGATGTGTGGGTATGCACAGCGTCATGCAAGCGCTGCGTCCTTCTACGGCTCGACTGGCTTGGCGGCACAGGTGCAGCGTGTGTGTAGACGTTCGGCTAAGGGGTTGGGGGAAGAAGGTGTATGTGTAATCCGACATGATTTTGACCGGAGGCCGTATATCGACAATTGGCAGCCCCGAACTTGGGGTGGCGTATTCAGTCGCCACTATCGAGCACAGTGTGTGTATGTGTGAAAACAGTCAGCCACCTGTTTTTTTGGTGCCGTATACATAAGTCACGTCAGCATTCGTGTGGGCAACACATAATTTGGTCGATAATAAGGTGACCAATCAATCGGATCAAGAAACCAGTCAACATAAACCTCAACTGCACAACCCACACAAATAGCGAGTTATTTGAGATCAACAACGCGGAGAATGTGAGAATTTCCTCGCCAGATTTTTTATTCCAGAGATGCATTGTACTGGGAGGGATAATGCCTAGTGTGAGTACTATTCATACATAGCTAGATCCGGCGACTAGGATAATTTCTATTAGGACTGGTTGTCCAATGTATTTCCGTTGGTTTACTAACTGTTGTAAGTTGTTCGGGGTTGCAATTTTCGTCCTCAGACCAGACCAGCTGCGTGAATCATGATTAACTGGCCACTGTCGTGATCCGATCGGAGCCAGATCTACTGATTACGCCAGACCGGTTACCCATCCCATCCTGGCATTCGAACGCTCCGCAGATTTCGACTACTGTCTCTACCGGTTGCCAAACTATTCGGTTCTTGGGAATATGATTAATGGTTGAAACGGATCCTGCAACAAGTATCACAAAAGTTTTGTCCATTCATATACATAAAAAAGACTATAGAGAATCCGGCGACTTCGGCAATGTTGCTGGAGCTTTTCGGATCTGCAGTTTATCCGCTATTTTAGCAACCGCAACAACAGCAGCAAGTGCTCTGTCACAGAACGATTAATTCCATCGTGAGTAATAGTTTCAACAAGCCAGACCAAGCGTTAATTACCCAAGTAAGGAAATCTCAGCGAGCGAACAGTCTTGTGTACGCTGAACCTGACCGCATGATAGGACTGTTTTATCATTCGCAACAACGGATGCGTTGGTGTAACTCAATTGGGATGTAATGTGAACACTAATGGTAGAGTTATTATGGGCATTTGTAGAGTCATTGGCTCGTGTCAAGAACATTCTGAGAAATATTAATTTCACTAGTTCTACACGGAATTCATCTCATTTCCTGGATTCTGTCAGTATTATCCTCATCTTAAATGCTGATATATTCGTTTGTTCTCTACTAAAAATATTTACAAGAAATTTCTGAGGGGCAGTCCTGTATTAAATGATACTTATTAATGGACTTCCTACACACTGGAGGAACACGTGATCGTTGAGATGGGATATGGATAACTTCACTCGTGGACGATCGGTCTATTCTTTAACAGCATAGGGATATCAAAGGAAATATCCTTTTCTGGTTTCCAAACGGAGACATCAGGATACAAAACGAATAAACGCACTCCCCCCCCAAATGACAACCGCATTATACAGTCTCATTTTTGCTCGGATTAGAGAATGAACGTGCACTCCCATCAGAGGTGAACAACTCCATGTATCAAAAGATTTCAAACGGCGCTTCCTCATCGTTACTCTTTGAGGAAATGATTTTTCTGGTACATATTATTTTAATGTGATCCGTTGATTAGATTGCATCCAATAGAAGCAAACGTGAACATTTTCTGCCCCTAGTCTTGTAGAAGAGAAAAGAGGAGAAGAACAGGAGAAAAGAATCAACTTTGGTGACATAACCAGGTCTACGAAATGCTTGTCATTTAGAGGGTTGCCTAATTATGTCACAGCACCAAAGAAGTGAATTTACTCCGCCTAAGTAGTTCTGTATTTTAGATGGGAATCCGCGAAAGTTGCAGTTTAGAATGCGTCAGGCTGTAAACTGGTCGAAACGGAACGCGTAGGCTTCAGATAGACCCATTTAAGTAGCCATTCCAGCAACGGACATCCCCTTCGAGAAGAGATATTTAGGTGTCTATCGAAGGTGTTCCCTCGCGTGAGGAGGGCACATCCTCTTTGAACAAGGTTGGAATTCGTTGTATTAAACATTGAAACATACGTAAGTGGACGAATACCACGCTTCCGTTGGAAATTTGCATCTGTTGAGCTTTATTGCTTTTCATCAATGTCAAATGATTCCACTGGCTCCATAATAACTGGTTTATGTTTTTATTGATTTATCACCAATAGGATGACACAATGCCAAGTATGACTGTGTATACCAAGCAGGGTACACAGAGTGAACAAAATGGTTTAATTTAGAAAAGTGAGCATGGTTGTTCTGCATTAAGAGTAATAATTCGCAAGGCATCATCCTACACAAAACCATATCATTTATAGTGGATTATTACTGGATTTCAACACATTCGATCCGTGGCTCAGCAATGCTATTGTGGTCATGACGCCACCGGACGCCCTTTTTCGAAGACTGATGTTTTTATGCACTGTATAGCAAGCAGCCCAACACACACATTCATAGACATTCGACAGTTTTGTGCTTCCAGAAAGCACGCTTGGAAATCTTCGTTGAATAACGGCGATTGGGGTATGCGCTAAGCGTTATTCGTTTAGCCGAGAGCAGTTAACCTTGTTAGAGCCTGTGAACAACGTGTGTGGCGGCAGTCAGGCACCACACGGGAGTGTTTGCACTGATAAGCGGCCAGCAACATGGCAGTGTCGACACTGTACACCTCTTCGAACTTGAACCAAATCTCGGTATCACTTTTCGGTGTTGCATGACCAACTGACTGACTTACTACGCCAACGGTAAACAGAACTTTGGTCCTCCACCCAAGTGGATAGGTGCGACTCAGATAGGTAAATGGTGCAGGCATTCGTCCTTGAAAAGCACCCGAACGGAATGAGTGTCACACCCGTAGGTGCTGAGTTTTTTTCACGAACAGGAGTCAATTAGTCAACGACATTCTCAATCGATGTTCGAAACATTAAATGAGAGATCAAATAAACAACTCGCAACACACATGCAAGCACATACACGCCCATGAAAGAAACCCGATTCGGTGACGTGTCCTATTTCTACCATCTGTCCTTTGTTCTTGTTCACCAGAATCTCATAAATCTTGGCATTGTTGATTACGCCGGTTCTGATCCATTAGTGGTAGAAGGGCAATGCATTTCAACTCGGCAACCGCGAAGCGCAAGTTGTTTTCAGCCTGCTGGTTACGTAAACGTGTGTGACCAGCAGTAGCTTCATTGTTCCGCTTTTGCAATATGAACATCATGGAGACTGGTCGTTTGGAAAGTCGTTCAATGACGAATGTAAAGAGTTTTCCGCCGGGAACCCATTACACCTAATCCTCATAGAGGAGTTTGTCCTCTAGAGAACTAGAACATCGGGTGATCAAAACAAGTAGAAGAAAACAGTTATCTGTGGTGAGAAATTTTCATCACTTTTCACAACGAGACGGTAGAAGACCCTCGAATATCTAATTACGGTGCCGTCCTGCATGGTTCTTTTTAAAAAAACAGTAGGTTCGGTTGGTCCCGAATTTTTGGGGCCAGGAGGGAGTAGCCAAACGAGAAAACTCAGACCGCTTTCTACATACCAGTTATTACTAACATCTCTCCCTTAGGAGGGGTTGAAATTCCGTGCGGTGAAAAATCTCATTGGGGTGATAGTTGTAGATACTAAGTTAAGCTCCTCCGCATGCTTCTCGGACGGATTAGAGGTAAACCTGAACAAATACTATGCATAATTTAGGTGAGTTTTCAAATTTTATACCAGGTGAACGGAGTCAAGGTTGAATACTGGGGAATGTGAATGTGCATGAAGCTGTGTAGGTGACCGATCAAGTAATTACAAACCAAATTAGGGACGGTTTCTCTATCGCACTGCCAATCTATTGTCAAGACAGTAAGGTGCATGCACAGTTGCGAAATAGTTTACACGACCGTTTCTTACGCAGCTTACTAAATAGAATGTGCAGGATAACCCTCAGTGATCCTCTGAAATCTCAACGATTCAAATATTGTTGATAGTTCTGATCCCCGGTTTGATGAAGTATGGTGGTTGCGTTCAGTCACTTTCGTTATGATTGAGTCTACGATGGGCATCCGAATAGACTTTGAAGCTCATACAGATGTATAGACCACATGGACAACATACCTCATCAAACTTTTCGAGGCAAACCGCTCGCTGCTTGACTAGATTTTGGAAAAACAACTGCCACAAGCTTCATATGAAGTCTGAAAATGTGCAACTAACCCTTTAGCAACTCGAATCCCTTGTTGGATTTTGAAGACATGCATGGACGGATAGTTCTTCTGACACGTGACAATCCGATTAACTGGTTTCGGTTACAGGTGGTACATAGATGAAACATAGTACAGTGTCATCTCACTGCTTCAGCATTCACTCGCACTATCGTCCTCACAATAACAAATCGTAGAATGTTGTTCCCACTTAAGAGATTTGGTATTACGTAGCTTTTGTACAAAAGCGAAATAGCGTACTGGGCTAAAATTGCAGCTAGCGAGCTACACGAAAACAGTTGTGGTAGAGTGCACACAGCTTTTCCCATGGCAACGCTTAGTTTGAGTGAAATTGGTCAGTATGTTAAAGTGCCATTCAAGTGTACCAATGATTTCCACGTATCTGTTGTTAAAAGTGAAGTTGCAAAGCACACATGTGTGAAGACGGATCAGGCTTCCAGTACCCCATACAGACGCAACACTACTCATAAGGTTGTTGAAAACGCTTCGACAGCAACCTAATCAGTAGTGTGTTACGTCTATACAATGTATTACGATACAGGTGTATCGTATCAACTTGAACATGCGCCACCCTGCTGCACCACGTTCAGCTGAAGAACATCATAAACAAGAGATTCAGTTGGGTCTTTTGTGAAAACCAAAGTGGTATGCAAAATGAGTGTATTTCGCTTACAGTAGCCCGTTCTAGGGGAACGTATGTATACTCAAATCGGTATTTTTGGGAGACGGTACGGTCAGTTGCTTTGCAAATTTTCGAGATTAGCTTAGTTGATATCCAGCTCCAACAGAAGCCCTCCGAGGACAGACCATTCTCATGGGGTGAGTTCTGCACCAGACTATGTGAAACCCTCTGAAAGAGGGCCTGAAAAATCGTTTTCCCTGTGGTTTCCTCTCCCTGAGAGAATTGCCGTACTGAACATCCATTTGCTTCACTTATGCTATAAATTTGTTCTACCCGGACAGCTCTCGGTCGCTGTTAGTGGATTTTCGAGCTGAGCGGCAGATACACCCCGGCCAGCTTATGGACTGGTTTCCACGTTTCCAGTGGGGTAGAAACCATAGTTATCAGAATTCCACCTTTTCTCAATCAAACCGCAGTAATTGATTATAGATGAATTCAGTCATATAACCTTCGTCATTACAACCAACGTACGCTTTGTGTCGTTCACCGGCCAATCCAGTGCATACAGACAAGCGTACACATATGGGAGCTGTCTACAAGGCAATCTGTCACTGGTAAGTCGATCAAGACCGAGTTACCGTCAGGGCTACGGCACCTTTATTGGAATAAGGAACAATATTTCCAAAACGATTCCGCCTGACACATTCAACTTTCACAGCCTCGGTTCCGGCCACCACAGATGTTATCTCAGTCATTCTGAAGTTCACCAGCGGAGGGTTTCGCCATTGAATTTGCCCAAAAACCCCATGCGTGAATCAGCAACTACACGCACGCACAATGCACACACACACGCACACACAACACATGTCGAGTCCTGACCCTGCATGCAGATTGCGCCCGTTGACCCCATACAGCATAAAAACACGTGCGATATGGGCCATAAATCACCATAACAGGCACCCTGACGCGGCCGGAGGGGAAGTGAACAGTAGTCTTTCTCCTCTTCCTCATCTGGACGATCTAGTCTACCGACCTAAGGCCGCCTATAACAGACACCGTGATGATTCGCCACTGGGTACTGTAATCGTCATTTCTGCTGTAGTGTAAAGTCACATGAATTGCATTAGTATTTTACCTACTGTTTGCTATCAGACCGATAGTGACGACAAGTAGTGCACTGCAAAAAACGAATGAAGGCATGCGAGACTCATGTGGTGCGGAAAACGGTACAGTATTGTTGGAATGGGAAAAAAGCAAATCAGCATGCAAGCTCTCTCGAAGTCTTTTGTGGTGTGTTAACTAGGATAGCACTCTACAGTGGACAACCATAACTGGTGACCCTCGTTCACTACTGACTCACTCTTAGGGTGAAAAGTCAGCCGCTCTTTAACTAGTGATTCAAAACAATCGTTCTTCCAAGAATAACGGGGGTTTCAAGCACTTGTCACCTAGATCACAGGGAGTGGGAATGACACAACGCTAGGTTCAGGCTGTTTGGCTGCAACCAAACTTCATGAAAAAGTGCATGTAAAGTGAAAGGGTTTTGGGAACTGACTTTGTTTATTTTCTCATGATAGTCTTACAATGAGTTTCCAGGGTCTTCTAGTGAATCAAGTGCCTCATTCGAGAGACAACTCCAAAGGGAACCCGTTCTCTGCGAAAGGTCTACGATGTTTTCTTCCATCGATTGCCTTTCAGTGGTCGACGGTCATCCACGTTTGCCGTAGGCATCATTCTTTTGGCAAAACAGACCACGTCAGTTATTGACGTGATGTTCTAGTCGTTTCTGTTCTCGCTACCAACACCCATTCCATGACCATTAACCACCTTCGGGAGACCACTTTTGGGACTATCTGGTGCACAGTCGCCTGTCTTCAGACATTGAAGCCGATCATGACAATGAGGAACTTCACGTCCTTCACCACCTATGACGAATACACATACTCAAATACCTATCTAGCGCATCTTTGTTGCGTTCTTTTTGGGGCTGTCACTGAAATCCCTGCATGTGCAGTTACGTTTGCACCGGATTCGGTTTAATGAGGGTTGGGGGGACCAGAGTTTGATGAGGCGCTGTGGGGATTGGTGAAGTGAGGTTAAGAAAACACAGCGAGGGTGTCAAATAGTCGGATTGCAACTGCTTCGGCTGTTGATCAAAGTCGTAAGTAAGCGAACGGAGAAGCGATATGGGAAACCTAGTCTTCAATGTACGTCTATAAGTAGATTCGACGACTTGAAACTTCGCTGTCTGCAACGTCTGCAACGTTAACCAGCAGTCGGTTACGGGGTTGACTTCGCTGCACTCAGCGGCACCCGGCTGGCTAGCCAAGGGAAGTTATAAGTTTGCTGTGGTGATACTTTCTCCCGGGGTGGAACAGCACGAGAAAGCCGACGAGAACATTGTGTCGGATTCGCAGTTGCAAATCACATTAAACAGAGAATAATGGACGGGACAGAACTGCATCATTCGAGCGAAATCGTCATCCGATTCCGGCTGTTGAACCAAGATGTTGCCAAAAGGCCAAAAAACGGAATCAACTAGTTCATTCGTGATGAAGATTTTCCTGTAATGGTAGAACGTTTAGTGATGTATTTAAGGTTCAGGGTTGCCAATTTGGACGACTGGGAATTTCACAATCTTGTAGGATGACTGGCAGAGAAAACTCAAATCCTCCACATACAAGACGAACCAATAAATCGAAGAGTGCATTTATGAGCAGCGGTGCTTAGTGTTAGAAGTACGCATACCTCAAGAAACTTAAAACAATTTCAGACTATCCGTCAAAAGGTCGTGCGAAACATTTCTCGTTGCTTTAACAAAAGGTCGGTGTGATGCACATTCACTTTAGGGTTTTATCGCTTCACTTCTAACGTGGCCGAGCATGTTGCTAAAAACAAAGTGTACTGAGACCTCCATACGTCCTGTGTCCACTCTCTGTGGGCGCCGACGTACAAAGTTTTGGATGGCTGATTGCGGAAAATATTGTAAGCGTTAGGTTGCAAACCAATAGAAACGGCCCAAGAAAAATCGGTAATGTACCAGAGAGCAGACAAACAAATTTGTGAATACTTACACTCAACAATCTTCCAAATTCTTCCTGTGATTTTGCCGATTCACATGTGCGACGGCTCTCGTTCTCCTCTTCACTGTTAGTGGCGAACATGTGAATGTCTGCCATAGTTGATTGCACCAACCGACGTGCATACACCAAGTAGTGAAGCAGACTACGCAGTTTACGTTCTTCTAGCCTTGTCCACGTGGATAAATGTAGAGCGTGTGGATCTGATGCATCGACGGGTTCAGGAATTTTGGACCCTGTTGCTGCTGTACTGATGGCATCTGATGAGTCTGATGAGTCTGAATCCGTGTCAACACAAATCAAGTGCTCGTCGTTTCGGTGTAAGGGATTGGCCCACATCGGAGGCAGCAGATCCAACAAAGTTGAATAGGGGTTAGGTTCAGTGTGACAGCCTCCTGGAGCCAGGCAACCGAACGCAGGGAAAAACGGATGATGTAACAAGGTGGGCTGTTGTAACACTTCATTCGTGCCACTACTGCCGGCTCCTGAGTCGGGCGTTTGCCAGCCGCCACTCATCTCCGGAACAGCATTAGAGTGGTGGCCAGAAGATTTTGTAGAGTTACGGGCTGGACTGAAAGGCAGTAAAGTAATGCCTGCAGGTTTGCTAAGTAAAGATCCGGAGCCAGCACAACTTCCCAAAGAGGTCTGTTCACAATGAGCTGCGGTGGTGAGCGCCGCACTGTGGCCTAATCGACCAAGACTGACATACCAGGAGTTGGCGTATAGACTGGTGTTAGTGAGGCTATGGGTAGACGGAATATTGGGACATAGTGGGGAGTTGATGGTTGAGAATATGCCTGGACTCAGTGGTGCTTGCGGAGGACGAGAAAACGCGCGTGAAAGTGAAGGTAAACCGCCATTTGTGGAGGACGTATTAGGATAGATTCTCTCCGGATTTGTGTCTGTCAGATCGTAGCGGTCCAACAAGGAATGTGCAACTAGCTCAGCTTGATGTCTACAAAAATAATTAAAAAGTGGGACAAAATGTGAAAAAGACTAATGCTGAACACCGTTCAAACGACTGAAAGGATTCGAACTGGTGTTGTCAGCCTGGGCCGACTGCCACTATTCAAGATGAAATGGTGCAATCCGGCGACCGCATTTAGTTGTGGTGAAGTGACGTTGAAAATATTGGGAGTGGGTGTTGCATGAACACGTTGTCGTAAAAGAGCTAGGTTGAGTGAATTTCGTCATAGGGAGCTATCAAGTCATCAAGTGAGTCTTAGTGAAATAAGTTAATAGATAAAATTGTTAGCAGAATCCCTGAATGCGCTTAGAGTGTGAACGTTGTTGCTTTGTTGTGGTGTATTTGAGGTTGACACATTTGATCTTACAACTAAAGATAGATCGCTTTAATTCAAAGAAAATAAATGCACTCTATACGGAAAACTAAGGGCTGGTCCCCGGTTGAGTCTAGGAGTTCAGGAAAATGAACTTTTTGATGAGTGAAAAATCGCTGGATAGATATTTGAAGCACACACTTGACGGGAACTCAAACTGTGTGATATCGATAAATATGTTGGGAGCAAGCTCCAGGAAGAATAGATCAATATGTGGAAACGGTGGTGTGCATGAAAAGCATCAAATGTTAAACCCCAGTCCATCACCTTCACATACAGCTGCTATATTGTTTGCGGTTTGTTCACTTTATTCACGCTTGCTAGCTCCCGTTGATAGTATGAGCAGATGTGGAAACGCCAAAAAAGTTTCGTCTTCTAGATGAAAGTGTAGATCAAAAAGCAGGGAAGCCGCGAAAAGCTGCCCATCCTCATTCGGAATCACCAACAGTCCGCACTTTGAACTCGTAACCTCTCGAATAGTAGTTGAATCTCAAGATGTTTGGCCACGAGCGGTTGATCAACAGTGTGATAAATTTGCACTGATACAGGATATAGGGCCATTTCATTCGAACGGCTAAAGGTTCAAACTACTAACCAGGAGGTCACGGGCTCCCGACCCTCTGGAGTTTCGTGAGAGGCGCACCTCTGATGATTCCTAATAAGGATGAAACAATTGTACAGTGCTCCTCGGCTTCTCAACATAGGTTGGCTTCAAGCAATTGGAAAATGTTTGGGACCGATTGGGTAGTCATAAACAATCGGTGGATTTATTGCTGAGCAACGTTTCACTTTTGACACAAAAGTTTCGTCAGGCCAAGTGAGTAGGTAAGCAGGTTGATCGGGTTTTAAGGCAGTCAGAGGAGCAATCCGTGCTATTTCTTATGACTAGCCTTCTAGTGACTTCAGATGTCCGTGTTTTGTATGGAATGACTACTGCCCGATCCACTCCTTCTTGGGTCTTGGTGTTGGCACCAATACCCGTCTTAGTTGCCGCTTAATTAAACCCACTGGGTATCCGCTATCTTGAAGTCGCTTTTTTACCTCCAGTTGTGCCGCTCTTCGGTCTACCTCCTCTGTGCACAGTGCACTTACTCTCCTAAACATCGTTGAAACTATGCTAGCATATACTGCTTTTGGATGTGCTGAGGAGTAGTTTAAGACCGCACCACTATCTGTTGATTTCCGGTAAATAGTGGCTTTCAATTTTCCACCACTCTTGTGTGTCATGCAGTCAAGGAACGGTAGTGTACCCGATGTGGACTCTAGCTGCATGCTAAACTTAATGTGGGGGTTCAAAGTGTTGAGATATTGAAAGAATTCGTTTACCTTATTCCGCTTTATCACAACGAACGTGTCATCTACGTAACGCCAGAAAAGCCTTGGTGGACACTCGAATCCGTTTAAAGCTTTCTGTTAAAAGTTTTTCATGTACATGTTGGCCAAAATCGGGGATATTGGTGATCCCATTGCTAGACCTTGTTCGTGAGAGTATATAACTGAGCAATAAACAAAGTGACAGAAGTTTAAACATATTTCTAAACCTTCAGCTATCTCGTCTACGGATAGTTGCGTTCGTTCTTGCAATGAAGCTTTTGTGTCAAAAGCGAAACGTTGCCCAGGAATAAATCCACCGATTGTCTACCAAACCTCCCTGAAACGATAGGTTAACTTCGCTTACGGGACGAAATCTCCGTCAAAATTCTCCAATCTCATCACACTACCAACAATCCGAATGATTGTGCTGGCACAGAATGAGATTTGTTCACAGTGATTTGAAAGCAAACTTTTGTCAACTGCTTTACACTCGACGTTTTAACACTATATACACTCGTGAAATACACGCGGTTTCAAACGAATTTGATTTTAACGGAAGACTAAGGTAAGTCCAGCAGAATCACTAGTTAATGGTGTTCTTCCTCAACTAAGTGTGCTGCACGAAGTCCACCTCATGTTTCAATCAGTACGATATTCGAGATATTACAGTGTGTTTCCCTGACCGAACAATACTCATAAGGTTGCTGAAAACCTTCCGACAATCCATGACCGGTTTAGTCCTTATTTGAGCTCATGAAGTAAGCGCAGTGCCCGAGTTTCCGTTAACCTTATATTCTACTTGAACTCAAGTTTGACGCAGTTAGCGAAATACACTTATCTGCACACTTGGTTTTAACAGAAGATTCAACTAAATTCCAGCTGCATCCCTCCTTTATAGTATTCTTCAACTGAGTGTGCTTCACAAGGGCTGCTCCAATGGAGTCACTTGTTTACGAATTTCCAACAATTTGAATTTAAGTAGAACATAAGGTTGATGAAGGCTCGGGGACTGCCCCCAACCTCATGAGTGACAAAAAGGGTGAAATCGGTGTTGGACTGTCGAAGGGTTTCCAACGTTCCGTCAGGAAAATTCCTTACAGTCGTAAGTGGAGGATGCTTCTTACCGCTAATGGATCCCCAGTCTCCGCAGAGTTTTTGTATTCTGCAGGCACCGTGAAACTCAATCACACTTCAGCAACTTTATAAGCCTGACCAGTAATGAACACAAACAAAACAGCCCACTCCTGACCGTATTCACTTGTACTGACAGCTCTGTTGAGCCCTGCAAAACGAGCAGTACACAACCTTCAGTTAGACAGCGTACTCCTCTACAAACAATCTTTTTCTCAATTACAAACTTCATATGTGTTGTGTTGCAAAAGCCTGCCGATCAACTTAAAACGCTACCGCCATATTCTGAGGAAAACCATGCGTGGTTTTGAGCCCAGCGTCTTCCAAGAATTCTTTACTGAATCTCATTGCGGGCAGGCAAAACCAGTAAATTTGTGAAGGCTTTCTGGCAGAGTTGTGTTATGAACTTCGTGTGTTTAATCGCACTTTTCAGGTGCAAGTTGAATTCAACGGTTACTGCCACCAGTGACCTGATTACCAGCTCATGTGTTGACATAGAATAGGGTTTGACTGTTTCGTCTCAGAGAATAAAGTTGGATTACAACCCTGTTGGTGGTCACGACAAGCTGATTAAATACGTTGCATGCAATATGCATTAGTCGATTCTTATAAACGCTATGATAAGTAAGCTCCCTGTGGATAACTACTTTTTTCCGTGTGACAAGTGCTACCTTCTCAAAAACTCATTGTACCTCGCTGTCGTCATAAAACTGAAGAACTGAGGCCTCTTTGTACTACTACAAGTCTTGATTTCAAACGGACCTGAAAAATTCGCTGTGGTAACTGCTCACCGCGAGATATAAGTTGCGAAAGTAATCCTTCTTGAATAAGAAGCCGGGGCACACACCAGAAAAGGCAAGGGCCTGAGACTGGAGGTGAACCGCTGGAGACGAGTTTTTCTATGTTGGGTGAATACCTTGTTATTTGAACTCCCGAAGATTACGTTTTTCTTGGCAACCATACCCTCGAACTTCGCGTACAGTTCACCAGATACTTATCTGAGGTACTAGCAGCCTATGACAGAGATTTTAGGTGGCGAACAATAAAAATTACAAAGGGTTGACAACAAGAGTGTGTTTTAACCAAGTTCTAATTGTTCATCCCAGAAAGTAGGTTTTAAGGCTTAACAGGAGGACTAGCGCCAATTCGTTCGCCAAAAAGGGGCTAATGAGACCGTATTTCGTTTGGTGTACACAAAATTCCACGGGTGTCCACGGAAAAGTGAGGATAAATTGTTGAACTGAGTAAGGTTGCGGTGTTGGAGAGTTTTCGCACATCATAATTTATGTGACCTTTAAATTTGTTAATCAAACAATTCAAAGTAATTCAACAAAACTGGTTTCCCCTGTATGATTTGTCACTCACCTGTAAAGTTTAAGGTTTTTTAGTGTAAGGTGAACACCAGATAATCCTAAGGATGAGACATCATTGCTCTCCGTTCCAACGGAACCAGGGACGGCGTACACAGCATAAGGATGATATGGAGAGGTTGATGAGAGTGAGGGACCTGTAGTCGAAGGCATCTGGTTGATCGATTTACTGATTCCATTCGAACTACCACCAGAAGCTTTTATATGGCGCCCCGGAAACGATGACGATGAGGTAGAGGAGGACAGTGTGGAGCAGCCACGACCCGATATGAGCATCTTACGATTCTGGCGGTACAGCACGATCGCCAGTTCAGTACAATATAACTTAAAAAGGGCAAAAAGGGGAAGAATTAAGCAAGCCTATTGCCTGGCGAACAACGGCTGAAAAAAAAACAAAAATACCAAAAAGCACAAGATTCGCCTCAATAAGATAAAGTTTTTTCTGTTTCGACTAACAGTAGTCATTGTTTCAAAGCTTGGCGTGTTCAATGCAGATTAAGTTGGGCATATCCAGGCTAAAAGCTATCTACGTAAAATTCCTATTTCACACTAATGGTAGGAATACATGGTCACAGATCTCGAGGATCTCAATAACACTCATGTCACAAAAGGTTATGATGTAACGCGTCCTACTGCTTACACGCCAACACGAAGCTCAAGTAATAAAAAACGACGTTATTTTCAAAAGACATTTATCTTGAATTGGAAAAAACACATCGGAACAAAGTCAGGGGACAGGACAGGGTGCCCTCGTCGGTGTCAAAGTACTGCGCTTCAGCAATCCCCGCTTCACTATATAAGTAACTCAGTTTTGCCTTGGAGGAATACTGTAGTGCTAATAAACAGAGATCTGCTAGAATAACCACAGTACCCAAGGCTTGTAAATTTGGTGACCCACCGAAGTTACATCCAATTTCATGCATTTCTGTTTTGTTGAGTGCTAGAGCGACTACTGCTTGGTATTATAAAGCCTTCACTGGGGAACCCCAGAGATGTATATCATTGTGAGTACTAGATTCGAAGATCTAGCCGAATGCAGTAGCCTGCCTCCATCAACTTCTGAAGGCTCTAAACGTCGAGACAAAGTGGTTCCGGGTCGAATTCGTGGACTTTAGCAGAGCCTTTCGAATCAGTCGATCGAAACCTTTCGCTGTGCAAATCTTTGGGCGTGGCATTGAGAGACCCTTTCTGTCTCTCCTACACCAGTACTTTACCGACTCAAAGATGTACGCTGATATTGATGGGAGGCTGCTGACGGTCTGCGCCAATGAATTTGGCCTGCCAAAAGGAGCCGTTTTGTCACCGTTCCTATCTGCTTTCTACACAGACTCTGCAAAACTGGGTGAACAGTACACTCACTATGCGGACGACATAGCGGTTGGCAGAGCATGTTCTGTACTACTGGAAGTCCACTAGTTTGGGCAGAACATTAAAGCCGCATGTCCTTGGACGTCTTGGCTTTATAACCTCCCACGATTTGACACATTAGGAGCAAGATGATAAAATCTTCCTTAAAATACGAGAAGTGAGTTATTTCGTACGACGACTTTCTTCCGTAAACAATGCTAATTCGCTTGTCCGGAACTTTATGCTTGCTACCGTCTTGTCGTCTTGTCGTTGTTTTGTGTTGTTCACCAGTCATTTTCAGTGGACTGCTAAAAAAAGGACTGTATTATTACCAAGCGGTGCATCCTGCTTTTGTGAGCACCTTCCTTGATGCTCCTGGCATCTTAGCGTTTTGGGCATACGACTGCCTATACAGAACTTTTTAAGACGAAAACTGACGAGACTCCTCATTACATTCAGATATGATTAGCTGCCTCCATAAACGCCCATTGCGTAGCACTGTTGTGCATCTGCACACAAGAACATCAAGATATCAAGACTCTGATTCCTTGTCCCGCCGACCTCAGAGTCATTCTCCAGGGCCCAACTCATGCTTGTACGATTTGCTCTTCATTGTTAATGGTTTTCGTCCCTCCGGTTACTCCTCAGGTTACCAGTTCCTCTTTTTTTTTTGAATTTTTCGTATCCATACTGTTTACATACACAAACGCCACTGTATCCTGGGTACAACGGCTTGTATGAAAATTCATTGGCAACGACAAATAAAAACCCGATATCCCATTTTGTATTGGCCATTGGATAGGACTGCCTGCAAGGCGTTGGTACTATGCTCATCCAATTTCAAGGATGAACCACTTTACCAGGGAGCACTGCATCACAGAACTAACAACTAATTGAAGAATACGATGTCTCTCCGGTGCAGCCCAAAAAATGCGTATAGACAAGCAGTAAAATGTCCAAACAACTGACGGCTGCCACCCGCTTCGTGACGCATCCACGGTCAACTCTTAAGAATGACGTAATCAAACTGCCCCTTTTATCCTCAGCTAATTTCGCGGTAACATAAACAAGATACACAAAAGACAGCTGCCCAAAACCCTAGGCTGGGACTCCACTCCCACGTATGTACGAAAAATTAAGGAGAATGGTTCAACATAAGGTGGAGGTTCGTGTAGTTACCCTTCTCCATTTGGAGTGGCCGAAGACGAATGGCCTCTTCAGAGCTTTTGTCTATCTACTCAAGGGAGGACAACTGTAGCCAACTTGAATTCAAGGTACGACTAACCTATTATTCCAACGGGTTAGGATGCCCTGATCCATCATGATAGTTGGTTTTTACACAGATGACTAACAACCATGTTTTTGAGAAGGATGGCCTAGCTGGTTAGCAACCGGCTTCCTAAAGGATACCTGAAACATTATGCTGAACGATATTGGCTGAAAATGGTGTAGTTGATGGTGTAAATCTGACTAGCGTTTTAAGTTGGCCTAAAGGAAATCGGTAATTTAGCCCTTTAATTACTAACTTTCATTGAGCCCTAGTGAATATGATACAATGTGTTTTATTGACTGTCCATAGGAGTTGGTTTTTTGCATCGTCTTAGGGGAGTTTAGGTGGCAAAAAACGACCACCTATTGTGTCGAACCAAGCTGAAATAAATGGCTATCCTAAAAGCAAACAGTATCCAAAAAACTGCTGCCTCTCGCAGGAAATGTGTTGTTAACACTCAGAATATGGATTGAATCAACGGAAAAGTTTGTATGGATTACTGTATTATGCTTGTGTTTATGACCTGATAGGCGCCATCCAAAAAAGCGGATCGTCTGGAAATTTCATAAACAAATTATAATAAAGGGCACATATTGCAAACAAATCGTGTCGAACTACACATTTGACTCATAACAGAAGTCACCCAAGAGGCTCACCAGCTGTGTTGGTATAAATCTGCTGTTGATAAATAGTTTGTATGTAGAGCAGAGATTAAAAATCCGTGCTAATATTTCGTTCTGCAAGTGGATTAAAACCGTGTTTAAAAACTGAAATGTTTACCTGTTGTGAAATATCAGCAATTCGCATCTCACAAATCTATGGACAGAATGGAAACCACAATCTTCCGGTTGGTAGCTGAATGCCATTCAGCCACGAGTGGTAGATCTGAAGTGTGATTAACTTGATGGACAAATTGACCTGATCTGCAGTAAGCCTCAGGTGCATAAATGTGACGCAAGGCAGCGTCCGGGGAAGCTCAGCTGATCGGACACTTATTGTGGGAGGATAAATACGAGCGTAATCGTCCTAGTGACTGTTTGGATTTCCTCACCCATTACGTCTGAATGGGTTTACTACCTCCTGCTCACACAAAGTTTCGAGAGCCACAAACAACACGTACCTTCTTAGTCTCAACGAGGTCTAGAACACGAGTATTTGGAATAGGAGATGAGCATGTTGCCATCGATGTCTCATTGGTCTAAATATTCGCGTTGGTCCACACGTTAAAGTGAGTCAGTAGTAAAGAATGGGAACTGGCATGTGCGCAAACAGGATAACTTACCAACAGAGCCGAATATATATCATTTATACTGAATGTGTTACCCTATACAAGTGACTGGAAGAATCCGAAGAACCTAACAACCAGTCATGGAAGAGCGACCTGCTTCGCTTCTGTCCCGAACGCAAATCACTAGGTGTATGTTCCGGGATTTGGTGGCCTAGAGTTCAAGCTCAAATTTCACTCTCAATAAGAAAATCACATTGTTGCACAAATTATATGACTATTATATGACTGTTCACATGTAGCTAGATTCCCAACGGATTTAGATGATTGAGCCAAGACAAACAGAAAAGTTGAATCCGCGTACGCCACGCACCTAGGTGAGTTTGGAGACCGATTTTTTCCGAGGGTGAACTTTGAATCTGAGCATAAGATGGCCGAGTCATGCTACCTGTGCCTGATGAGGTCCACTGACAAAACAGGTAGTGGACTATTTTCTCAGGACTGGATACTACTGCTTTGTAGTTATTACTTGTAAAAGCTCAAAGCCCACGGCTAGGTCCTGAAAATCAGGACATCTATCCGACTAATCAGTTATAGGCAGATTCCTAACGAATTTTGACACATGGGCTAAGCCAGGATAACCAGTGGGAAAAATAAAATTTACGACAGTACTACATAGCATGCAAAACCGTGGAGTGACTTACCTCGGTTCGAAGGGGAGGCTATGCTGTCTAAGCTAAACTGGGTGTCGTTCTTCAAGAAAGTGTGCTTAGGGAAAGAGTACGAAGTGGCCAGGACTCGGACGTACTTGCATCAACAAATAGATAGGTTGTCTCTCAAGAGAGGTGCTTAATAGAAGAGAACAACCTAGTCGCTCAGGCTGAAAAATATTTCATATGACACTATGTATTCAGCTTCGGTAGTAGCAACGGGCATCCACTCCAAAACCCTTGATTTGGATGCCAAAATGTTACTAATACCACTAAAGCAATACCACACCAAACTTTAAGGATTCTATAGTCCAACAATCGACGACGTGTGCTTTAGGATTTCTTTCGACCAGCCTCTTTGCGAGACGGCGAGGCAAGAAACTAGACCATTATGCGAGGGGGATGACGAAGAGAGGAATATCGTAAAAACCACAGGCAACCAAGCAAAAGTGTATATTTAATTGGCGTTCTGTGTCCTTTATTTGTTTGCTTTCTACATATTTTATCCTGCCAGCACGAACCAAATGCAAGTATTGTCGAATTCGCTGAACAAAGCGTTTGTTCTACATGATAGTAATATTCATTTTTATTTCTGGTAGAACGGCTGCTTGACGTAGTTCTCCTAATACTGGTTGGTGTTCGCCGATTGAAGATGCTCCAAAAATGCGGCTCAAGGTGCGCACCTCCTAACAGAGGATGAATCCAAGAAGGGCTCAACTTCTGCCCGAGTGAGCTTTTCAGGAGAACTTTTGCCACGTATGGATTGATCCAAGGGCCAAGTGTCCCAAAACTCATGGCCTTAGGAGTACTAGGTGAATGACGGAAGGTAGTTTTCATCCAGTGTGATTACCTAAAAATCACTAGTGGCTTTGCAAATACAGTTACTGACAAGAAATAATACTTATGAGTGAGGGTGCAGTAAAAATGGGTTAAAAATAATACAACCGACCTGATTCAAACAGTCTGCAACTTCCAGACAAGCATCGGCCAGGGAGGCGCATCTCAGTGCTGCACTCCAGTTGGCATCTATTTGATTCATCTGACATTGTATCCGATCTGCTGTGGCCTTGACTTCAGCCAGATTGGTTTGTAATACTAGACAATCTGACTGGAGGCAAGATAGTGTGGCAAGCAGGCGCGACCAGGTCAGTTGAGCACAGTTCGCCACATCAGCCAAACGAGGGTAGGGCGCCAGTTTGGAAAGACTCGAGAGGAATTGTAGGAGAGCGCGGGGTGATAGTGGACCTCGAAGAACGGAATCTTCTGCTTCAAGCCACAACTGGTCGAAGATTTCCGATTGTTCTGCTGCCGTCGTGGCCGCTGGCTTGAACCCTGAATTGGCAGAGTGTTTTAATCCGGTCACATCGGTCACACCGGAAACATTCTCCCCAAAAAGTCTCAAAGACTGCGTAACCCATTCTGGTTCAGGCAGGTCGTATATATTATCCACAGTGGCTACTTTCTTGAAGCAACCGGAGGCAGCTTCGACTGAGGGATCCTGGAATTGCAAGAAAACGATAATAATAATAACACCGAGCCTAACAAAAGGTCATTAGCCGATGGTGTCCTTAAGCGGCAACTAGTATGCTCGGCGTGAATTGCACAGTAGGCTTCGCGATAGACAAGAAAAATCAAAGCAACTTAGGGAACTGACCTCGAAACGCGACTAGCCCTAATGTGAAACATTTGGAAACGGAGTGAACCAAACAGCTGTTCTGGACCAGATAACCTTTCCAACTAACAAGTGAACACATGCATTTGGACGACTTGCGAAATGCCAATAAATCTGTTCTTCTCGATTTGGGAAAATGGGAATCGAATTTATCAGGTGAGCCTGAAGACAACAAAAAGTAAACTCTGAGCGAGTTGCTTACAGTCGGCGGAGAGAACAATCTATTAGAGATTTTAGTTCCCATGGTATATTATCTGCCACATTTCTCGGGTTGAATCCTCTGGAATATCGGTTCTCAGTGTGCTCTGATGTGCATTCCAGGCATGCGGCATTTGTACTACTCATTTTGTGCCGTTAGTTGTTTCCTTATCAATAATTTTTGGGACAGCGTTTGGTCAAAATTCATAACTACCACAAAATACGCACCTAAGTGATGCGTACTTTTAGGGTTTATAGAAAACTTCGAGAGAACTTTTGAACCAGACTCACCTGAATGAGATAATGAACCCGAATTCTATGCTGATGAGCAATCAAGTTTAACTGATCCGACTTTTATCAAATAAGCGTGTGACTGCTATCAAAAGTCATTGCAATCAATTTGGAAAAAGACTTCTTCAAAAGCTGAGACAGTGCAAGACATCTTTAGTGTATATGTCATCAACCCTCGAATATCTGGGTAAACCGTTTGCACATCAGAAAGTCCCTGTATTCTCACAAGGAAGTTTCGATATCTCAATAGGTCAGCCAGCTCTAAAGCGATTACTGACGAAACCGGTCGCTCTAGATGGGTGGATGCAGAAGCGAGTGTCTACATATTAACGAACATCTCACTACTCATTGGAGGAAACTATTCAGAAGATTTCTGAAAACCTTCCGACAGCCCACGACCGGTTTCACCCTTCTTGGGGCTCATCAGGTAGCCGCACCCCCCCCCCCGAATCGAAGAATGTCCTAGACTAAAGATTCAGTTGAGTCTGCCGTCAAAACCAAACAGGCGTGCAAATGGGTGTAGTTGGTGAATCTCACTATCCCATTTATGCTCTTCCTGTGCTTGTAGTAGTTTGTGACATCCAAACATGGCCTTTCTAGATATCGTTACCTGAATGGCGAACACTTTTTGTCTCAGGACAATAAAATCAATTGGGCGGAATCGATCGACAGCGGTTGCTGAAGCCAAGTAGTTTTAGTGTGACACTTCCGAGGTAATTTACTGTGTGGAGTAGTGGATTTCATAAGCCAGTAGTCTTGTGAGGCAAATACGAATATTAGAAGGACCAACAAAAGAACTTCTGCTTCTGTAGCCTATTGCACGTCATTTTAACCCCA
Organism: Opisthorchis felineus; assembly: GCA_004794785.1. Lineage (NCBI taxonomy): Eukaryota > Metazoa > Platyhelminthes > Trematoda > Opisthorchiida > Opisthorchiidae > Opisthorchis > Opisthorchis felineus. The sequence continues at coordinate 623,822 of SJOL01006370.1, read as the reverse complement.
TGACGCCAGAAATCTTCTTGTCCGGGTGGAAGAACTTGAATTTCCTGAATTACAGTATGAAACACGAATGAAATTATGGCTTATCTGAGAGGAGATCGCATTACCGGTAGATACTTACAGCAACAAGGTTGAATTCGAGGAAGGGAAAATTTGAGAAAGAGAAATTCCGGTATAACGTAAGCCGGAGTTACCAAGTTATAGTAGCTAACTAGGAGAGTTTCTCTGTTTCGAAGAAACCACCAATCTCCGTTGTGGTGCTCCTCAACCACAGGAACTTGAATAGGAATAATTAGCGATCATGCACTACTTACACGCAGAGTTTTTGGCAGTGACTCAGCAGGGTTCGTAATGATCAGAAGTACAGACAAGTAAATAAATATTCTCATTCGCACACGAATTCGGCAATGATAGGAGACTCACCGTAATCCTGCTGGGCCTCTCGTTTATGATGGTTTGCTTCGACCGAATGTGCTGCACCAGGCCGCCAAATACACTCATTAACATACCAATTAGCTTTCAAAGGAGGCCCATTTGAAACTCAGCTGAGTCTCTAGTCTATGCTGTTCTTCAACTGAATGTGCTGCACAAAGACCGCCTCATGTTTCACTTGGTACGATATTCGAGACATCGCAGTATATTTTTATAAAAGAAATTACTCTCAAGGGTTGTCATCTCCCGTGGAAACCAAAGTGGTAAACATATCAGTGCATTTGTCGAATTTCGTGCAAGTTGGGTTCAAGTATAACATAACGTTGACGGAAACTCGAGGCTGCGCCTACCTGATCAGCTCCAAGAAGGGCGAAATGGATCATGGGCTACTGAAGAGTTTTCAGCAACCTTATGAGTAGTGTGTTACGTCTAGAAAACTACAGTTGGTTACTCTCCTGTTATCATTCCAGTCAGAGGAGTGGAAAAACAAGATTTGGTAAAGATGAATTGACTTTTTGGATCTGAATGATTACAGGGCAAACAATACAGGGTTCCAAGGGTTCATATCCACCTCGTACCTATCTATCGTACATCACTGATGCAACCCAGAGGCAATTTGGGAGTACTCTGCCACCCACACGGCGGTTTGTGTTGAAGGCTAAATTGTCATCCACAAAAGAATTATAACCATCAATCAAACGCAAGTTACAGACGTCGTCTTACTGTTGTTTCAGCGAATCCATCACTTTCCCATAGCAATGACCCTCATCCTCACCGAGGGTTCAGAAAACAATCACTGACTTGACTTTGGTTATGTACTCTTCAAAGATGTTCTATACACAAAATACTGGGAAATGGAAACGCCCAAACTGATGAGCAAGAACACTGTTAGAGGACAATGACTCAGAAAAAGTGGTACACTCAGTGGAAATAGAGCTGTTTAATCACTCTTGAACGAGAAGGGCGTTATGAAGCGAAACAACTCGAGAAGAGTATTCACGTTGTTAATGAAGCATGTTGGTGATGAATATTTGATTGTGTCAGGTGGTTCTAAAAGAATGCAAACAATGGTGTGAGACACTTAAAATCGTGGTCAAATTAGTGGTTTCAGTTAACCTTTTTAGTCATTTGTATAGTACCAGTTTGCATAGCACAGCACCAGTGTTAAGCTGCAAATCACCTCATCAAATTCCCTCACAAAAAAGTCAGAGTGTGGCACGCATACTACCAGAAATTTAACTCTCGAATAGAATAGTCAGCAATAATTCATTTCCTGTTAAGAAACTTTGCCTGAAACGCTAGAATAACGGACAGCGTCATTGAAGCTGCGAACGTGTATGCACTTGGGTACGGCGTGCCTAAACTATATCGAACCACAGTACTGGCTGCACATAACGAATTGAAAAAATAAGGTATATAGAGTAGTGATCGTAAACTGGCCAGACTCACTGGCCTACTTCCTACAAGTATTACGTATATCAGAACGACCTTATCGAAGAGGTTGAGGGCCAGAGGCAGTGATGCGGATTGTAACCTCCCCTCAGCTGGTGGTGTCCAGACTGTTCAGTCAGTCACTGTAAAAACATTTGCACTGAAAATGGCTGGGTGGGGCTTGAAAGCTGCGATTTTCCGAATTCGTTAACTGACGCTGTAGAGTTTGAATGACTGACAGAAGTTGAAGGAGTTTACAAAAGGGGAAAGTACGCAACCCGCAGACAACAAATGTGGCCTCTATTAGTGTCATCATTTAGTCCCTTCTCCTCTTAAGTTCTCCTAACTAAATTATATCACGAAAAGCTGGGCTGAAAAGCTGATTTCTTCCAGATCCGTTGGAGGAGAATCCATGAAGCCCTTCTGCTAGGGCTTCATGGATACAAAGTAGGGCTACTTTGTATTTTGTGGAAAGACTGAAAGTAGAAGTGCACATCAGACCAGACTTAAATCCTAGCACGAAAAACGCCCCATATTTGACGACGTATGTATGAACCACACATGGTAGGTCAGAACGGGGCTGGTAGTTTATTAACCGGCACTGATTACACATCTTGGAAATAGTCCGCCTTCACCCATGGAAACCACGTGCTACCTGACCTTTCAGGTTCAAAGGCGAATAAACTGGATCAACTGCTCTGATTCAGAGTGCAGTACTTTCTTACCGCTAACACTGCAAAAAAATCTTCCTCATGAGGAGAGACCAACAGTCAATCTTTTTGCGTTTGACATAGGGTTGCATGAGGGAATGGTTAGTATCGGCAATGGGATCAGTACCATACTGGTGCGTTTTTTGTCCCTTGCTGAAATTAAACTGGTTTGGATCTTCAGAAGTATGGATTTATCCCTTTTAAATCCGGAGCGAAAACAAAGATCAGATCAGGACGAGTGAATATAACGCCAGACGTCTGAGCAAAGTGTCAATGTTATGGGAACCACAAACCCATATAATGCAATAACGCCAGCCGATTTATAAGTTCCTCCTATTGGAATTCGTGAGTTTGCGGAGGTTTGGCCCGATCACCTTGTGTTAAGAAAAGTTGATCGTCAAGTAAAATATCCCACGCACTAGGTTGACAAACAGCGTTCCACAGGTGCTGAGTGCCACAATGCAACAAGTTTTTTACTAAATGACACTAATCAGCTAACGATTCATCACTTCGTATACCCCATATAAAGGTTGACCCGCAAATACGCCGCAATAAACAATCATATCAATTTCTCACGTCGTTCGAAAGTTATCATCCCACTGAAGAAAAGGCTCTCAGTCGATTGCTAACATTGTAGACAAAAGAGGACTTTCAAAAATGACGGCAGTGTTTAGAACTTCACAAACAGACCCGACTGACTATAGTTGTTGATCGGGGATGATCCCTTGAGAACTGTTGCCTCTGGTGTACGAAGGCCTCATATTGAAGGAAAGGTTCAGCAGCTCCTAAACTGCTAGCCGAAATGGCACCATTGCTGTGTCTGAAACGGGGAGATTTCACGGTAATACAAAAATATAACGCCTACCATGTATGTCGCGGTGTACTTTGATCACTAAGGACAGTAAATCTGCCGAAACGGACGAGCATCCGGTAGGTTATATGCCACTTGGACAAGCAGGAAAAAGGTAGCGCACAACTTTACATCCAAGACCTAATGACAGCAGCACCCCGAAATGGTCTGAGACAAAATTAAACGTGGCATTATGCTCATTAGTGATCCAGCGCTTACTGTCTGTTAGATGGAAAGGTCAGCTACCATATTCGTATTTACTGCAAAGCTAGACTAAAGTTTAGCAAGGAGATATGCCTAGGTGTCACATTTGGCAATATCAAATGAAGGGATAAGCCTATTCATTTCCCATCACAGTTTGCGTGTTCGACTGCAAAGACTTTCAAGGTTGCAACTCACAAATACTGTTGTGTTTCAGTGTCCTTTTCTAGTAAGATGTAGCATATTATCTAGATTTGAGAGAAAGCTTGTCTTTCTGCTTTGAACCGGCTGTACGAAATGGATAAATTGCAAGTTGGAATCCATGTTAAAGTCGTTTTTTTTCATTCATGGTGGGCTCATAAAATACATACCATAAACAAGCTGAATCACAATAGACACAAGGGAGAAATTGATTCCAAGGTAGCCCCGACCTCAAACTGTAATTATTTCTCGTTTGACAATAAACATCACGCCATACGGCGCGGTTGTCCTTTTACGAGACCTTAACACTTGATGCAACTAATGCATAGAGGCTGACATTTTGGAGAACTGTTCCAATGCGTGCAATGCTGCATGGGCCAATAGATTACAGTCAGTTAAGCGGACAGGTGGGTGAGTCAGCGAAATTGCTGTCCACCTATCGGATCGAGTTGTCTCACACTGGCGATGCTGACTTGTAGGGTGGATCGTTGAAGGGAAGACTGCTACTACTGCGTCCAGCTTCCTCAGTTCCGCCTAGCAGACTGACTGCTAATCAATGGATTGTGCGGCCTACCAAAATAACAGTGCAGCGAATAGGCGCCCGTTCAGAAGTCAGTGAATGTTTACTTCGCCGCCGTGATTTATCGACGCATTTAACCGTGAAGTACCAGCCATAATGATTGCTAAACGTTCACTGGAAATAAGCTGTCGCTTGCTCCGGTGAAATAACTGTAGCCTGCTTTGATTTCTTACTAAATTTTAGGGGCATTATGAAATTCGCCCAACATCCTGCATTAGATTTGGACGGGGTAAGGAGTGAAAAACACGGATACCAGTAAAAATTGCATATTAATTAGTCCTGTGTTCTACATCAAAATTATTCCAACAGGAACTAGTCCTACTGTCGTGAACCTGGCAGCTTCTCGTATTACCCAAGTTCTAGGTGCTTTGAGACCCAATCTCCGACACCAGAGTGTATCTCCGGACTGAAAACCAACAGCATTTTAAGTGAACTGTGATAAGTATTCTGAATTCATCAAAAACTATAAGACAATCCATGCTTTTCAGTGATATGGGGCGGCATTTTGCTGATGCGTGAAAGGTCCCAGAATTTGCAGGGATATGGCCCAAAGGAACCGAGATGACCTCACCAAAATTCGGAAAATCAGTAAAACAGCATCATCTCAACTAACCGTTTTATTGAGTGACTTTTTGATTGTGTTGTCACGAAATTTGCAACCCATGTAGATTATTTTGTTTTATTTGCTGAGTGTTCACGTGGCAGATAGCTACTGTTGACGACCCGTGGGCACAGATTCGGTCCACGACAAGCGACATTGAATCTGCCATACCTGGGCCAAATACATTTCTTTCTTCTGTAATCCAGAATCGTTACTGCTTCGTTCGTACTCTGAACGTATATGGCGGTATCGGTAACTCTAGGCACTGCTTGCTTCACTGTTCCCAATTGCAGTTTGTAAAACGAGCGATTGGGCGATAATGGACAGTTAATAAGACGACATGTACGTTGTCAAGCAGATATAGATACACATATATCCCACAAATTCCTGTCCATCTGACGGGATGTCAGTGCACTCTCATTACTAAAGCGGTTAACGATGAAAACGTTGCTTAGCAGACAACAAAAAAAGGAAAATTAAGTGGAAAAGCCTGTCTGGAACTGGCTCTTGAGAATTCGAGGGTTGACGATGTGACCAGATAAAAACTGAGTAACTGAATTATCTACAAAGAAGTGTTGGCCTGCCGATGTTTGGAGGCAGGATTAGAACGGCTAAGAGATCATGCTGATGGCAGACCTAAATGGAGGGAGTGAGAGGCGACACTTTAAAATGATATTTACTGATGAAATATTAGGACAAGATGACTGGGTAGTTCACGGCTCTGACATTATAAAGAGCTAACCCCTGGTGAGCTCGATGAAGTCGTTCAACTGACCAACTTACAAGCCGGATCTGAACTCCATTGGGAGACGACACCGAGTGTACGAAGGTCCATATACCTAAGATCTCCAAACTCTGATACGGGCACACAGTGCCGGTAAACTATCATCTAGAATTCGCTATAATATGGGAGAAGGATTTATAGAATTTTTAAGTCAGAATTATAAGCAATAGGAGATTCTATACTTTTGTTGCGTCCAAGTCTCACTTTACTGTGCTTTACACTGGTACCTTCAGATGAGGCTTTTGTAAAGTCTGAATTTGTTTTCTTATAAAAAGCTGACGCTTGATGGTCTGAGGTCACTTCGTTACATCTCTAAAGGCTCGGGTTATGACAACGAACACAAGTAGCTCATACCACTTCGTCACAAGGTGCATTAGGGAATAAAGATCAGCCCTCCTGGTTTCTCAATGATGACTTTGGGTTGGAACAAAAGATTCGTTGTTGAAGGTATTTCTATTTTTCTTGTTTCCCAGAAGTTTCGTCCCATATACGTTATCCGAAGTGTCAGTTTAAGTTGCATGAAATACAACAGTAAAGCGGTGGCCCACTTCGTTGTTCCACCCGTACTGTAGATTACCACACTGCGAAAAGGCATTTGACTTTGTCAACCCGGGGAACACTGACAGTCTCAAGGGAGGTAGTGTGTTTTGGATGATATCATTGCTCACGGGCAACTTAGTTCAACTATGCGAGAAGGAAAAATGATGGCGATATAAGAACAGGAACCAATCGCTACTGCAATTCATAAGCTAGAAAAAGGTGAGGATGCACGAAATGAAGTGCCAATTTTGATCGCTCTACTTCTGACATGATGTTCACAAACTATGAGCGGCGTTTCATTCGTTATTTTGTCTGTCCTTTCTCAAATGGGGCATAGTTTAGTGCGCCGTTGACTATCCTAGCGTGCATTCACCACATCTGATAGATATGTTAACATGTACTGAAGTTTCTTCAAAATAACTCGGAAAAAACTTACCAGACAACCATGAAATAATTGTAACACCGAAATGTGCGACCAGCTGTATACTTTGTGTTACCATGCCATCCACTCGGTTATCCGAGTCTAGCTATTTTGCGCAAATCAGACAACACAATGGATGAAGAAAACTACGTAATGAAAAAACCATTGTACATTGACAAAATGGGAGATAAGCACGGTAAATAAGGTCCGGTGCTAATTTTGTCGGCCTACTTCGCCCGCAAAGTGTTAGGATTTTCGAATGTGGAGGTTAAAACCAAGGGACATAGCTGCAGTTTGGCATTCTATACCATCTCAAATTCAGCTACAGGTGTTTAATTGCAACAGGAGTCTTCTAAAGAAATGTGACAGTTGTATCACGACACCAACCACACGATTTATTTCTCTTATTGAGGTCCATCAACTAGGCGTACATGAGGTGGGTCCCAAGGCCGGTTGGTTGACAGTTGTTGGCCAATGACAGTAATACGCACACGACGGTTACATTGGTGTGGATGGTGACTTGTGGACAGTTTACCTACTCGCGAAAATTAGGATGAGGTCACCTAAATAGCAAGCAAACCTCACGGATTAAGTAGTAAGGCGTGAGTTCGGAATTTCAGCGGACGCTATGAGGGTTGGAGGTTTTGTGCGCTTTAGTTAGAACATGATCAATCACATCAGTTGTAAAAGCAGTTGTTCTACCCAAGTGATTTCAAATCCAGCCATCAGTGATGTGGTTTGGTTGACCTGGAAGTTACTCAGAGAATATGAGAATATGCACAGGTTTTCCGGCAGTGACCATTAAACGACATTAACAATAGATAAAATGATGAACGCCAAATTTTTAGGAGGAAGCCGATTGACCGGGAAGTCAAATTGTGTAAATTATTGGAAATTCACCACGGCAAGTTCCAGTTTTATGTTCGCCGTGGATCGTTGCAAAACTAAATCGGAATCCTTTTCCCGAAGCCACCAGACACAATGCGATTTGCTTGTCTACATGCCAGAATATGGTACGATTACTTGTCAGTTCTGATGAAAAGGAAAAAATATGTCAATCTCGGACAGCATATAGATGTATTGCTTCATGTAAATGCTTGCACTTTTCCGCTGGCCCACCACAATATATCAGTGGGTGGCACCTATAGACAGGGTGCCGTAGTCGATCAACATAAGCCGTTTTTTTGCACCCTGCTGTTCTTACTGGAAATTTACCTAGCAGACCTTTGGCCACCTTTCGTTTGACCCATAACAGCACATAAGCCATGCCATCTTCTGTCTGCCACTGCAGTGCACCACTGTCTGTGACTTGCTTGGTATTATCCAAGATGCTGTGCACCGAATTGGCTGGCTTTTTTATTGAACTATATATCGCTGCAGCAACACGCATGACTACAGTAAGGTCTCTCTGAAGAGACCGTTAATAGGACCGGTTGTAAAACAGTCGCTTCATAAGGACGGGCTCTGTAGGCGAT